>CM035229.1:42104730-42704730 GCA_020226215.1 Sindora glabra
CCTTAAATTATAACATCAATTAAGTAAAAAATTAACATATTAAATTTTTGAATAATTTCAAAAATACTATCATGTTCAAATAGATATTGATTATATTTATAATTTATCATTTTAATTTTTTAAATAATTTTAAAAATGTCACTATGTCAATATAGACATTAGTATTAACTTAGGCTAATGTTTATGTAGCGATGCAGTATTCTATTTCTATAGTACTATGAATAATTTTTTAGCCACTTTAATAATTTAATTGTTTAAAAAATTGAAAGTATATTAATATTTCACTTAACATAATGAAGATAAAAAGTAATAATATTTTATTAATTATACATCAACTTATTTTTTTAAATTTCAAATTAGTTAAATCAATTATATATAACTTTAATTATGTATAATTTACAATATTTAAATCTAAATTCTTTTCTTTTCTTCCTTATTCATCAATGTTTGCGATTACTCAATAATTATGTATAAATTTATAGCTCTTAATTTTAATATTTATAGTTTTAAATTCTTTTAACTTTTTATTATTCCTTTCAAGCCTCATGGAACTCTGTTGCTTTATTGAGCATAAGAAAAGAGTAATTTTAATCTCCAATCATTGAGTATGGAGTAGGGGGTAAGGATATTTTATCCCTAACAATGAGGCATGAGAAAAGAAAAGGTCAATCTGCTATTACCCTACTCCATTATCATCCCTATTGCTTATAGATAATAAGTTATGCTATGCTATTTTAATCATTAGATCACATGTTGTTCCCTAACTAGCAAGAGGTATAAATGGTAATAAGATGATAAAAAAATACACATAGAAAGTGAGTGACAATTAATTGATTCATCAATTTTTGGTTAATTTAAGGCAATTAATTAAGTCAAACAACTATTTTGGATGTTTGGTATATCACTATTTTAATAAGATAATTAACCTTCAATCAACTATTTTAAAAAAGTTAAGAATCTAGCATTTTCAATTGATTGATTTATAAAAAATAAGTAACAAGATAAAATTAACTTCAAATAGTATAGTTATATATATATATATATATATATATATATATATATATATATATATATGACTTTTTTTAAAATATCAAATAAAAAAGTTAAACTATCAATCACAATTTAAGCAAAAGCTTAATCATTAAACCACTGATCATTTACAATTATATGTAAATTTAATATATATTACAATATGATAATTTTTTGCAAATAATAAATAATAATTTAATTTTTATTAATTAAATTTATATAATAAAATTGATATACATTAACAAAATAAATATTATTGTATTCTATAATTATTTAATGAATTTAAATTCATCTCACATTAAAAGGAAAATTTGATAAGATTAATTTATACATATATATAATACAAAAATGGATACAAACACTTAAATATATTTATTTCTTAAAAAATAAATAATTATAATAAATCATAATCATTTATTTCTTAATAAATTGTAGTTAGTTTAATTTTTGAAGAATAATATGATAAATAGTAAGTTACAATAACATTTTCACCAAAAAATTACAATAATATATCTTTTAGAAAAATTTAATTTAATAAATAATATATAAAATTTGAAATATTATTGAAGTGAAAAAATATACTTAAATAAATTATAAAATATAATCATATCCTTATATGTTATTTTATATAAAAATAATTAATTTTACCAATATCTTTATTCAAATAGTCAATATTATCAATTTCTTAAATTAACTAATATGATAAACTATAATTAAATTAACTAACCTAATTGCCATATATAGGGCCATATACATTAGAGTAAATGGTCAATCTAATTTTTTAACCCTAGATGTTATATTAGATTTTTTTAACAGTTTATTTTATATTATATAACTATATAATTTTTTAATTTCTACATTAATTATTTTTTGAAAAATATATATTATATCGAATTCTATAAAAGATTATAATTAATTCATGTAAAATAATTTTTAAAAAAAATTGATATAACTTATGTATCTTAAAAACTAATTTAATAATTTACTTTTACTTTATAAAATGACTTCTTACTTCTCACCTAATAAAAGAGATTATTCATCAATTTTATTGTCTGTACATCAATTCTGTAAAATACTTATATATTAAAACTTATATTACAATTATTGAGTAAAAGTAAAAGTAAGTATTATTAAAAAAAGTGTAAAAGTATGTATTATAATTAAAATATACAGATATTCTTCGAGGATGATTGATTGAAAATTATGTGCCTCAAATAAAATTATCTAATTGCATGTGTGGTGTTAGGTATTATCTATTATTGGTTGATGTATAAAATTCGTACATTCATGTGGACAAGTGGCAACTGCATGTTAGCAGAAAACGAATTTGATACGTTAAGCCAATTCAACGATGTTAACGTGTCATTATCACTTGATAAATATATTATTATATGGCCGCATCAATGAAACTTTACTAGCAAGAAAGTTATAAAATATTTAATAATATATATGTAACAAAATTAGATTTTAAAATTAAATTTTTTTAACATAAATCAAGCTAATAAATATAAAGTGGTGAAAGAAATTTGTAAAATTTTATTTGATAAATATAAAAATTTAAAATTTAATTTTAAAATTTATTTTTATTACTTATAATATCTTTATAAAAAAATTATTTATGGCATGCACAATTAATTTGAGTACTTAAAATAAGAAAAAATTATTAATTTCGTTCTTAAATTTACATGACATTAGTGAAATAACCCTCAAATTAAATAAAATTATGATTTTATTTTTAAATAATAATTCAATATAAAATTTTATTCTTTTCATATAAACAATTTTATTCTTAAATAATTTAATTAAGAAATAAAATTATGTATATAAATTATTATTTAAAAATAAAATTATATTATAATTTAAAAATTATTTTATCAATACTCTACAATTTCAAACCAAATCGTTAATTTCATCAGAATTATGATGACCTCAGATAGTATTATTCAGTTCATATTTGGCATTTAATTCGTCTTGCTATGACCTGAACTGTGATTCTTTTGATTTTTCTTTTGAAGTCCTCATGCCAATAATTTCCTAAGTCTGCTGGACCAGTGACCTTTCGGCCTAGTAGAGTATAAGGCCCAAAGAAAGCCTAAAACGGACAAGAAAGGCATGCCCTAAAAATACTTCTCCACTCCACGTGAGAGATTCTCACTCATTAAGCAAGAAAATACTTTGATGAGGAAATTAACATTTTCATCCTTGAATTTTATAATCACTAACAATTTCATTCTTGGAATTTCAAAAGTAATATTATTAGTCTTGATAAATTCTCCGTTTATACAAAATAGTCCTCCCATTCATAGCTTAAACAAAATTTGCTCATTTATCACATTAAATGTCTTATGACATCACTACAAAAGAAGGAGTAGCTAGACAAACCTGGCCTATTCAAAATCATTATCAACAACGAATGTAATGAACTCCTCAAGCCATTCTCAAGGTTATGTTCTTGGTTAATATGGGTGCAACTGCAACTATAGTGAACCCCTATCAAGAAGCAGCAATGTACATGAAGTTTGTGCAAATGCATCCTCCATGAGTTGCCATAGGAGCTGATCTTCGTATGTTAAACATGATCAAAACAAGGTGAAATTTTATTGTTATGGTGCAAGGGCTCTCTTTTTAACATCAAAATATGAAGTGAATCTCATGAGAAAATTTTATCGTTGCTTATATTGGAAGAACAAACACCTAAGCTATGGCTTTTTAAGTGAGTAGATGAAACTGACTTAGATGAAATGCATAAATTAGTGCTTAAGTTGATGCAAAAAGTTAAAATATTAAAGCTTTTTTGTGCATTTTTAGGGGTTTTAGTTGTAGGATTGTTCTTGGTTTGCATTTACAACAGGGTAAATTCTGTGTAATGTGGTAGAATGAATTGTATTATAATAGAGTGTGTTATTTAAGCAATAAAACTCATTCTGATATGAAATTGGTTCTTCATGCCTATTGTTCAAACAATTTATTTATATATTATTTTTTGTTAGAAGATAGGATAGTTGGGCTCGAATATTTGTTTCTTTTTCAATCAATTTCATTATTAACATCTAAGCCAATTTGATGCAAGCTATTTTGTTTTATAGGAATATGGCTAAAAGAAAAAGGCAAAGTAAAGCATATCTTATAGTACTTAAACATAAAAGATATGCAAATATGCCTACTAGAGATAGAAACAAAAATAAAGAAGATGAATGGGAACAACTGGAAATAGCAACTTAATTTACTAATAAGTCAGGTTGTGGAAAATGCATTTTGCTTATAATATTATCTATGATAGCTAAACTAATTTGCTAGAATATTTATTTCTTGTTTACTAAATTTATAGTTGATAAGTTTGATGTAGGCAATAAACTATAAAATATTTTTTTAGTTTATAATTTTAGCAAACTATTGATTTAGTACTTTTGGACAAGATGAATAATTAACTATTAATGAAATCTGAGCATGCCTAGCAAAAGTTGTTTTCTACATGTTACATTCCATAAGCTTATAAATAGAACAAAAAATTAACCAAATAACATGAGTTATACAAGAACTAGCTCATACATTTAGAAGGAAATATGTTAAAAGTAGTACGTTATACGATAATATGAAACATAAGTGGCTCATACAAAAATAAGTCATTGCATAATTAGTTTAGCAAATGCCACTGCATGCGTAATATGCATAGATAAACTATTTAATGTGATACACACTAAAAAATCTTTATAGTAAAATTCTTTACATTAAGAAGCTACTATTTGCTTATTACAAAAGGGAATTCTAAAATCAATTCTACACTTATATCTAGTCTACAGCTGAGTATGAAGCTTAGGATGGTAAAGAAAAGTTTATTGTCATCATCTCAGAACTTTGTGTGCTAGGTTGTGGCTTCCTCCTCTTGGTAGCTGCATTTTTAGGTTGTAGCTCAATAGGCAAATTCTTTTAGCTTCTAGAATTATGGCCACTCTGTTGGCACCTAGAACACTTTATCTTGCCATATCTCTTCTTAAGTTTGTAAGGGTTCTTTCATTCTTCCATCTCTGTCTTTCTTTGCTTTTTGGGATGCCCAACAAGTTTACCTTATATAGAAAGATGAATGGGCTTAATAATAGATGCCTCCCAATATTGTTATCCTAGCACTAGATTGATGAAAAGGGCATAAGTCCTTTTAAATATAGCCATGCTCAAATTAGGATGAACATAATCTTTTAATTTAAAGTGGTTCCAAGCCAAGGTAGCTACAGTATGCTTATATGGCACTTTAAAGATGTCCTACACTTTACAAGAACAAGTTCTAGTATTGAAATCCATTTTCATTTTATTTCTCACTCCCATACATGTAACTTTAAATTGACATCCTTTAAGATCCTTTACCCATTATTGTATCTACTACATGTTGTCCAACTTAGCTTGCTCAAGTTTACTTGGTTGTAATGGACATATTGGACCATGATAAGTGGATGCAGCATGCCTAGTATCATTCATTCTTCTCATAATATGACATTGAATATCTTCTAACATGTTGATGATAAGCTTGCACCTATACTTTAATATTGCACAATTGAATAGCTCACACGTTACTTAATTGAGTGTTATTCTTAAGGTAAATGCTATATAGCATGTTCTTGTCTAGTTACTTAGTGGAACTCCATTAAGATACTCGCATGCTTTATTATTCGTCTTTTTAATTGATTCCATATACCTTTTAAACTTTGGCATTGTGGTAGCTCTTGCAACCATCCAAAACCCATCTTTGAACTCTTATCCTTTCCATCTTTTTTCAAAGTTTTTTAATATGTGTCTAGCACAAAATCTATGATGGATATTTAGTTGTAATTCAACCATTGTAGCTAATAGACCCTATATGCAAGTTAGGAAATGTACACCATTCAGAATGCATATAACAAATGCTTCAGTACAAGCCAAGATTTACATAAGAAAATAAATGAAAGATTGGTAGCTTTTTTATCTATCACTAAATAATAGACCTTGCTACCTTGCTATTACAAATTTTCTTGTAATCTCCTATCCGTCACCTATAGAAAATGGGCCATAGTCTAGGCATAATAATAGGTTCTTCATATTTCTTATAAGCCATGCTGAGATACTAATAAATTACTCATGCCAAGAATGCATATGTAGTTAGGTCTTGCATCCAGATTCACTTATTATCTACTACGTACTAGATTAACTTAACATTGTGTAAACAAAATGCTATTCTTACGTGAACTAATGCTTAAATTCAATTCTGAACTAATGCTTTTATATATAGAACACCATTTTTGGTATAGGCAAAATCATTTCTATGGTAAATGTATAATTTTTTAAACATCATTAGCAAGACAAGGAAAATTAGAAGGTCATTTTATACATTTAGCACACAATTTACAACTACATGATCATTCTATACAATTAGCACATAATATATTAAACAATTATAATTAGCATACAATATGCTTAATAGTTACAATGTTCACACAAGCAATGAAAACAGGAAACTAAGTTACTTTAATTAAATGCTTTCAAGCAGATGAAAGTAAGAAATAATTACCTTTTGTTAGTTTGAGATGAAGTTCCAACTATGTGTTGGGATTGGGAGACAAACAAGTACAGCGGAATAAATCGATCCTAACTAATGGATCCATGTAAAACGTTAAATTAGAATGTAGGATTTGGGCTATACCTTTCGATGATTCTGGATTTTGTTCATTTATCACCTCTTCGACTTCCTTTCAGCCGAAGACTTTGAGGTATCCACACGAACCAGCAGATCACCAATGAAGGTCCTCACAATCACTGGTTGGAATTCGTCTCCTTAGCCTCGAAGTGCTAGCTACGCCTCTTCAAGGGTTATAGTCAAAGAGATATGCTAAGGTTTCTTTATGCTGTATGGGGATACGTGAATAATGAATTAACAATCATTATTATCCAACAAGCCTATTTAAATAGGAGCATCAAAAATCCTAACTAATTTGAGCTTTGGTCCATGTATAATTATAAGCTTATTATTAGGCCTTATAATTATAACATAGAATTCCTAAATATTAGGCCCAAATAATTTGGTTCATTAATTCCAAATCCATTAGGTTCTAAATGTGTGACCCTACAGGCTAGGGTTGAAATTCGTCTCCTTAGCCTAGAAGTGCTAGTTACGCCTCTTCAAGGGTTATAGTTAAAGAGATATGCTAGGGTCTCTCTATGCTGTATGGGGATACGTAAATAATGAATTGACAATCATTATTATACAACAAGTCTATTTAAATAGGAGCATAGAAAATCCTAACTAATTTGGGCTTTAGTCCATGTATAATTATAGGCTTATTATTAGGCCTTATAATTATAACATAAAATTCCTAAATATTAGGCCTAAATAATTTAGTTCATTAATTCCAAATCCATTAGGTTCTAAGTATGTGACCCTACAGGCTCTCATTACATTAACAATGATCATTAATTATATTAATGATTATAAATAATGAGCGGTATCTAGCAACACATTATTATTACTTAAGTAATGAGAAAGTCAGTGATTCGACTAAACCTTTATATGTAATCATCATCTATGTCCTTTTGTCCTAAACATCTAGATTGAGCACGAGACATGGACTGTATCATTCTCGTATGGCCCAATCCTAAGGCTTCTTAATTCCTAAGTAAGCTAACTGAAGCAAATACAATTAACATCCCATGTCAATTCATCTGAGTATGGCCATGCATTTTCTCAGCTTTACTCAATCAAGGGACTCACAGATGTCTTTCTTGTTTTATAGGAGGGACAAATTCCATCTTGATCATACAAATCCCTTCGCATGATATGTGACATATCCAATAACTATCCTTACATGCATTCAACCATGAGTGACATAGAGTAGTATCAAAATATAAAACTCACATGTAGAGAACTTTGGTGATCTCAGGTCAAAGGACCATATTAATAATTATCACTAAAAATCACTCACGACACTCATATGACGATACACGTAGTGTTCTTAGGATGGGTCGGTCCAGTATATAAGTTTTCTAACTTGTACTCATGTGTAAACTTAATATCCCATATAAGTCATAACATATGCTAGTCTTAATATATCAAAGTAACCTAATCCATAATGATATATGATTAGGGACATTTAAGAATATAATTATTCTAAGGTTATTATCATAATTAAATATATTATGCAGATAATATATATAAATATAATAATTGAAATTATCATTAAAATAACACGATTCAAATTTACAATCATCAATATGATTAATTTTAGGGCATATACACTAACATTATGCTCCTTGACTTCTATGATGTCTTCAATTAATTTGGTTATGAACCATGTCCAAGTTTCTTTGAATTCTTACTTTACAATTGCATATGCAATAACAAAGTAGCTATTGTTCCCATCTTATGTTATTATTGATAGCAAATGACCACGATAATGCCCTTTTAAGAAATAGCCATCTAGACCAATAAGTGGCCTACAACCATTTATGAAACCTTTCTTACAAGGCTCCAAACATATGTATAATCAATCAAACTGAGGAAAAACTTTAAGTGGGAATTTATTTATTGCAATATGTACTATGGATTTAAGATTAGATTCAATCAACTTATGGCCATAGTCCTTGACACTTGCATATTGCTCCTTTTCTAACCTTCAACTAGTTTCATAGCTTCCCCCAAAGACTTGAAGACTTGATAATTAGGCACAATTATTTTAAATTTCTCTTTGAAGAAATTACAAGTTTCTGACTCTATGATGCTTGGTTGAGATCTAACCTTCAAAATAAGTTTACCTACCAACAACTTCTTATTTGCCAAGTTATTTCGTAGTTGCCTAGGACAAGTATGTTCATCATAAAATGTTTTTATCAAGTAGCCATTTGTTGTATTGCTCTAAAAATAGAGGCGTCTCTAATTACAATTAGTATCTTTACATATTGCAAGATATCTTTTGAGGTCATTTTTTTAGGAATCCAGCATACTTGCCAAGGTTAATGTTAAAGTCTCGACATGCATCCTTGAATAGATCCAATTTGCCAAACTTTATTCCTTACTTAAGAAAAACATGCCCAAATTCTAAATTTGGATTAAACTAAAGGTATTTGTTGATTTCATCTTATCATCATCTTCCAAGCCATCTAGGCTAACAAGTTCTTTAGATTGCCATTGATCTTCCCTAGGGAATGTTTTTTATGGTTCTTCACTTCCTTCATTAGCATCATCTTCCTGATAATCTTTTTCTTCCTTTTCCTTTAAATTAGAGCTTTCCCCTTTCTTTGTCTTGAATTATTACCTTTAGTTTTGCCTTTATGAGTCTGGTTACTTATATATGGTTTGTTTCTATGTATAGGTAGTTTTGGTCGAAAGGATAAGTTTAGCTCTAATTCAATCAAGCCTTTAAAAAATTTATCATCATTTGTTATAACTTTATCTTTAGATCTTAATTTGTATGTTTTGTCAAAGGCACTATTATAATCATTGGCATCACTTTCATTAATATGGCTACCTTTACCTCTTCCAATAATTTCCTTCACTATAATTATTGTATTCTAATTACTAGCCTTGTGCTCCATTGTATTTGCCTCTTGTTCATTCCTTACAATTACTTCATTAACCATGAATTATAACTTATTTAAATTTTCTACCATAACTTCTTATCATGTATTGATAGCCACCTCACCATTTTTCCCTTTATTGGTAGTATGCTTACCTTTTTGCAACAAGTAAGTGTTCAAAATAAGGCTCAATATCATCCAAGTGGTATGCCATATCAATAATTAACCTAATGTCATCATCACTTTTAATGACCTTAAGCCCATTTCATATGTTACATTTAGGCAGTAGCCAATAGCATGCCTAATACCCATTGTACCCATATTTTTTTAACAAGGAATCTATGACAGGAATATATATATTCAACATCAAACTCATCCCAAGCATTAATTTCCTCACTAATGTACTTAAGAGTAGGTTTATATTCAAAATAACCTCCATGATGAAAAATAACTATTATATAGTAGGTTATGCTTCTGTACCAAAATATACAAAAATAAGTTAACCACTTTTCTCATAATGTACACAATATAAAAGATAAAAGGACAAAAGCCAATTTTATACAATGGACCATAAATTTAACATATATAAAATCTTTCAGCCAATTTTATACAATAGGCTAGCCAATTATTCAAGGCAATTTTAGTTCACTAATGACAAATGACAGAGGAATTCAAATTAAAAGGGAATTCTAATATCAGATGAATATTCTAAGAATAATAGATAAAGAATGCATAAATAAAGTTTGTACAATTCCACCATTAAATTCCTTATAAACAAGTAAAAATATCATTTTTGAAAGCAAAAAGGTAGAATCTTTGTCAAAATATTTGGAAAAACTAAAAAAATGCATAAATATTATATATAGTTACTGACTTACATCTAACCCTTGAATGGTGTCAGTTTCTTTTAGGCTCTACTCCAACAACGTCTTAACAATGATAGATGTTGATGAAAACTCAAAGAAATTTACAGAAGTTAGGGCTTAGTACATCTAGGACAACATCGTAGAGAAGCCCATGCTTAGATGCTAACTTTCTATCCCATGTAGTAGTAGAAGAGCCAATGTCTTCAAGAAAATCTTCTAGCATGTTAGATAATGGTACAACATAGCATTTAAGTTGCCAAATGAGTAAATTCCATTCAAGCAGTGGACAAAATGACTATTTTGTATAGATGGACAATTTATAAAGGACTAATAATGCTACTTTTTAAAATTTTAAGGATGAAATTAATAGTGATTACAAAATTCAAGGACAAAAGTGTTAATTTTCTCTACTTTGTATACTCCTTTTTTTCAAAGTGTATCAAGTGCACTTCTTTGATAAGCAATAGCATTCATAAAATTAAAGGCTCGTAACATGTGAGGGAAGAATCAGTATAAAGAAGATTTAAATAGTTTAATGATAAGACATTTGAAAAGTGTAGAGGTCTTAAATTTTAACATTTTTTTAATATAAGAAAATTAGATAATTAAATCATTAGTTACTTAACATGTATTTTGATAAATGTAAAAAAAATTCTTTAATTAATATTCTAAATCATCTATGTTTATATTAATTGACTGGCTATTCCATTACTAAAATCGATAATACTAATTTTATTTCCTTAGTCTCACATTATTACTCCTATTTTTTTACATAAAAAATTTAACCCCATTTTAAATTTTAAAATGTGAACAACTCAGACATAATTATAAAAAAAAAAAAAAAGCTCTACTGGACACTTATCATCACTAAGCAGTCAAGAAAAGCTTCAATATTTGATAACAAATTATCAATCACTAGATACTACTATAGAAATACAAATAAATATCAATATGGAGCGATGGAATTTTTAAAAAGGTAATGTTATTCTCACTTTCCTACATTCACTCCATGCTCACTTTTTTCTCCGATATCATGGACTCTATAGTTCTATGGATCTTATTACCTATTAGAAAAGAGTGAATGCTCACTCTTTAAAAGGGAGTGCAAGTAACATTTTCCTTTTTAAAATTATGAAAAATATTAAGATGTCAATTTTTATAAATAACCAACATTTTTATTCCCATAAAAATTTTAAATGTTAGTTTCTAAAACCACCGGTGTTTAAAAGAATGGGAACTTGAACTTAAGACATTGATTGTTTATCTAAATATATTGAACAATTTTGGTTTAGGAATTATAGAAAGTTAACATATCAATTTTGTATTACACTAACATCTAAAGGTACCTTAACTGCCAAATTAATGAGGAAAATGAGAAAATTTAATATGTCAATTCTTGAAGTCATTATCATCTAAAGGTATTGCAAATATCTACTTAAAAAAAGTAAAAAGTTAACACATTAGCTTTATATGGAACTGATATCTAAAGATATACCAATTATTAAGTTGTTTAAAAAATAAACAAACTTAAGACATTAGTTCTTTAAAAAAATTGATACATTTTTTTTTCAAACAAAACTTTAGACATTAACTTATAAAATAACTAATTCTAAAGTTAAGGGGTCAATGATTGTTTTGAAAATATAAAGAAATTTTAACATTGGTTCTTGAAAAAACAAATGTATTTTTTCTTGGTAAGACATTAAGAGTCAATTTTTTAAGTAATCAACGTTTAAAATCATAGGACTAAGAAATTTTTGAAAATATAAGAAAATTTTAGACATTAACTCTTAAAAAAATCAATATGTTTTACTTTTGATATCAGTTCATATAAGTAAACTAATTTCTAAAGTTTAAATATCAAATGTTAATTCCTATAAATGAATCGACCTATAAAGTCTTGCATTCTAAATAAAACAAAGTTTAATTTTTTTTTCATTATCACTTTCATTCTCTCTTTTATTTGTATCCAAGTTCACTTTCCATCTTTGTCCACCTTCTTTTGCAAAGAACCTTAGATTTTACTTCGTCCTTTACTATACCACAATAAATTATTGATGCTTTTTTAACTAATATTGACTATGAAGCAAATGCCATGTTTCAAGCTATTGGATTCAAATATAAGAGCTTTCTTTTTTACTTCCTTTTTTTTAATCTTTATCTATTTCATTTCTCTATTTTTTCATAGATTTTCTTAAGAGATCTTTATTTGTATTTCACTTTTGTAACTTTTGAAATTGTGCTTAATTTTTATATGCTTATTACATATTTGATAAAATATCATAGTAGAATCTAAAGTTGGTCAAACAATTATGAGATCGATAAAAAAATGAAAAAATCCATCAAAGTAACTATTTTTCATGATTTTAAAATGCTAAACCTCCTTTGGTATTTGTAAAAAAATAAATCTTGAAAAACTAAATGAAAAAAAAATTGCCTTAAATGGATAAATAAGCTTAGAATTATGACCTTTGAAAATTTTTAATTCAAAATATATATTTTTTGTAAGATGTTAGACTTATTCAATTTTTTCTATAAATATTCTAGTAGAGAAATGAAAATTTGATATTAAAAAATTATTATATAAATTTTCATACCAATTTTAGTTAAAAAATAATATAAGATACTTACCAATATAAGATGGATTATTTATATAATATTTTTTAATGTCAATTTTTTGCTTTCCTGCCAAAACTAAAAAAATCAATATGAAATGTAAAAAATTAAAAAAAATTAGAAGAAAAGGTATTGATTTTTTTTAAGAAAATGATATGATAACCTTTTATATATATATATATATATATATATATATATATATATATATATATATAAAAGATGTTAAAAAGTAATATATAGTGTTGTCATTCAATTACACATCGATTGCTAATCGATTGGCTTTTGTCAATTACCTAGCATATATTTGTATTTTTATATTAGTGGAATGCAGGGCTCTTTAATTTGTTACATCATTTGGATTAAGTTTGTATTAAGACATGATAATAAAATTTAGGTGCAAGTTTTTTATGGTGTTTTGAGCTCTTTCACTTGCAAAATATTCAATGATTTTTTTTAAACTATTTCTAGAGATGATCTTGTTTCTTTTTCCTAAAAAACAATTAAGATGAGTTATTAAAATCAACATTATTCCTTTGAGATAGAGTTACTCTATCTCCATCACTTTTTCTGATTTTAAATGGAGGATGGAGTTTCTCTAAGTAACTTCATTTTTCAACCATGATGACTTTTTTACAACATGTCAAATTGTATGATTACTATATTTGTTTAAAATTTGACATAATGAAAATTAATTTAGTATTTAACAAATTTCTTTTGTAAGTATATTTCTCTAATTACATTATTAATTAATTATTACAATTATATGATATTGTTAACTAACAAATAAAAAAATTTCATAAAAAATTATCTATCTAATAAATTTCTAAGGCATAAATAATTCTCATTATAATATTGAAAATTATATATGCCTTAAAAATTTATGTAGTTAATGAAATTTATTAAATAGATAGTTTTGTATGGAATTTTTTTATTTGCTAGTTAACAACATTAATTGGTTGTAATAATTAATTAATAGCATGTCATTAAAGTGATTTATTAAGTTAACAAAATAATTTTCTTTGGCTAAAGTTTAGATGACATGATGTGAAAATGTCGTGCTAGAAAAAATGATGAAGTTACTAAGAATAACTTCACCCTATTTTTTCAACTTGTGAAATAATTTCCATGTTTGTTGTTTGCATATTAAATAAGAAGGTTTAACAAGAGTCCTATAATAATAGTGTGATTTTTAAAAAATTCTTACTTTTATTTTTGTAATTGGTAATCAATCAAATAATTCATTTACATTTCGCCTTTCAAAAATTGCATTTTTGTGTACTTTTTTATTAGGAAAACCATTTATATATATTATTTGCATCAATAATAAGAAAAAAGTTAAATTATGAGAAACCCCTTTATATTTAAATTCATGTGTGAAAAATTCCCTAAGTTTTAAAAGTGCGTAATAAATCCCTTAAATTATATATATGAAGCAAATAAACCATCGCAGTCAAGTTTCTTTCCAAATTTTTAATAGTCATGTATATTCATCTTTATACATTTAATTATTCAACATTTTAAATCTTTATTTGCAATTTCGATAAAAAAATTTCTACTATTTTTCTATAAATATTGGCCATAGTTCTCTTTATTTCTCTTTAACACAAAGCACTGAGTTTTTACCCATTAAAACTTAACTTTTGCAGCAAAAAATTATAAGTGTTTTTGTTTTCCTTCTTTAAAGAGTGTTAATGTTAATTTTAAGGTTCAATATAATGAGTTTTGATGATGACTGGTGCATGCATCATAACACAATCAAAATTAGATATTATTGGTTAATAAGAAAATTTTTCAACATGGAGAACTAACCAAGTCAAAGTCTTACTGATTCATTTAATATTATCCTTTCACTATGATTTACTAATAAACAAAATGTAAGTAGATTTCAAGTAGAACAAAAATAGAACAAAATGCAATTAAGTAAAATACAAAAAGAAATTGAATGAATGCAAACAAAATGCAACAAGACAAGATGCAATTGATAGAAACTGAATGCAATTAGGGGGTTTTGATTCAAAATTAGATAAAATGTGTTAAACAAAATAAAATGTAGAAATAAAATAAAAAGATAGAAAGTCGATGCAACAAAATAATTAATTCAAGGATTTGAAAGCTGTTATATAAATTAATCATAAATCAAATATATTTAACAATTTCAATTTATTTTTCAACCTTGAATTATCTAAAATCCCTACAATAATTCATGAATTCTAGATTTATAACCATCTAAAATTTAATCAATTAAGATTAGCAAAATTAACTAATTGCTATAACTTGTAAAATTAAATTAAAATTGATTTGAAAATGGATTTCAATTAAATTGAATAATTAAATTACAAACTTCTTATTTAATCTTTCAACCCTCTGTTTCCATATGAAAAATTATCCAACCACAATTTAACATAAAAATAGTTAAAAATAAGAAGTTACAAGATTGAACATAAATTATATCAAATCAGTATTTAACTTATACAATTTCAAGCAATTAACACAAGGAATTAGGGAAAAGGAAAATCAAATAGAAAGAATTAACATTACAATTGAATATCTTATAATGCAAATAGAAATGAGTCTCAAGTTCCTTGAAATAACCAAAAATTCAGTCTTTTATAGCTGAAGAAGAAGAAACTTGAAAAAGAAAAAAAATTGTCTAGTATTTTTACAAAATTATGTAAAAAGTGTTTTTACATTTGGAGGCACAGCCTAATATCTAATTTTTTATCCTTTAAAACCTAATAAACATAAATCATATGCCTCTTAGAATTATAAAAAATAGGGCATTGCTAATTTTAGAAGCTTAAATCCTAATTTATAAAATAATACACTACAAAAGTTACTACAATAAAATCTCGTAGGTCCAATTTATATCTAATATAAGATCACTAAAACTATGTAGTTTTACTAAATTCAAAATATGAAACTGTAAGGCCAGGTCTTATAAGCTTTAGGTATTGATTTTACCTTAATTGGACCTCTAGAGATCTAAATATGACTTAAAAATTGAAATTAACTCAAATTGGTTAACTTCTCAATTGAATTAGACCTTCCAAACATGCGAATTGGGATTGGCCAAAATATGAAAGTTATAGAGCTTTTTTAAAGTTTTTCCAATGATATAATTTCAAAACTTAAGATATAGTCAAAAATATAAAATAATGTAAAAATTTAATATTAATCAAATAATTTTAAATCATTGTAAAACTAACCCAAAATTACATAATAAAGTTAATTCTATAAAATTAAGCATATATAACATACTAAGAAGCATAAAATAGGAAGAAATAATATAGATAAAATCTTGCACATCAATTATAAAAGTATAGAATTGCATATCTTTATACTAAGTGTTATAAAATATTCAATAAACTTACTATATACTATGGTTGCAATATTACTCGATTATATGCTAAAAATACTATATCTTATATAATTTCAGTTGGTATACTATGTTATGATTAATCAATTTATATGATATAATATATGTTCTTATACTAAATTGTTATATAAATATATGAATTATGTATCTTGGTATATTAGAATAAATTAACTACATAGCTTGCAAAGTTTATGTATATTGGATAAGAAAGTTTAAGAAAAGGAATGAAAGTTAGCATTGAAGCAAATCAATGAAAAATTTTGTCATGCCTAACTTGAGAAAGAAAAAGGAATAAATTCAAGAAAAGAGATATGTTACAAATATAAAGAATTTAAATATTAAAGCTTAAAACCTAGAAGTATGAATTAAAAAAAAAAAACAAGGACTTCATTGAATATATCTTTTCACTTTAGGCTTTAGCTTTCTTGTAAAAAAGAGTTTTTTCATGATATAGTATTCAAACATATTTTTAAAATATTAACTTGATTAAAATATTTTAAAAAGATAGCTTACAATCATATATTCACAAGATAGCATTTGGCATACTTCAAAAAAAATGAAATATGATTTTGGTTTTTTTAATTTTGATATTTGATCACTCTTTTAATCATATCTCATAAAGTAAAAAATGCATTAATTGTAAAAGCTTTTTTATATGAAAATAAACTTAAAGAACCTTTCATAAATAGGTTATTTACTTAAAATAATAAATGTATAAAAGAGTTATAGATTTTACAAGTTGAGTCTTAAAATTAAGTTTTTCTATAATTTAGTCTTTCAAAATTTTGCTCATTATTTTAATCATATCTTAAAATATATATAAGATATGAGCACAAAACTAGTGTCATTTAAGAACAAATTCAAATACCTTTCTAACAATAAGCTGTTTGCTCAAAATGAACTTAAAATGAAATAATTATGTCCTTTTAAATTTAAGTCGGCAATTCTATCTTTGTCAATCAGTTCATGGATTGATTCATGTTATCATCTAAATCGATTTATAAATAAATTTACTTTATTCTATTACACAAATAATAGTTATAAATGGATAGTTTTCATTTCTAAGTGTTCTAAACTACTATATTACCTTATGAAACTTTATCTTTTAAACTTTATTCTATTACACAAATATAACATACAGAAGGCTTAAACTTTATCTTTTAACATTATTTTACTCTTTCTTTCATCAAGATCATGATTTGAACTCTATATTATGAAATTCTTCTTGTTTAGGAGCTTAATTTGTTTTATATGCACTTTGAGATAGTTCATTTGATTTATTATTCATTATTTATCAATTTTCATTGCATTTTAAATAATGAATTTCAAGGAAATCAAAGGTAAATTATTTTTTAGAGATTGAGAGCTTTAAGTGAATAGTCTTAAATGAAATTGATTGTACAAGAAAAAAGAAATTGTAAGATTTCTTCAATGGTCAATTAAAACTTGTAAGAATAGTAAAAAAACTAGCCTAAGCTTATGAAACTTGGAGAGTAGATGTACACCTTCAAGAGAATTTTCAAAAAGGAACCACTGTAATTCGTGTATTTGATTTCTTTATTCTTACTCTTTTTATTTTTTAGATATGTTATGTTTTTAATAATGAAATTTGTTAACTATATTGTGCTATCATGTTTATCTTGTTGTTTTAATGATTGAATTGTTGAAAGATATATCTATCTATACATGCATTTCTTGATGTTTTATTTAAGTATAGTTAAATAAGTTACTTTACACCAATATATTAAATAGTTTGAATTTAAAATCATCTCATAGCTTTCCAAAATCAAGAATTTTCTAAAAAGAAATTTAAAAATTATAAAATTTTAAAATACCTAATTTATGCTTTGTAAATATATGTTGGCTTGACCTCCAATTAAATTCATGTTTGTATATATAGCAAATTTTGCACAAAAAAGTGCTAAGAATTTTTATTTTCCTTTTAAAGATTAATTCAACATTTATTCCTTAATATTCATTAAATTCATTTTTTATAAAAGTTCATGTCTGTTTACATATATAGTTCAAAAAATTTACATTTTTTAACCAGTACATACATAAAAAAGGAAACCAATAACAAAACAATGTAAAAACCATAAAAGAAAACACAATAGGCATTAAAACAACGAAAATAATTAAGGGGATCGAGGAAAAAACAATTAGCTCTAGTCGTAATAGTAAATAGAGTTTAGCATATTGAATAATTAATGATATATCTAGGAGTTAAGAAGGGATGGGAAGGGAAGACAACAAGGGGGAATGGGGGGTTAAAACATAACTTCCCTTTTCATCCCTTATTTAAATGTCTAAAAATATATAAAGAAGAATAATATAGGGTATTAATTTTTACAAGGTTCTAGGATTGGAAGTATAAGTATAATGATGGGATCTTTAAGAGTGGTTTAAGGGAGGAAGGAGCAAACACTTTTTGTGAAATACTTGAGTAAGGCAAGGGGAGCCTTTTTATGATAACCCGTAGTTAAGATTTTTGGTATAATGGTCTTGTCTTTTGTCTTTTGGGATAATTGCATGCATGATTTTATATACATAGGAAGCAATGGTTTAGGTAATAAGTTATGATTCTTTGGCTTAGAATAAGGTTAATCATATCATGTGATTTATAATAATTGATATAATTGATATTAGGAAAATCATAATAGGAAGATAATTAATATAAGCTAAAGAATAATGATATAGAGTATTTATGGTGATGGATATAGATTAATATAAAATATTTAGTAAGACTAGAATAGATGAAGGTTATCTAGATAGAAAGGTTAGGATCACCATAGCTTTCTTGCTTACTTTCATGCAGAGAGCCCATAAAGAGGAAGTTTAAGCATGATATGTTTAGTACTCCTATGTAATACTGATAAGGCTCTAATTCCAATCTATCCAAGCCACCTTTAAAGGCATTCCAAGTAAGGTGGAAAGTAGTTTTTGCTATTTGCAATTAAAGCAAAAGTATTTTCTAAGAACTTTTGCTTTATTTTACAATTTTTTTTTCAAAGGATAATGTAGTCTTTTCACTAAGTTTAACCATTTTAATTTCAACTTGTTTTCATTCTTCATTTTCAAAACTCCTACTTTTTGAAGTAATTTCTATTTTAATTTTTTATTTTAAAAAATTATTTTTATTTTTTTGTTTATGATCTTATTTTTAATAACAATGGCTCCTTAAGAGACTAGTAGCAAAAGTGCATCATTTAAGGTAGTTGTTATAGATGGCAACAATAAGACATTAGTTTTGATAACTATCAATTTTAAGTACATGTTTTAGGTTTCTAGAGCAAATTTGGAAGCAAAATTTCAAATGATAGAATTAAGGTTAGTAGGGAGAAATTTTAACAAGCTTCTAATAAAATTTCCAAATATAAAGTTAGGTCCTATTATTAATTCAACAATGCTTAATCTTTGCTATACATATGAGATTTTAGAAAAGGGCATTAACAATTCACTGATGCATATGCATCTAGTTAAGAAAGGTTACTCTTTTAGCATAATATGGTATATGGCAAATTTGTAACCTACTAATGGGTTCAATGTGTAGCCAAAAGAAGTGTTAGGAAACCCTAGTTATCATGAGTAATTTGGATGAGTAGGGTGATTAATGCCATTCATATCATTTTATGTTTAATAGTGAAGAAGGGTCCTAAAAATTTAAATTATCTATTGAAGAAATGGGTGAGTGATACTTATACTTTCATGATTGGTTAGGAAGAATTTACCTTAATGTTTGACAATGTATGTGCTTTATACAAGCTACTTCTATTCGGTGAGGTTGACATTTCTACCCTCGATACTTCTAAAGGTCACGTGACATTGGCTTCTCATTTACGAGGGAAATTAAGTGATTATGGTGCTATGAAATATTCTAAGAAGGACTAGGCAGTAGTGAAAATAGTTACTTCTTTAGGTGATAAGTTAACTTTCACCAAATGTTTAAAATATTTTTATGAAAGGGCAATTTATTGCCAAGGTTAATACATGTGGCAAGGGTGATAATGATTTATCCTTGCTAGTATTTGTGGCTTATTGGTTAAGTCATTTTATCTTTATAGGTCCACTTTTTAAGAATTTAAATTTTAACATCTTTTTACTAGCTACTCATATTGCTTCAGAGAATACTTAACTTTAAGTCCTATTTTCTTGTTAAAGCTTTATCTCTTTACAAAAGCTTTAAGGATAAATTGAATAGTCCAATGGACAATACATTGTGAATTACTTTGCTAATGTTAACTTTGTTTAGCTTTTTATTTATGAGCCTTTCTTAAAATATGCTTTTATTCCAAGCTCCATGCCAAACCAAGAGAAACTTCCTCAAGAATGGCACTAAGGATAATCCAATATGAAGGTTACACTTGATGCTTTGATTGATAATATAGAGGAGTTTTTCTTCTAGCTTTACATTTCTTATAAGAATTTTGCTAAAGTTAAACTTTATTATTCTAGGGGTGGAAAGAATCGAAATTCCAATATAGAAGGTTATATAAGGGATTGATAAGTTTGATTGAGTTAGGCTAATGGTAATTATGATAAATGGTTATTAATCTTGACCTGTGCTACCTTATTAGGGTTCCTTCTTATAGATAACTTTTATTCTTCTTGGAAGGCCATCTTTTTAGCATGATATAGGCTTAATGGGTTAGCTCGCCAAGTTAGATATGATTAATCTTATAAGTGTATGATGATGTTGCACTTTTGAAACATGCCTGATTATGGACCATTTTTGAAAGCTTTGCCAAGAGAGTTGTGATCAAATTTCTAGAAATTATGGAGTTTCTGGTCATAGCCCGTAATAGCTTTCCTACAATTGCATAAGTTGGCATTCATAGAAAGCAATGCCATGCTATGGTTAGTTTTTCTATTGAGGCCTTTTACTTCTCTCATTTCTAGATACATTTTAAAGATATATCTAATGTATTTAGTGCTCTTAGGGCTTCTTCTACCACTGAAGTTACAGTTACTTTTGAAGGAAAAGGGAAACAAGACACTAAGTCTTCTCTAAAGCTCATGCGCTTAAATGTTATAAGTCTATGGTTAATATTGATGAATTACCTTTGAGTGTATTCATTAAATCATGGATATGTTTGCTAAGTTTTCTCTTTTTTTTAGTTATTTTCTTCTAGCTTACTTTCAAATTAATTCTTGTTATTTGTTATTTTTATTAGTAAAAGCCTTCTAATTCTGTAGAAGTGGATGAAGCCACCTTAGAACTTGATCTTAATGCTTCTTCTTCAAACTTTGAGATTGCCTAAGTGCAAAAAGTAGTAAAGAAGGTTATTTTAAACCTCAATAAGAATATCAAGGTGGGTTTTCCCTCTTGATGTTCTTACTTTAGCATTTGTTTCTTTATCTTATGATTTGATTTTGTAGGGATTTATTGCAACTAAAGAAGTTCTAATAGTAGATTTGTCTGAAGGTTAGTATTTTTTTTGTTTTGTCTCATTTTTGTTTCTTTCCTTTTTATTAATTTTAAATGGTAGCTTTGAAGGAGGATATAGGAAATTTAGAGGATTTAGAAGGTAGTACAGATCCTAAACCCTTTACAATTCAAGAAAAATGCCAATTTATAGTTTTGTAAGAAATTATGATAGAAGAGAACCTTTTAGATGACAATACATAAGCCTGTGCATCCTAAAAAGCTTCTAAAGTCATGTCAATTTGTAGTTCTAACTTACATGGTAGAGGAATGGTTCTTAAAGGAAGATTTTATTCATTAGGTAATTGTATAATATTGTACATTCTAGAATATTGGTGCTTTTCCTTTAAAGGTATTGATTTGGTGTTACAAAGTTTATCAATTTTAAGAGATTCAGGAAAAGATTGCTACTACAACAATAGAAAATCAAGCTATAATTTCCTTATTGATCAAGATGAGTTTTTAAGTAAAAAGGAAAAGCTAATTTTTAGCACTATTGTGGGTGATAATGCAATGGTTTTTAAGGAAGTTCCTATAGCTTTAGGTATTTATGCTTGTTGACTTTGCATATTCTATCCTCCATTATTTTTCTTAAAAGAAATACTGCATTTCTTAGGTTTTTCTTCAAGGTCAAAGAACTAAGCAAGAACCTATGGCCCTGATATTGAGTCACAAGTCATCATTTCCTTTTCCAATCAAATGGCTTTAAAATTTTAAGCTATTATAGTCAGCACCACTGAGTTAATTGTGGTTTTTGTTAAAAATAAGGAACCTCAACAATTAATCAGAATTTAGGGGAACTTTTTCCTCAAGAGGATGCTTAAGTGTCTTTTATTACCCTAAACTTTTTGACTTTGAATCCTTCCTTATGTGGTTTTCTTGCTTTTTTTTATCAACGTGAGTAAAGGAAAGCCATCATTGGAAGCAGACCTTACAGCTACCCTTAGCCCTATTCTTGCTATTCAGATTAAGAAGACTTATTATTCTTTGCTAGCTCTTATGATTATGGATGTTCCTTCACTTGCCAGAAGGTCATCAAAAGTAAATAGTAAAGTATTTAACATTCCTTTAAGAGATAAAAATGTTTAAGAGATGTATTTGGATAAGATAGGTTTGATTGTGTTTGACAATCCTCCAATAGAAATGGATTATTTGATTCTTGGGATATTATTGGAGTCTCTACCTCTAGGTAGTTAAGATGTAATTTTTTTCGTTATTAGGCTGTAAGCCTATTTATTGATAAAAAATATAATATAGAGGATAAAAATATATTTTTAATATTTTAGGGCACCACAGGGCATTGCAACCTAATATTTTCTCGTCCTTGAAAATTGTTTTGAGTCAAAAACTTGCCTTACGTCTTGTATTGTGAGGCAAAAATTTATACCACATCGATGCCTCATGAGGCAAGCCCCAAAATTTGAATTTTTGCCATCATTGTTAATAAGTACATAAACATATGTAGTTTTATTTAAAAAAATTACAAGTTTTTCATTTTATTTAAATATTACAATTTTTATTGACAAAATCATGAAGTACAAAAAAAAATTTACAAATATCTTAAGAGTATATATATCAATGTATATTTTAGCATATACTAAAACATAATCACTAAAAAAAAAAAGTCCTACATTTAAATTCATATAGTATATTTATAATATAAAAAAATATTTATGCCAATAAACATAACTTTTAATCAAATAAAAGAGACAATCATATTTCAACATGAATACTTTGAAGTCTCATTTGTTTAGGCTGTTAAGGGGAAGTTGATACTATAAATATATACTATTATGTTTTAATAAGTGTTTGATGTTTACACTTGATAGGATAAAGTTATATTATCAACATATTTTATATTGGTCAAAGAGGATAAAATTATCCTCACCTACACAACATGATATGATGGGATAGTATAACCAACATTTTTTCTTATCACTTTTACTCCTTTTTACTCTTCACTAAATAAACATCCAAATCACACTTTACTCCCTTCTTTTTATTCACTAGCTTGGTAAGTTAATTGTGGTAATAAGACATTTTTATTTTTTATTTTTATAATTTAGGACTTAAAATTAATAATAATTAATTAAAAATAAGTTTTTATCAATATTTCTTAATAACATGCACTAGAGAAGTATTTATTTTTTCATTACCTTCAAAAGAAGGATAAATAATTATTAATAAAGTTAGTAATTATTAATAATTACTAAAAATATTGGAAAATTTACTATTGTTAAAATGCACTAAAAATGGTGTTGGCATCTCTTTTTAGTTGAATGAAACTAAGGATAATTTTATCTAAACAAATATTTTTTAATATTATTCATTTTATATACATCTTATAACAAATAATGAATAATATAATTTATATTATCATTTCCTTATAAAATTATGTATTAAGCATTGAATATTATCATGTCTAATTATTTTATTCTCCTATCCTATACTATTATTTTAACTTATTCTATCTTATCTTATACTATCATATCATCCAAATAAGCCCTAAGATGCTATAGATCTTTTGATCTAACAGCAATTGA
Organism: Sindora glabra; assembly: GCA_020226215.1. NCBI lineage: Eukaryota > Viridiplantae > Streptophyta > Magnoliopsida > Fabales > Fabaceae > Sindora > Sindora glabra. The sequence goes on from CM035229.1 coordinate 42,129,118, forward strand.
TGTTAACCTATCCAAGGAAAAGTGATAAATTTTTTTTGAAGGATCAAGTTAGCATAATCTACATGTGAAAGGAATAAAATTTAAGTGAAACTTTTGAAATATTTATCATAATATATTTTATTCAATTTATAATATATGTATTAGTTAGTTTATTAATGATTTTATTAATAATTTACGTATCATAATTTAAATAAATAACCTTTTAATGAACACCTAAAAGTTTTATTTAAATTTTGCAGTTAAAATTAAATCATCTGTGAGAAAAACATTAGGTGATGTAAAATTAGTTATAAGCATGAAATTACACTTAACTTCATTAGAATTTAATCTAATTATATTTCTTTTATTTTTAAAATTATAAACTTGCTTACTTTATTTTTTAGAAGTGTGAAAGGTAAGTAAATGTCTAAAATAGAGTAAATGGAATATATAGTCTTTCATTTATGTCAAGATGATAAGTATTATATTTTTCAAATTATTTGTCCCTTTATTCATTCACTTTTAATTTTAAAATAAATGAAAAATATGAATTGCGTTATAATTTAAGGAGTTGTAATTTGAAAGTTATGGACATGGAGAAATTAGCTTATTTTTAACTCCTCATCAGGGCCTTTGATTATGTAATTTGTGAGAAATACAAAGCTAGCCTACTTTTTTATGGAAAGCTTGCACACTTTAAAAGAAGCTTGCCATATTAATGCTAGATAGAATCATCCTTATGATGGATGGGTTAAAATTAATGTGCATAGGGGCATCTAAAAATAATCTTAGAATGGTAGGTTGTGAAGGGATTGTTCGAGGTAGTAACAAAAAATGGCTTCATGGTGTCTATCATAACCTAAGGATTTGCTTTTTGTTAGTGGTTGAGTTTTGTGGAACTTATCACAGATTATGGTTAGTGTGACAACTGAGTATAAATAAGTAATCCTTGAGTCAAATTCTAGGCTGCTAGTGGATATTCTCTCATCTAAAATATATAACTTGTGAGCATTTTATCATTATTCCATAATTATGAGAGGTTATTTTCCAATAATAGGAAAGTCATGACATCCCATACCTATAGAGTAGGGAATATTTGTATTGATTGGCTTGTTTTTTCTAGCTTAAAAAATGAGTTAGGTTTGACTATATTTGATAATCTTCCAATAGAGATGAATAACTTAATTTTTAATGATGTTGTTAGGGTCTCTACTTTACAAACTGTTGAAATGTAATTTTTTTCCTTTTTAGGCTATTACCTTGCTGATTCACCAATTGTTTTTTACAAATTTGCACGAAAATTAATAATAAAGCTATAAAAATTATATTTTTTAATTAATTTTATTATATAAAAATTATAAGTGTATGTAAATTCTTCATTTAATAAGTACATAAATATATGTAGTTTTAAAAAAATTCAAAACTTTTTTCACTTTACATAAATATTATAATTTTTGTTAAAAAAAAGTATAATTTTTTTTTATAAATATCTTAAAGGTATATCTATCAATGTATATTTTAGCACATATTGAAACACAATAACTTAAAAAAGAAAGTCCAACATTTGAATTCATATAGTATATTTACAATATGAAAAAAAATATTTATGCCAATTAACATTAGTTTTAATTAAATCAAAGAGACAATTTCAACATGAATACTATGAGATCCAACAAATGTTTTAATTTAGTGGCAATTGATGTCGATTCATCTAAGCAAGGGTGATAAAATTTTTGTAAAAGACCAAGCAGGTATAATCAAACATTAAAAAGGACAAAATTTAAGTAAAATTTTAAAATATTTGTCATAATATATTTATTTAGGTTATATATATGTATTTGCTAGCTTATTAATTATTATTAATAATTATAATTATTATAGTATCATAGTTAGTTTTTAATAAAATAATTAATAATCATATCATAATTTAAATAGATAACATTTCAGTGAACATTTAAAAAAATTTAAGTTTTGCAACAGAAATTTATTCACTATTAAGAAAACATCACATAATGTAAAATCAATAACTTGGATGGAATTATAGTTAATTTTCTTAGAATTTAATCTAATTATATTTTTAATAAAGACCAAAATATCTGACCAAACAAATTCTCCTACTTGATGCAAACACAAACAAGTACAATTTTAGCCTTTATATCCAGTCGGCTTAGTCATAACTAACAAAGGCCTATCAATTTATCCAAAATCATGCCTAAAAATCCATAATCACATTATGTTTAGTGCTTAATGTTATGCCTTTTTGAAAATTAAGACATGTTATATTTATTTTTAATAATATTTTCTTATACATGATAATTAATTAATTATTGTGGATATGTTTAAGGTGAGATTTTATTTAAAGAAAATATAATTTTATGATTGAAATAAGAAGAATAAAATTTAATATAAGTTAGTTTATAATTAAATTTGAGTAGGTATGAATAGAGGAGATTTAAAGTGATTTTTTTTATTGTTTTACCCTTCAGATCTGTTCAAATTATGAAAATGCCCTTAGTTGTATTAGACCCCCCTAAAACCCTTATTTTCCCAATTTCATAGCAACCAAATCAACTCCCCTTTTCCTTTATCTTTTCTATCAAATTTTCCATTAATTTTCAAGACATCTTAGCAAGGATTAAGTTGAATTCTTCATTGAATCAACACCTATTTCACTTCTAACAAGGTAATTTCTCCTAAAATTCCTTCTTGAGTGTTAATTCCTTTAATTTTGTAAGAGGAAAGGTTTTAGGAATTCAATATTGACTTCCCTTTAAATTGGTGATGTTAGGAGCAAATCAACTAATTTCTTATCCGTCTTAATTTCCTCTATATCATAAGTAAGTTAATAATCTATTTAAACTACTTGGGTTTAGAAAATTTATGTTATTTAGGTTTATAGTTTGATTGTTTGTGAAATTAATGATTGGTGTTAACCACAAGGTTATATATGATGAGTTTTGATGCTGCTAAATGAATGTTTTAATAGCATTGCATATATTTATGTCAAAATGTTATAAAATTTTCAATAGATATGCTATATTATAGTTACAATGTCAATGGTTGATTATATGCTAAAAGTTATATCTTATACGAGCATGACTAATCATATGATTAATTAAAATACATGATATGATGATTATGCATGTTTTTGTGCTAATTTGTTATATACATGGATCATGCATATCAATATCTTGATATATTATATTGGACTAATTATATATATGGCTTGCAAAGTTTATGATTATTATATAGGAAAGTCCAAAAGGAAAATGAGAATTAGCATTGAAGTAAAGAAATGGAAGATCATATTATGCTTAACTTAAGAATAAGGAAGAAATGCCAGAAAGAAAATGTGATCTACGTATTGAAGAATGAAAAGATTAAAGTGTTTGAAACCTTAGAAGTATCAAAAAAAGCCTAAGAACTTAATTGGTATAATTTTTCTTCTTAGGCTTAAAATTTCTTGTAAAATAGAGTATTTTATAATATAAAGCTCAAATATATTTTTATAATCTTAGCTTGATTAAAATGTTTTGAAAAGATGACCTACAATTATATTTTTACGAGATAGCCTATGGGGACACTTAAAAAAACTAATGAGATATGAAGTTTGGTTCTTCTTAAGTTTGACTTTTGGTAACTCTTTTAATAATATCTTATAAAATATTTGTTATTTAATTGTCAAAACTTCTCTATATGAAAGTAGGCTCAAATAACTTTCCAATGATAAGTTATTTTCTTAAAAAAAACTTAAAATGAAGATGTTATGATATTTTAAAATTGAGTCTGCAATTTTATTTTTGGAAATCAATTTACCAATTAATTATAGATAGGTAGAGGCAAACATTTTTATTAGAATCATTTGATCAATTAATTCCAACTATTTTAGTGCGCATATAACAATTATAAATAACTAATTTTCATTTACAACTACCTTAAATAGTTATAATACTTCGCAGGCTTCTTATATAAGTTAAGAAATATTAAATACAATTAAAAGAGAGCTTAAACTTATCTCTTAACATCATTTTACTTCTTCTTTCATCAAAATCATGAATTAAGCTTTACATTTAACATTTTTTATTCTAGGAGCTTCATTTATTTTATCCGCTTTACAAGAGAGTTTGTTTAAGTTGTTATTCATCTTCTATCACTTTCTAATTGTGAAGGGTGAGGTATCTTTTGAAAATTCTTTAAGAGAGTGAAGTATCTCTTGTAAAGAGAGATTTTTCTCAAAGAAAAGTAATGATTTGTAAAGAGACTTCTTTAAGTGCTCAATTTAAACTTGAAGAGATAGTAGATTGAAACATAAGCTTAGAAAGCTTAAAAAGTAGATGTACATCTTGGAGAGGATATTCAAGTGAGGAACTACGATAAATTCTTATGTTTGATCTCTCTACCCTTACTCTATTTACATTTTTTTATATGCTCTATTTTCTTGATCATTTGCTCTATACTTATTGATGTTATATGTTGAATTATGTTTCAATGCTTATGTTGATACATATATGATTAAATGCTTAAAAAAGGTGTATATCTATGCATATGGTTATTAATGATTTTTCTTTACATAAGTACTTCAATGTTGATCTTTATACTTGAATGATTGAATAATTGAAAGAGAAATCTATCTATACATATGCCTTTTTATTATTTTTCTATACATAGTTGAATGAGTTGCTTTGTATAAGTGCATTAAATTATCATATCTTAGCACAAACATCTTCATATAATTTTCTTAGAATTTATTGAATTAAGATTATCCTCATGAATCCCTAAAGTTATAAGCTTTCTAAAGAGAATTTCAAAAATGATGAAAATTTTAACACCCAATTCACCTCTTCTTGAATATAGGTTACCAAGGCCTATAATTGATCTCAAAGCCATGGGCTCTTATTTAAATGACTTAACCGTCTCAAGAAGATTTATGACAATCATTGATAGTTACTTTTTAAAAGAAAATTTTGATATTTCAAATGCTCTAATGTTTAAATATATTGATATTTCTAAATCTCAATTCTTTGATGGTTCATATTTTAAAGTTTGGAAGGGAAAAATGAAGTGTTATATATAAGCTTTTGATTTTAATTCTTAGGATATCATTGAGAATGGTTTTACTTTAAAACCAAGAAATGAACAGGATGATGATTATAAAAATAATTTTACTTTGAATATTAAAGTAATGAAAATCTTTTATAGTAGTTTGAATGATGATGCATATGCTAAAATGTCTAAATGCTTTAATGCTAAAGAAATTTGAGATACTCTTATTGCTTCTTATCTTGATAGTCATATTTTTGTTGATAAAAGTGTTTATGATAAGCAAGAAAATGAAAATCCTCAAGAGGATATGTGAGAGTGTGAGATATGTTTAACATCTCTTAGTGAAAAATTCAAAGATAAAAGGAAGGATGGTTCTAATTTTAAGCAAATTGAGCTTCAAATGAAAAATTCATGCTTTATGGTTCAAAAGAGAGGTGTATGATTCTAATTTTAATACTAGTCCTTGTGATGATGACTTATGTGCTCTTAATGAATTGCATGATGATAGAATTTTTATGGAACTTGATTGTTCAACTTTATATGAGTTTAAAATTACAAATGATTTATCCAAAAAGGAAGTTGAACACTTAACTTGTGCACTTTCTAAGTCTTTACGTGAAAACATAGATTTTATTCTTAGAAAGCTAAGAAAACCTCTTGGCAAGTTTAAATTAAAGTGCAATTTTTGTAAAAAGCTAAAGTTTTCTAAATGTATCTTTCATGAAAAATCAAATTCTACTAAGTATTATATTGTTTGCAATTATTGTGGTTATGAAGGTCATATTTCTCACTTGTGTCCAATTAAGAGAAAATCTTGTGTGAGAAAGAAGGAAATTAGGGTTTCTAAGGTATCTAAATGCTTTAATACTAACATTCAAGGACCTAAAATGAAATGAGTACCAAAATATCCTCTTAGTGATTTAATTATGCAGAAAGTTTCATACAAAAGGAGGCAATTTGGTCAAGAAAAGCAAGAGTTTTCAATAAGAGCTTTTCCAAAGTTAATGGTTAGAAAAAGAAGAGTTAGCATAATCAAAGCTTCTCAAACACACAATAGTATTATTTCAAAGCTCAAACCTTTTAGAAAGAAGTAATGGGTAAAAAAGAATAATCCTTTCATTGCAAAAGATAAGATATCAACTTTTCAAACCTCTTATGTTATTAAATTTGATATTCATTGAAAAAAAGATTATTGATTTCAAGGCATTAACATTACTTGAAGATTGTGATTCACCTTGCTCAAAATCATGTATGTATATGAGTTATATTTCATAATTACAAATGATTACAAGCTCAAAAGTCATGGTTAAGGACCATTTAGATTTGAAAATGGTGAATTGAGAGCTTTCAGTAAGGAATCAATCAAGTGTTCAATAGATTTAAGGGTGTTGCACAACATAGAATTAAATGACCAATCGATTCAATGAAGAATAAATGGTCTAAATCAAGTTACTAATTAATTCTAAGAAAATGGGGATTGCTTCTAGAAGTTTGAAATCGATTCATTACATATGGAGGGAAATTTAAGAATTTAAAATTGTGAGATATGAATTAAGTGACTAATCGATTCACATATGAATACAATCATACATGAATCAACTAGTCAATCAATCTCATGGTTTTCTTATATAAGTAACTAGGCATAATGATAGTTTCATTTTTCTCTACCCTTTTTTCATTGAAATTGAAATGCATGATTTACTTTATCTTTATATACCCATAACCCTTTGATGATATAACTTAATATAAAGGTATGTAATGCTTAGTATATTTTTCATTGAGTTTCTTTGACAATTGCTTTATAAGGAAGATATACAAATGCTTTGAAAATAACTTTCAAGAATATGATTATTATGCTCACTTGTTTGAATTAACTAATCTTTCATGAGCATATTACATTGATATTTATCTAACCTTTATGGACCCAAATCTTGATTAAATACCAAAGAAATTGTCTAGATTTTCATATAGGAAAGAAGTATGATACTATCTCAAGCATAGTATGAAAATGGAAGACAAGTTCAATTTGAGGATAGTTCAATTCAACTTTCAAAACAAGTTTAACTTCTACAAAAAAGAATGAGACTTAAAAGATTGATATAATTTATCCTTTCTCTATGCTTAATATACTTTATATCTTTCTTAAGTATTGATAGTTATATGTCAAACATATCATTTTTATGATTGGCTTTATTCTTCAAAATAATATATGCTTTTTTTGCTAAGAGAAAGTTATTTATTCTATCAAGGTAAATATGTCTCTAATATAACTTGATGCTTATGTTTCAAATTTTAGAAAGATTACTAGCTCGATGTTTTCTAATAGTTTTACTTGTAAAAGTTTAAAAGGACTTTATTTCATTAAAATAACTTGTTATTGGTAATTATATGCATTTTTAATGGTTAATTATATCTTTTGCTCTTATATGCTTGTTTACTTAAAATGGCTTTATGAGTTTTGATAATCTCTTGCATTTTTTAAAATCATAAATCTCTTTTTAAGTTTCTTTAAAATCTTTATTAGTTTGAAAATGATTTTTATTTAGATTTCCTTTATCTCTTTGAAAATTTAAAGTTACATGATTGATGATATATTACTTACTAAATACTTTTTATTAATCATGTACATGTTCCAAGAAGTGTTAGAATGATGCTTATAGGTAACCATTCATTGAAGAATGTTTCAAGTTTATTTAGTATCTCCTAATCTCTTATCTTGATTTTATGCACAAAAGTTTCCAAGATTCTTTGTGAGATAACTCAAAAGATTAACTTCAAGAGTGTGGAGTATTGATGGAGTTGGAAGATCAAATGATAACTTAAATATATCTCCATTTGATTAAGCAATGGCTTCAAATCTTCCTCCAAAATTAAACACAACAAGAAAAACTAATCATTCATCAAGATCAATGATATTCATCTCAAAAGTGATAAGAAGGAAGGAAGATGATTATAACCAAGGAGCATCATATAATACTAAAATCAATGAGTATCTCTATCCTTCTTTTCTTATGGATTAAAAATGTTTAGCTTGCATGATACTCTTTATTTACTTATTCTTGGTTAGTTAGGATATAATAATGAAAAATATACTTAGTTGTGATGAAAAAGTGCTTAATCATTATTCTTACATGATCATTGTCATCACGATAGGGAAAACTTGATAATTTTTATCTCTTTTATCCCTATTGCATATTCTTTCATGATATGCTTACATAGAGTCTCTTGATTGCATGGAACTTATAGTAATCATGCTTTCTCATAAAGAAAACTTATTAAGGAGATATGCATGCATTAGAATATTTCAAATGATTCCTTTTAATCTTTTTCAAATTAGTTTAGAAACAAAAAGTCATTAATTTCAAATTATTTAAATTTTTTATTATCTTGATATATTATTTTCAAATGATTATGTTTGGAAGATTTAGTTTCAACAAAATATTTTGAAAGGGGGAGCAATTCAAATGCCTTTTTTTATTAGATTGAGTAAGGCTTATGTTTGCCATATTTTTAAAATGATTATATACATTGATAAATACATATGTCTTGATCCTTTGTATTTTTTATATTTTCAATCCATTTTGTATCTTTTGAAAAGGGGAGCATATTTTTAATACCATGAGAAAATCAATGTCATTTTATTGAGGTTGAGCCTATGCAAAATAAATAGCATGATTTGAAAGGAAACTTTGCTTATATTTGATCTACATTATAGCTTACATTTCTCTTAACATGAAGGGCTTCAAATGCTTGCACACATTACATGTCTATTCATGCTTACTCAAAGAAAGAGGGTAAAATGCTATATACTTTTGACTCATTTACTTGATGAATACTTTTTTCATATGATCATAATATATAATATTTGATAATCTTGTTGAGATCATATGACATGAATATACTTTTACTTATAAAAGATGAATAGTATGACTTCCAATAATGTTTATCTTTTAAGCAACTTTCATCTTTTTAAAGAGAAAAAGAAAAGAAAGACATGATAATGAAAAATATGGAGAGAATATAATGACATCAATTGCTTTAATATGATTACTTATCCTTTTTATTAATTTTAAATAAATGGAAAAAAAGATGCAAAGAAAAATATGTTTTTTGCTTAATATTTGATATCATCATATGCTTATTAGATTAAATCTTTATCTCAAACATATTTTTTTTGGTAATTTGTCATTATCAAAATGGGGGAGAATGTTAACCCCAAGGTTATATATGATGAGTTTTAATGATGACAAATGGGTGTTTCAATAGCAATGCATGTCTTTATACTAACATGTTATAAAATCTTCAATAGACATGCTATATTATAGTTACAATGTCAATGTTTGATTATATATTAAAAGAATTATATCTTATACAAGCATGACTAAGCATATGATTGATTAAGATACATGATATGATGATTATGTGTATTCTAGTGCTAATTTGTTATATATATGGATCATGCATATTAATATCTTGATATATTAGATTGGACTAAATATATATATGGCTTGCAAAGTTTATGTCTATTATATAAGAAAGTCTAAAAGGAAAATGAGAGTTAACATTCAAGTAAAGAAACGACAAATCATATTATACTTAACTCAAGAATAATGAAGAAATGCAAGAAAGAAGATGTGATCCAAGTATTGAAGGATGAAAAGATTAAAGTGTTTAAAACCATCGAAACATCAAGAAAAGCCTAAGAACTTAATTAGTATAGTTTTTCTGCTTTGGCTTAGACTTTCTTGTAAAGTAGAGTATTTCATGATATAAAGTCTAAACATGTTTTTATAATCTTAACTTGATCAAAATATTTTAAAAGGATAGCCCACAATTATATTTTTACAAGATAGCTTATGGGGACACTTTAAAAACTAATAAGATTTGAAGTTTTGATATTTTTAATTTTTACCTTTGGTTGCTCTTTTGATCATATCTCACAAAATATTTGTTATTTATTGACAAAATTTTTCTACATGAAAGTAAACTCAATAACTTTCCAACAATAGGTTATTTGCTCAAAACTAACTTAAAATGAAGAAGTTATAACATTTTAAAGTTGAGTCTACAATTCTATCTTTGGGAAATGATTAACTAATTAATTCTAGAAAGATAGAAGTGAACTTTTTCATCATAATTGATTGACCAATCAATTTTGATTGTTCTGATGCGTCTATAACGGTTATAAATGGCTAGTTTTCATTTCCAAGTATCCCAAATGGCTATAATACTTCATAAGCTTCCTATATAAGCTAAGAAACATCAAATACAATTAAACGAAAGCCTAAACTTCATCTCTTAACATCATTTTGCTTCTTCTTTCATCAAAGTCATGAATTAAGCTTTATATTTGAAATTTCTCTATTGTAGGAGCTTCATTTGTTTCATCCACCCTATAAAAGAGTTTGTTTGAGTTATTATTCATCTTTTATCACTTTCTAATTGTAAAAGGTAAGATATCTCTTAGAACTTCTTTGAGAGGGTGAGGTATCCCTTGTAAAGAGAGTTTTTGCTTAAGGAAGAGCAATGATTTATAAAAAGGCTTGTTCAAATGCTCAGTTTAAACTTAAAGAGATAGTAGATTGAAATACAAGCTTGGAAAACTTGGAGAGTAAATGTAAACCTTGGAGAGGATATTCAAAGTAAGAACTATTATAAATTATTGTATTTGATCTCTCTACTCTTACTCTATTTACATTTGTTTATATGCTCTATTTTCTTGATTATTTACTTTATTTTTGTTAATATTATATGTTAAATTATGTTTCAATACTTATGTTAATACATAGATGATTAAATGCTTAAAAAGGATGTATATCTATGCATATGTTTATTAATGATTTGTCTATATATAAGTGCTTCAACATTGATCTTTATACTTGGATAGTTGAATAGTTGAAAGAGAAATCTACCTATGTATGTACTTCTTAATTCTTTTTCTATGCATAGTTGAATAAGTTATTTTATACAAAAGCATTAAATATGATATCTTAATTGCAAACATCTTCATATGGTTTTCTTAGAATTTATTAAATTAAGATTATCCTTATCAATTCCTAAAGTCATATTCTTTCTAAAGAGAATTTAAAAAATGATGAAAATTTTAACAATACCTAATTCACTCCTTCTTAGTATAGGTTGCCAAAGCCTACAATTGGTTGTACAAAGATTGTGTTAGTTTGATTGTTTATGAAATTAAACTACTTGAGTTTATAGAATATATGTTATTTATGTTTATAGTTTAATTATTTGTGAAATTAATGATTAATTATATAAAGATTATGTTAGTTTGAGATTTCTTGTTACATTTAAGTAGGAGAATTCTTATAAGTGTTTTATGATGCTAAATTTCTAGTGATTCTATCATATAATGTTAAATAGTGAAGGTTTAACTATTTAAATAGTGAAATTTCATTAAAAATTAGCAAAACCTAAATTATATTCAAGTATTATACTCGAATATAACCTTAAGAAGTGTCATTGGAAAGCTGATATTTAAGTACCATACCCAAATACCTTTCAAGCTTAGGCTTCAAGATGTAACTACTCAAATGTGGTATTTGATTATAGCCATAGGAATAATTTCCTAAGTGCGCATACTTAACTACTATAGTTAACTATCATAAATTCAATAGTCTTTGGGCATAGATACTCAAATATGATACTTGAATATGGGTGTTAGGGTTTGCTATTGGAGCCCTATACTTGAGTACTATACTCAAATATATCACCTTATTCTCCAATTTTAAGTACCTTAATATGTTATGGTAACATAAGTTTATAGATTGCGAAGGTACTTAGTTAACTCTTTAATGTGAATGAATGTGTGATATTAATGATGACACCCTAATGGGGAGTATGATCGGGTAGAAGTGTGAATTTGGGGAAAAGGATATGATAATATAGTGAAAGGACAATCAAAATTGGAAAATATATTTGTGAAGAAATAAGGATGGATTAATAAATGAATAAGGTCAATCAGGAGGCACAAAGTGACTTAATTGCTTCCTTATTTATTTATTCCTAATTTGATATATTTTCTTTACTATTACTATGTTTAGGAATGGTGTTTAAAATAAGAAAGAATTTGGCTGATGATAAGGATTAGAACATTTAATTGAAAAAAATGCATATTTATATATATTGTTAAATAGATTATTTATTTATTGACTCAATAACTTATTTTTTAGTTGTTTCCTTCCTTATAAATGCTCCTACAAAAGCCTCACCTCTAGAGCAACTCAAAAGTAAAATTCCTCAGAACTTGTGTTAAGCAATATGGTCAAATTTAAATTAAAAATAGAAATAGTTTGGGCCTTGTATATGGTTTCGGTATATGCAATAGTATAATATCTAATTGTAAATAATTTTGAAAATGTTTACAAAATGTGCTTGTTTTCTTAAATTTGGGTAATAGTACCAATTCTAATGTTAGTTTAGGTTGATGGAAACCAACAACATGAGTTCCACATTAGTCATGGCTTGGCAAGTCATGACATATAATAACCCATAATTAGCAATTATAAAGGTTAATCATCTTTAGCATAATTTAAGCCCATATAAGCCTATAAATGGCCAAGATATACTCATGTAAATGATCTAATGACTCATAATTATTACTCTACCTAAACTAACACTAAAGTAGGCATTAAAGTGTGCGTTGTGAGCTACCCCACCATGTGCATTTTACCTTCTATTTGTTACTTTGTGCAGTATCTCAACTAACTAACTAATTCATAAGTTGTCATTTGTCATTGTTTATGTCTTACTTAGGTACCATTGTTAATAAAAAAAATCTTAATCTTCTTGCAGCTACTATCATATGGTGGTGAAAGAATCCATTGATTTCCTTAAATTTTTTAGTAGTTGTAGAAAAAATAAGGCAATCTCTTAGACTAGAAAACCAAATTCCTCTAAAGAATATTTCTTAATCAGATTCTATAACCTTTTACCAAAAAGGATGAATCTAGTAATACCAAAACCTCTTAGGGTTAGAAAATTGTTATCTCTTTGCTATTTAGTTCTACAAAGGATCCTATCCTCTATATCAACCTTACTCATGCCGAATTGAAGAAAGGCATCATACCATTGCAACTATAGGAATTCCATTAATTTTCCTAAAATTCTTTGATAAAGTTCAAGTTTGTAGCAATGGCATTGAAAGGCTAATGTGCCTAATAATGATTGTAGAGCCAAAGTTGATAACCATAAATTTCTAAATCAATTTCTTATTGCGTTTTTGAAGAATACTGTTGATAATGTTTTACTATAAGTAATCAATCGTGATCCTAACAATAACTGTTGGATATTTAAAATTGAAAAAATAATATTGCATTATAAATTGCCCATAAGCATTCAAGTTTCTCTACCATACTAAAGCATCTTACAAGAGGAAAGCAATATGCTAAAGTCTTGGCAGTGTAGTCATCATAATAGCTAAGAAATTCTTGCCTTGTCATGTAGGCAAAGGCATATGATTAATATTTCTACTTTTTAAAATGAATTTGCAAGGCATGAAAGAAAATTCAAATTGATAAGTGCATAAATACACCTAAATTCTATGTGTTTCATCCACTTATTTACTTAGTATTTTGTGCAAATTGATTGAAAAGGACACTTAGATGCTCTATATTTTGTTTTTAGGTCATGAAATGACATATATGAGCATTAGAAAAGAATCCAGAGGCAAAACCATTCAAATCATGAAGCATTGAAGCAAGATTGTTCACTTAGCAAAGAACACGGGGTATGGGAACCCCGTGTTCATGACCGTGTTTCTTTCTGGACTGCTTCGAGGCTTCGCTGAGTTACTCAGAGAAGAACACGGCAGAGAAGAACACGGGGTACAACACGGGCCGTGTTGGACCCCGTGTATCTTACTGCCATTCGCTTCTGAAGATTACGGGGGGTGTCACGCCCCGTGTAATATGCTGATCAGTCTTCGCTGAAGAACACGGGGTAGAACACGGGGCGTGTTGCACAACGTGTTTCTTGCTGCTCAAACTTTCGCTGAGAAACACGGGGTATAACACGGGCAGTGTTGGACCCCGTGTACATCAAAAATATAAGTTTTACGCGAGATCTTGCAAAAGGGAGTGGAGAAATTGAGAATTAACACGGAGAGCTGTGGGAGAAGCCCTAGGAGAGACTCAAACTCACCAAAGGCGCCTTCTAACGCGGATTCAAGCAAGGAATTGAAGAATCAAGCAAGAAATTTGTAGATCTTCATGGATTGTTTGATTTCCCTCTCTGTTTTCTTGTTTTCTTCTGATTTTGTAATGTTCTCACACTAAACCTTTGTGCTTAGCTTAGGTGAACTTGTTCATGGATTTATGGATTTGAATTTTATATAATCTAGCTTGATTTACTGTTGAATTATGATTTGATTATGCTGTTTTGTCTGGAACAAGCCAATATATCCGGAATATTGGATTTGTGTTATGAATTAATTGATTCTAGGTTGAAATGACCAGTTAATTAATCGGATCTTGCATGATCATTGGGAATATCAATTAGACTTAGGAATTAAGCTAATTGAATTCTTTTGCACAGGATGAAATGTCCAAAAACGGATTCTAAGCAAGGTTAATGCAACCTAGATTAGTGGTTACTAGAGTAATTCTGGACACTTAATCTCTCGGTTAGTAGCTAGTAGCCTTGCAATGAGGTATAGCTTAATTTTAGTAATCCAGCAATCTTAATTAACAGTAAACCAAGTTAGAGAAGTAAATTCATTCTATAATGAAGTGTACAAGGGATCCTTAAGCTAAGTACGCTTTTATTCCATTGAATCAAACCTTATTTTGATAGCTAAGCTCTGTTTTACATTTAATTCTTAATTCACACTCTCAATTGATCCGCCTAGATAATTTACTTGAGATTCAGTTAGTACTCAACCTACAATCCCTGTGGAGAACGATAATCTTTTATACTATAACTAGACTTAACCTGTGCACTTGCGGGATTTAGAGGTCACAAATCATATATGTTAAATTCATCTTTAAAGGTATAATTTCATATACGCTAAAATTTTATTAAATTTCATATTGTATATGGTTGAGAACTTAAGTTAGTGACATCTTATTTACTATTAAATATAAATTGAAATATTTGTCGCATTTGAATAACCCTTAAGGTATTTGTTAAAATGCCTTATTATACTACTTACCATACTAATAATAAAAAAACCCATTGTTTTAGGAAGTAAAGTATCATAGTCATTGATGAATTAATGCTAAAGGCAATAGCATTAATTTCCAGTCATAGAGCTCACCCATTTACAAATTAGTGCTAGCCTATAGAGAAGTTGCTAAAAGGTTAATTTTATAAACTTCATTTCCTAAGCCATTGAAAAATTAAAGAGAAACAAAAATAAGAAGACTTCCATTGGTTTACTAAAGATAAAACTACAAAAGTTATTTGACTACGTAACTATAAGAATATGGTCTTAAATAACAAGCTTGAAAAAAGCTTATC
The DNA here is from genome assembly GCA_020226215.1 of Sindora glabra. NCBI lineage: Eukaryota > Viridiplantae > Streptophyta > Magnoliopsida > Fabales > Fabaceae > Sindora > Sindora glabra. The sequence continues at coordinate 42,144,616 of CM035229.1, forward strand.
TCATGCAAGAAAAGTGAAAGTACCAGAAAGTACTAAGTTGCTCTAGTATAGGTGGAATTAACATTGCACATATTTAAAATTCTTATTGCATAAATGGCTTACTATGGTTATATATGTTTGATATCACTACAAGAATAGAAATAAGAGTAGAATAACTATCAATGATAACCTTCTTTTTTAAGTGTGTTAAGTTACAAAAAAACTTTTTAGTCTTGGTTGGTGGTTATATCCATATATCTAAAACCTTAATGGTAAAAGATAGGATTTATTTCATCAAAGAAGAAAATTAAAGGTTTAGAAAATTCTACGGTGATGCATGAATGAGAATATTCATACATAATGCCTAAATTCTATACTTTAAATGCTAAAAAGTTAACTTAATTCATCTTTTTATATAGTGATATGATTGCTATATCATACTTTGTTTATTTAATGTTTTTACATGCCTCAGGAATGATAACTATTCAACATTACAGTTTTATATATAATGACACACATATAATCTCAAACAAAACATGAGAATTAACTTTTTAAACTCAAATAGCTTAACTGCTTTTACATATATCTAGCAGTACAAAGTTAATTGATACCCTGTTGCCATTCATAGTTTGTATGAATTTTATATACTCATATAGTGCTATTTTTAAGAAGGGAGTAAGATGCTTGTAAAAAAATATGAAAATTGTGCTTGTAATATTTTTGAAAAGTTATACTCTTACATAAACATTTCATACATGGATGGAAGATATGGTTTGTTATACTTAGGATTCAAAAAATTGTACTTGATGCTTAAAATTGCTTAAATGCCTTTGTATACACATTTTTGAAAATAAATTTGATATTGCACCTTCAAAGTATGCTTAATTAGAAAAGAATAAGATACTTTTAAAATCATTACAATGCCATTATTTGAAGGATTAAACATGCATGACAATTACTTATATGAATAACTTATTACACTATTCTTGATGGATGATATTAGAAGACATATATAAATTCATTGTCATTCTTTCTATGTGAGGGAATTAAAAATGCCAAGTCCATCATTCATAATGGAAGCACCTTCTACAATGAAAGCAAGGCAAGTAATGAAAGAAAAAGACAAGTCACTTTCCAAGATTAGAAGATTTGCAATATAAAAGCCTAAAAAGTACTAATCAAAGCATAAGTCAATTAGCTTAAAAGCTTATTATCTTATCGATAAGGAAAGCATGAAGCTTCTTAGAGTTTATCCAACTTCCAACTTGATATATAATATCTGATGAAAGGTTAATAAGGAAAGGCAAATAACTCACATAATAGTTTCCTTAACACATAAAGTTTGAATAATCATTAGCAATATCTTAAAGACTAAGCAACTCTTGCTGTTATTTACAAAGCGTAATGTGAGTTATACGTTCTCAACACTTAGGACTTGATATGAGCTACACGAGTTAGATCTAGTTATAGAGATGATCTAATTGGAAATTGGCAAAGCTTTTAGAAGGTTTGATCTAGTTGTAGGGAATCCACCTTCTAAGCAATTCTTTAGAAGAAAGAAATACAAAACAAAAGTCAGAAACTTTAAGAAAAAGCAATATGAAGGAAAAAAGAAAGGTTATAAATGCTTTATCTATTAGTAAAGAGGACATTTTGCAAAAAACTACCTAAAGAAAGTTATTCATTAACATTTACTAGATTAATGTGGCTCTGATGATGAAAACCTACAATCAATCAATGAAGAAGAAGGAGAAGAACCCTTTTATAAGTCTATTTTTTGCATTATAGGAGACATACAAGAAGAATATTCCTTAGGAACCTTAAATGAGTCATTCATGATATAAGAAGAACCACAAAGACTTATGACAATCTGAAGTTGTGTGCCTTTACTAGAAGTCAAGATATTCTCGAAAAAGTATGATAAACCTATCTCGATTGTTACATTCTTTGACACAATAGTAGTAAGTTCATTGATTAACCTTGACATCTTTCCCTTTAATCAATAGAAAACCACTAAAAAGTAATTCAAAATTTTTAATAAAGAAATTATGATTATCATGAGAATTTTAAAGCTAATATCACTAGTTCTTTTCCTAAGATATAAACTCAAACATAAGTTCTATGGAACTAAAGTTATGGAAAAGATATTCCTGTTAGCTTTAATCATATCAAGAAGACGTTACAAAGTCAAACAGTTAGACGATAGTCTTAGATGCAAAACATCTCTTTAGTGATGGACAAAAGTTCTAAATTTATTCTCTTTCTCAATAGAAATAGAGAATATCAACTAAAGTATCACTTTAGAATCAAGTATTGAAAATCATTATAAGTTTTTTAAGAAGTGTGACCATCCATTATGACTTAATTCTAACTTTTTTATAAAATTGCCTTTCAAAAAAGAATGATGATATTAATCCTACTAAGGCTATCCACTTTGGAATGAATCCTGATCATCAACAAGTGGCAAAATAAGTATTGATGTAACTGAAGTAACAAGGAATTATAGAAGAAACCACATCTTTTTAGGCTTATCAGGCATTTTACCTTAATAAAAAAGCAACATAAGTTCATAGAAAGTTAAGGTTAGTAATTGATCATAAGCTTCTAAATGTTTTTCTTGTAAATAGTAAATTTTTGCTATCACGAAGAGAAGTTCTTTTACAAAAACTGCCTGATACAATTTTTTTTATTATGCCCTAAAACCAATCATATTGGTGATTGTAATTTTGAATCATGTTATTTTAATGGCAATTCTAATTATTATATTTATATATATTATCCGCGTAATATATTCAATTATGATAATAACCTTAGAATAATTGTATTCTTAAATGTCTTTAGTCATATATCATTATGGATTAGGTTGCTTTGATATGTTAAGATTAGTAATTGATCATAAGCTTCTAAATGTTTTTCTTGTAAATAGTAAATTTTTGCTATCACGAAGAGAAGTTCTTTTACAAAAACTGCTTGATACAATTTTTTTTATTATGCCCTAAAACCAATCATATTGGTGATTGTAATTTTGAATCATGTTATTTTAATGGCAATTCTAATTATTATATTTATATATATTATCTGCGTAATATATTCAATTATGATAATAACCTTAGAATAATTGTATTCTTAAATGTCCTTAGTCATATATCATTGTGGATTAGGTTGCTTTGATATGTTAAGACTAGCATGTGTGAAGACTTATATGGGATATTAAGTTTACACATGAGTACAAGTTAGAGAACTTGTATACTAGACTGACCCATATTAAGAACATTATATGGATCGTTATATGAGTGTCATGAGTGGTTCTTAGTGATCATTATTAATATGGTCCTTTGACTTGAGATCACCAAGGTTCCCTACATGTGAGTTTTATATTTTGATACTATTCTATGTCACTAATGGTTGAGTGAATGCAAGGGTAGATATTGGATATGTCACATATCATACGAAGGGATTTTTGTGATCAAGATGGGATTTGTCCCTCCTATATAACAGGAGTAACATCTGTGGGTCACTTGATTAAGTAAAGCTGAGAAAATGCATGGCCATGCTCAGATGAATTGACATGGGATGTCAATTACATTTGTTTCAGTCAACTTACTTAGGAATCAAGAAACTTTAAGATTAGGCTATACGGGAATGACATGGTCCATGTTTCGTGCTCAATATAGATGTATAGGACAAAAGAACATAGGTGATGATTGATAAGTGCACAAATACACCTAAATTCTATGTGTTTTATCACTCATTTACTTAGTATTTTGTGCAAAATTGATTGAAAAAAGATACTTAGATGCTCTATATCTTGTTTTCAGGCCATGAAATGAAACATATGAGCATTAGAAAAGAATTCAGAGGCAAAACCATTCAAATCATGAAGCATTGAAGCAAGATTGTCTACTCAGTAAAGAACACGGGGTAATGGTAACCCCGTGTTCAAGGCCGTGTTCCATTCTGGATGGCTTCGTGACTTCACTGGGCTACTCAGAGAAGAACACGGGTGTGAACACGGGACATGTCACACCCCGTGTATATTACTGCCATTCGCTTCTGAAGAACACGGAGGGTGTCACACCCTGTGTAGTATGCTGATCAGTCTTCGCTGAGAAACACAGGGTAGAACACGTGCCGTGTACTACCCCGTGTACATTGCTGCTTGACAATTCGTAGAAGAACACGGGGCGTGTCACACAACGTGTTCCTTGCTGCTCAAACTTTCGCTGAGAAACACGGGGTACAACACGGGCCGTGTTGGACCCCGTGTACATCAAAAATATAAGTTTCGCGCGAAATCCTGCGAGAGAGAAGAAGGTCACGGGGAGAAAGCTGGGAATTAAGAAGAAAAACTGCTAGGAGAAGCCCGAGGGGAGACCAAAGGCGCCTTCTAACACGGATCCAAGCAAGAAATTGAAGAATCAAGCAAGAAATTTGTAGATCTTCATGGATTGTTTGGCTTCCTCCTCTGTTTTCTTGTTTTCTTCTGATCTTATGATGTTCTCACACTAAACCTCTGTACTTAGCTTAGGTGAACTTGTTCATGGAGTTATGGAACTGAATTTTATATAATCTAGCTTGATTTACTGTTGAATTATGATTTGATCTTGCTGATTTGTTTTGAACAAGCCAATATATCCGGAATATTGGATTTGTGTCTTGGATTAGTTGATTCTAGGTTAAAATGACCAGTCAATTAATTGGATCTTGCATGATCATTGGGAATATCAATTAGACTTAGGAATTAAGCTGATTGAATTCTTTTGCACAGGATGAAATGTCCAAGAATGGATTCTGAACAGAGTTAATGCAACCTTGATTAGTGGTTACTAGAGTAATTCTGGACACTTAATCTCTTGGTTAGTAGCTAGTAGCCTTGCAATGAGGTATAGCTTAATTTTGGTGATCCAGCAATCATAATTAACAGTAAACCAAGTTAGAGAGTTATATTCATTCCATAATGAAATGTACAAGAGATCCTTAAGCTAAGTACACTTTTACTCCACTGAATCAAACCTTATTTTGACAAGTTAATCTCTGTTTTTGCACTTTAATCTTGAATTCCACTATCAATTGATCTGCCTAGATAATTTTGCTTGAGATTTAGTTAGTACTCAACCTACAATCCCTGTGGAGAACGATAATCTTTTATACTATAACTAGACTTAACCGTGCACTTGCGGATTTTAGAGGTCAATGATCATGTGTAAATGTTTAGTCAAATCACCGACTTTCTCATTATTTAGGTAACAATGATGTGTTGCTAGACACCGATCATTATTTATGATCATTAATATGATCAATAGTCATTGCCAACGTAATAAGAGCCTGTAGGGTCACACACTTAGAGCCTAGTGAATTTGGAATTAATGGACCAAATTGTTTGGGCTTAATATTTGGGAATTCATGTTATAATTATAAGGCCCAATAGTAATCCTATAATTGTATATAGAATAAAGCCCAAATAGGTTAAGTTTTTCTATGCACCTATTTAAATAAACTTGTTGGGTAATAATAGTTGATATTATTATCATTATTCACGCACCCCAAAAAGGTACAGAAAAATCCTAGCACCTCTCCTTGACCAAAACCCCTGAAGAGGTGTAACTAGCACTACGAGGTGAAAGGAGATCAATTCCAATCGGTATTTGTGTGAACATTCATCGGTAATTCACGGGTTCGTGTGGATACTTCAGAGTCTTCGGTCGAAAGGAAGCTGAAGAGGTGATCAACGACTGAGTTTTAGAGTCATCAACAAAGGTATTGAACGAACCCTTATTCCAATTTTAACGTTTTTGCATGGATCCGGTGGATGGGATCGGTTTATTTCGCTGCACTCATATGGCTCCCAATCCCAACACATTTTACCTTAATAAAAAAGCAACATAAGTTCATGGAAAGTTAAGGTTAGTAATTGATCATAAGGTTCTAAATTTTTTTCTTGTAAATAGTAAATTTTTGCTATCACGAAGAGAAGTTCTTTTTCAAAAACTGCCTGATACAATTTTTTTTTTAAATTTGATCTCAAAGCTGGATTTTGGCAATTGGAAATCCATCCTAAAGAAAACTATAAAATAACTTTCTACATTCCTAATTTCCATTACCAATAGACAGTCATACCATTTAGGCTAAAAAAATCTCTATTTGAATTCTAAAAAACAATAACCAAAATCTTTGTGCCTATACTCTCTTCTGCTTTAATACACATAGATGATATTCTTTTATTTTTTTCAAGTATGAATGATTATCTTTGTCTCTTGAAATAATTCCATAAGTTGATAAAAAAATATAAGGTTAAGCTTTCTAAAAGAAAGATAATAATAGCCTAATCCACAATTAATTTTTTAAGACTCAATATCCATAATAGAAAATTTTAGCTTCAACTTGATATTACCACAAAAATTCAAGATTATTCTAATAAACCTCTCATATTCACGTAAGTCCAATATTACCACTCCATTTTTAAGAAGATATTTGCCACTCCATTTTTAAGAAGATATTTGCTATGAAAAAGGCTATTGAGAAGTTCCAGTTTCACCAAGTTAGGTGACATTTTCTTGTTAAAATGGTTATGTTTGGATTTCTAGTAATGCTAAATCAAAAAATAAGAAAAAAAAATCATGATTCCTTAACCAAAACTCATTTAATGGAGAAATTGGTTTGAATAATAAAAGTTTGATGTTAAACACATCAAAAAAGAAACTTCTTGCCAGGATTTTTCTTTCATCCTATTGAATTCAATCTAAATATGGCTAAACTCTCTCTCTTTACATGCAAAATCTTGCCCATTTTTATAATGGATCTTAGATAATTTAATTTGTTCATTCCTAATAGTTTCTTTAATGAACTCCCTTCAAAAGTATTATAAAATTGAGCATACCAATAGTTTAAAATTTAAATGATAAATTTTTGATATGTTTGTATAGTCAAATATGATTAAACTTCTTCTTTCTATCCCATCATGATCCATCCAGAATACTCATATTTTACATTTTTTAACCTTAGTAATTTATCCTTCTCTCCTTATAATTATAGGTATATACCAATCAAGTATACGATCCATATCTACACCATAGGATACTTACTTGATATTATGGCTTTTAGTTTAATTAACCATACATTATCTAAGAGAATTCAAGGATCTTCCATGAATTCTATAATTCCTTTAGTAGTTATCTCTATTTAAACCATTGACCCATTAGCAATAAGAATTTTAGGATACTTTCAACAATATGTCCTAATGTTTTTCCATTCTCATTAGTTTATTAAAGATATTGACAGAGGCTATTTCTTTAAAGAATACTTTCATTACAGTAAAAAACCTTTTTTTTAACATAATTATGTAAGCTATCCATTCTTTAGTATTGATCAGTGGTAGGATACTTTTATAAATTATTATATGATGCTAATGGGGTTAATCTAAATAAGTTACCTAAAAATTATTGGCAAATTGCCACATGGAATGACTAGAGTTATGAAATTTATCCTTAATATTTTTCTAAAAAGTGTGATATTATAGAATAGATATGGAGGATGAATCATCTAGAAAAACTCATTGGATACAGTTGTGACTCTAGAGATAGTGGGTACTAAGGAATCTATATTAGTTATCAATTCACTAACCTTTATGTTCCATCACTCGGGGATCTTGTGCTTTTATGCCATAGAGCTTTGTACCTTGTTAGTTTTAATTGCTTTAATTGTATTAGTAACTATTCCTATAACAGTGTATACTATATGTCCAATTAGTTGTGGACATATAACTTTGTACTATACCAAGTTTGATTATAAATAGAAACTTTTAGGAACTCCTGAGGTAAAGATGGGTGCTTAGCATTTTCTAGTATTAACTTATTACATCTTGCTTTCTTTATTACTCTCATTCTTTTCCTTATTTCTCTTTATTACTCTTATTTTTTTCCTCATTTGGTGTTTTCATTGAGAGATTAACTTGTTTCTGTATCTAGTTAAATGTGCTTTATGGTTACTACTAAGACCTATATAATTTTATGCAATAAAACTTAATTGCTTTATGAATCTATAGCTTAGTGCCTTAAGTTAGTGTTAAAACTCTGAATAAGTGTGTTTGCAATTTGATTGTTAGTCAAGATTCATTCAAAGTTTATCTCATTATAAAAGTAATAAATATTTTTTCCATTATAGTAAGCATCAATGTTGTAACTTCTTCAAACTATTTTTCTTCTAAAACCCTTTCTTCTTCCCCTTCTCTTAAAAAATCCAATGCATAAAAATCTAGATTTTCTTTGTGAAGTTTCTTATGTATTTGAAGATAATAAAATTTCGATCTCTTAAAATCCCTTGATAAATCCATAAAGAGTCTATGAAAAATTGCAGTAAAGTTAGACTAGAAGGATTATTACTCTTTTAATCAAATTTAGAGTCCATAAAACTAACAAATATGTTCAAGCATCTTTTTCCAACTAACATCTTGTTCAAGCAATAGATAAAGAACAAATGTTTATTATCCATTTCTAAAGATCATATCCCTTGATAAAGATAAGAAAGTTTCACCTACATCCATTTTAGAGTAATACGAGTTGCATTTACCCTCCATGGAAAAAAAGGTTACTAATTGCATCTAGAATGGCTATTCTAAATACTAGACGTGACAATTACTAGTAAGCATGCTTAGCTACTATCTAATTTACTCCAAATGTTGAAACTATTTTTGTCACCATATTTCCAAACTATAATATGCCCTTAAAAGACCTTACTACCTTAAAGTGCAAGTCCAGGTCATTGGGTGTCTGATGGTAAATGATTCTATTATTTCTATCTTTTATACCCATCTTATACCTAACTTGCTTATGGTCTTCAACCACATTCCATTGGTCTAGCTTATCCAAAGGATAAAGAAAACTCTTTCTTGATCTTAATAGATCAAAACTAGGATCCTACCTATTATTTTATCCCCAAATAGTTATCTAAAGAAAAACTAGTCAAGCTCCTGCCTAACAAGTTGGTAACTTATGAAAAAAAAAAACCAAGCTTCCAAGCAACTAGTCTAAATATTAGAACCCTCTTTTAAAACTAAAAAAGATGGCTCTATAGAAATCTTTTTTCCAAAGTAAGCCTTCATTCCCAATCATATGTAGAATAGGCCCCAAGAATATTAGCTTTCACAAAAAAAAAAGGATTAAAATGTTCCTATTTGGGGATTCAATTCTTTGGGATAACCAATATATGAAGCTATTACTGAAGGTAGCTATAAATGATGTAACTTAGCATCCTATACATGTGATTCCTATTTAAGATTGAGTAATGATGAAAATAATAGACTAAGTGCAAGGAGAAATAAGAAGGAGATAAGCTAACAAAAGCTGAAAGAAAGATATAAAGTTGGGGATACTTTAGTCAAGCTTCTTAGAAAATCTTTAAGAAAGTTCAATTATTTTGTCACTTATGGAAGTTAGAAGCTAAAACTAGACAATCCCCTAATTCCTTATTGCATGATAGAACCAAGATGGAGTAAAGATAACTTTCCTCTATTATAGTTTGTTTCCTATTAACAATAAACCAAACATAATTAGAAAGTAAAAGGTAGGCTAATCTAATAATTGAATGGATCTTAAACTATTAAAGTTGAATTGTTAAGCAAATGCTAAATTGGTAATCCTAAAATGCTATTTCTCAAAATAGAATACTCAAGTAAATAGCAGCTTCTTAACAATAAATCATAACTTCTATAGAGTATAATCACAAGATTGCAAGCCAAAGGATCTAAGAATTGCAAGATTAAATCCAAATCCTCCATCAAGAATTATTAAAGAGAGCATTCGTAAAAACTTCTTCCTAAATGTTATTGATATGGAAATAGGTAGAAATAAAGAATCTTAAAGGCTAACTAAACTCTATAATGAATCTCCTTAGTGGATTTGCTTTATAACTATTAGGATCTAGATTACCAAAGATAGTTTAGCCCTTAACTTTAACCATTACTTCTAGCCCTTAGAATTATGTTACTTTCCTTAATCAAAATTGTTAAACCTAAAACCTTCTTAAAAGAAATAGAAATCTAAGGATGAAAAGCAAAAAATAAAAATCTAAAGTAGAAGATTTACATATCTTACAAGATAATGACCTTGTTGACTTCCTTAAAAACATGACAACTAAAGGAAAAAAAGAAAGATCACTTTTTTGTATGGTAGGTGGAGAAGAATCAAGAGTTTTCCATGAAGATGAAGTAGATAATTATAAAGAAAGTTTAAATCCACCATAGAAAGAATTCTTTCCATATCATATTAAAGGATTCATAATTGATAATGTCCTTTAAGCTAAATAGAAAGATAGATTCCTTGAATTCCATGCTTAGATGATCTCACTTAGGAATATAGGCAATTAATGTGCTACAACTTGATCAATATGGATGATTTTTTGAGAAAACTTCATAATGAATTCCTTGTATCGTTGCTAGATTAGAAATGCAAGCATATAAAGATTTTCTGGCAATAAACTGTATACCTTTCAAAAAGAAACATTTGCAACAGCATTATGATGTCATGTCAAAAAAATATTACTAGGACCATAAAATTGATAAAGTTAGCTTAAAATATGTATTTTTGCAATCTTTCCTAGAACCTCTTGGGACACAAGTAGAAATTATGCTAAGAAATTAACGGTTCAACATTCAAAATGCTTCTTTAGGAGCATTATACTAATCAATAGTCTTTATTCTTAATAGGCTATGTAAGTAAAGACTTTCCTTTAAACAATTTACTAACTTGAAAATCGGCAAAGCTTGGTGCGAACTAGATGCCTTTGACATTTAAAGCTTGATGTAAGCTACATGTCTTTGGCATTTAAAGCTTAATGTGTGCTATATGTCATCAACACTTAAAAGCTTGTGTGAGCTACACACCATCAGCATTTAAAAGCCTAAACATACCTTGCTCAACACTTAAAAAACCTAAGCACATCCTTTAGCAACAATAAAGCTCAAGAAGCTCCTTTAGCATCACAAAATTGAACAAATCTTTTAATATCATTGAAGCATTTAGTTCAACTTAGAAAATCATAAGCTTCAAAAATAATAAAACAAAAGGTTTAAACTACCCTAAAATTATCATGGTTCTTTGAAGTAATCCTAAAGAAAAAGAATCTGAAGCCATAAGAAAAAATGTTTAAATGACATTAAGAAGCTTACTTAAAAGTAAGATCTAAAAAAGGGTTTAGTCAACCTTAAAATGGTTTTAGAAGCTAAGTGTTGAAAAAAAAAAGGTTAGAACGACCATAAAAAAGCTTATCAAAAGTTATCTTCTAAGAAAGAAAGTCCAAACAACCTCAAAAAAGCCCTAAAGGCTAAAAGATGAGAAAAAAGGTCCAAATGACAATAAATAGGCCTTAAAAGTGAAAATATAAGAAAAAAGGTTTGAATTATTGCAAAAATAGCACATGAAAGGCTAGAATGGAAAAAGCAACTAACAACCTTCCTAAACAATCAAAATCTTAGTATCTAAGTCCTTATAACCTATTATGTTAACCTAATCTTTTCATCCTTCTTAATTAGTATGTGTATGCTATTTACTTTGCAAAGCCTCTTAAAGGCTTAATTATGCTTTAGTTTAATTAACCAACTTAAAAGACTTGGTCTCCAAGCTTTTTCTTGTGTTCTATAATTTTTTTTTTCATAGCACAACTTTTAATCAACTGAATTAATGCTTTTTTCAACACAAAATAATTCTGAGAATGGTGGTTAAAGCTCAATCAAGCTTAATTGTAGCAAATTGTAATGCTTAACCTTTAGCACCCTTCGTTAGTTATAACTAATTCTTTTGTTTATCCATATTGGTAACTAGCTAATCTTACCTCTAGGGAGTCACATCTATATACCATAGGCTCTGAGGAAGATTAACTCTTTAGGAAGCCTCCATAAATATCTCAAAGATGAGGTATCAATCAGATTCGTGCATGATAAAACTAGCTTCCTTATCTTCAATGGAACTAATACCTCACTTTCATTTTTCTTTGGCATAAATTTTGATATAGATAAAGCAAAAACTTTAACCATGGAAGAATGTTCAACTAGATTAATCCTAATAGAGCTTGCTTAATGCCGCACATAGGGGTAGAAGAACTGGTAGCTTCCATTTTTTCTTTTTCAAGAGAAACCTTATGAATCTAAACAAGCTAAACAAGGCTGATGGTGAAAGATAATATAATAAGATCCTTTCACTTAAACTAGAGTTTTACAATAAGAGAAACAAATTAGCTAACATTAAAATAATGCTAAATAAATAAGACATAAGAAAAGTTATGATGGCTATGATGCACTTTAGGGATATTAAAAAGTTTTTCATAAGTACATGAAAGAAGAACAACAACTATGTTTTAATCTTCTTTAGTTAAACTCTTAAGTAATTGGGTATGAGATGATTTGAACCTTTTACCCATTTTATTGGGAATAATTAGCATTTAATCATTATCTAACACAATTCAATAATTGAAACTTTGAAAAAGCTATTTTTCTAACCTTTCATGCTTATTGTAAAAAAGAAGTTGATCAACGCATTACATGATAAGAGTTTATCTTTCAATATTTTGTTTAGTGTAGGTATAAAAGTATAAAAATACTTGCATGTTTGCTAAGTTGGACTTCACCTTGTCACATAAAATGAGTAAATACTAAGTTTCTAAGTTAACTAGGTCGAACACACGTTGAAATACTTTATTATGCATTACTTAAAGATAGAAAATGAAAGAATGATTCCAACCTAATGGATAATATTGGTATAAAACAATAAGGAATTATAGTTATAGCTACAGGCTCATTCATTCTCTTTAGCAAATATAATTATGAGATCCATCAAATAATGAATATACAAACATGACTTTTAGGTTGAGCCACCAATTAGAGGGAGCAATGTCTCTTACTTTCATATTTACCTACCACAAATTTCTTAGTGCTGGAAATCGCGCATCATACATGCACAGCGAAATAAAAATTTTGCACGATTTCCACCAAGGATCCATGTGAATTTAGAACGCCATAGATTAGGGATTAAGGTTTATACCTTTCAGCCAAAAATCTTCTGTCCACTACACAGCAAATCCGATCTCCTTTTGTCCAAATGAACCTCTATGGTATCCATACGAACCCTTGAATCACCGATGAATATCCACACAAATACCGGTTGGAATTGATCTCCTTTCACCTCGTAGTGCTAGCTACGCCTCTTCAGGGGTTTTGATCAAAGAGAGGTGCTAGGATTTTTTCTATGCCTTTTTGGGGTGCGTGAATAATGATAATAATCCTATTATTACCCAACAAGCCTATTTAAATAGGTGCATAGAAAAACCTAACCTATTTGGGCTTTATTCCAGGTATAATTATAGGCTTACTATTGGGCCTTATAATTATAACATGAATTCCTAAATATTAAGCCTAAACAATTTGGTCCATTAATTCTAAATTCACTAGGCTCTAAGTGTGCGACCCTACAGGCTCTCATTACGTTGGCAATGACCATTGATCATATTAATGATCATAAACAATGATTGGTGTCTAGCAACACATCATTGTTACCCAAGCAATGAGAAAGTCGATGATTTGACTAAACCTTTACACGTGATCATCACCTATGTTCTTTTATCCTATACATCTAGATTGAGCACGAGACATGGACCGTGTCATTCCCGTATAGCCCAATCTTAAGGTTTCTTGATTCCTAAGTAAGCTGACTGAAACAAATGTAATCGACATCCCATGTCAATTCATCTGAGTATGGCCATGCATTTTTTCAGCTTTACTTAATCAAGGGGCCCATAGATGTAACTCCTGTTATATAGGAGGGACAAATCCCATCTTGATCACACAAACCCCTCCGCATGATATGTAACATATCCAATATCTATCCTTGCATTCACTCAACTATTAGTGACATAGAATAGTATCAAAATATAAAACTCACATGTAGAGAACTTTGGTGACCTCAAGTCAAAGGACCATATTAATAATGATCACTAAGAACCACTCATGACACTCATATAATGATCCATGTAGTGTTCTTAATATGGGTTAGTCCAGTATACAAGTTCTCTAACTTGTACTCATGTGTAAACTTAATATCCCATATAAGTCTTCACATATGCTAGTCTTAACATATCAAAGTAACCTAATCCACAATGATATATGACTAGGGATATTTAAGAATACAATTATTCTAAGGCTATTATCATAATTGAATATATTACGCAGATAATATATATAAATATAATAATTGAAATTGCCATTAAAATAACATAATTCAAAATTACAATCACCAATATGATTGGTTTTAGGGCATATACACTAACACTTGGCTCGCCTTCTAAATGAGAAGCCAAATCCTTTTTTTTTTTTTGCAATCCTAGATTAATCAACCATTATCACTATGAGTAGAAAAGTAAAGATTGCATTAACTACATGATTTTGTTTTAAAAAGGTTAAAAAGGAAGATAAAAAGGTAGAAAAATTAAAGGAATTTGAGCTAGAAGGTATCATGAATACTTGTGAAGAATGAGCATTTATTAAGATGGCAAACGTTTAAAAGAAGAAAAATTTGAAAAGACTAAAACCTTATTTTGATCTTTGTAGGATTCAATTACTATCAATTTTATCCTTCACAAAAAGTTTGTAACAATTTGATTCTTATAAGATTAAAAATCATCAAATTTTAATTCTTTTATACAAACTTTTAATCAAGAAAAAACTATAGAAAAAGGTTAAAATTTAATAATTTTTAATTTTATAGGGATCAAATTGATACAAACTTTTTATCAAAGATGAAATTGATAAAAATTGAACATTATAGAGTCTAAAATAGGTTTTTAGTCATTTGAATATAAAGGCAACATAAAAACTTACCATGCAATTACTTACATCTAAGCTATGTATAATACTAATCTAACTAGCCAAATCTAGATAATTGATACCTACCATGTGATTTCCTACATCGATATGGCGTAGAAATGAATAAAAGAAGAGAAGAATGACATACTTGAATGATATTAAAATAAGAACATAATAAAGTCAAGGAAGCCTAAAAAAATTAGAGCTTAGTACATTACTTGGGAACTCATGGAAAACTTAAAAGGTGAAGATAAAGCATTAAGAAAACAGGTATATAAACTTCACTAATGGTTAGGATGATTTGACAATCACAATAGGAAGTGAATAACGACTATAACAAGGATCACAAATGATTTCTTTAATCTAATAAGTAGGGAAAAAAGGACAACATCAATGGACATGATAATGATCTTAATAACATCAGTTGAACTTAAGAATTTATGTTGATATAAAAATATGATATATTGTCATAATGGCAAAGGCACACAAACATTTAAAGATGAATAAAAAATTCATAATGATCTTTGAAGTTGCTTAAAAGGCATGCAACAAAGAAAGCTAAGTGATAATGTCCAAAATTTTCAATTTACTAAAAAGGGCAATACCTTTTACTTTTATACTTTCCCATTTTAAATATTCAGGGCCTTCTTTCAAATGAAAGGTGTGGTCTATTCCATCAGCATTATGAAAATGATTAATCATTATAACAATTAAAGGTAAAGCCAAATTAAACCAAATAAATGCTAAAAACTAATAAGGTTAAAGAGTTAAAGGAGTTTAAGCTTGATAGAAGCACAAAAACATAAGATAAGTGAGAGGACATTTATGTTTAAGCAATACTTTCAAGAAGAAGCCAAAAATCAAACATAAAGAAGATGCCATATGAATGTTTGAATGAATAAAAATTCATGATTGAAAAAAAGCAAACTTAAAAGAAGCCATACTTCAGATTCAAAAATTGTTATAATGATTAATGCCTATTAGGTTTTCACACTTGGTTACATTTTGGAAAAGCTTACATTACAACTTCAATTGACTAAAGTTACTTTATTAACCTAAGTGCGATGTCATTATACTAGAATTCCATTAAATTATTAACTTAAAACACATTTTCTAAACTTAACCTCCATAATTAAGATTAAATTGAAGACAAAAAAAGCTCACAAAATCTCAAGGAAATATGTTCATCAACATTTAAGAACACAACAATCATAGCATCCATAAAATTAGGGATAATGTGAAAAAATAGGAGGTGTCAAATAGGTTACTCATCCTAAATATGGATTTATTCATATTACCCAAATTTAAAATAGACCTAATTTTAGGAGAGTCCAAACTTGCCAAAGTTCGTGATGGACATAGATTAGTCTACACTATACAGGCTTTAATTACGTCTATGGATAGGCAAATACAAGCCAGTTGATAACTGAATAGGCCTGTGATAGGCCGATTACCCACTTCCAAAATGAACTCAATTTTAAGGGTTTAATCTTACTAAAACTAGTGATGGACATGGATCAATCTATAGAGTTTAACTTGTCCAACACCCTCAAGTAAAAACAATAATGAAGATAAGAGTAAGAATTCTATTTAACTAAAAGCCATTCATTATAAACTATTCAACAAAAGGTATGGTCGTAAACACTGATAACCTACTCATACTTCGATTGCTAATCTACAACTTCATAATCACTTACTCAATAGTGAATTTTTATCCTTCAATTTAAAAGTATTTGACATTATCTTAACACATTAGTCCTTTGTCTTGAGCAACATATCCATACAATTGCTTTCATTGAATTTCCCTTTAGAGCAAAGGAAGGAAAAGATAAATTGAAAGCTTATAAGAGTAAGCCATAAACTTATAAATTAAGCCTAAATGGCTTTTTCAACATCCAAACTTAGCCATCCAAATGACTTTTTTAGTATGAAGAGATCCATAAGCTGAAAATCAAGCTTGAATGACTTTTTTATCATTAGTAAACCACGAACTCAAAATCAAGCTCAAATGGATTCTTTAATGTATAATCTTAGCCTAAGCGACCCTTTCAATATTAAGTTAACTACCGTGAATCACAAATATAAGGCACTTATAGCCCAAATCATAAAAGATCCTATAAGCCTAAATAAATATCCATTAGTTAGTTTAGTTATCCACTAACCTACAACTCCATTTGACATTCTCTCAATAGATAAATACTTTGTCTTAAACAACATTAATTACTCTCATCATGAGATCCTAGAGTGAAAAAAGACAAGTGACAATGATGAAAATATTCTATCAAACTATATTTGGTCAAATATAAATACTTTCGTTTAATGCACATATAAACAAGCATAATTTTAGCACTTATATCCAATTAGCTTAGTCAAAGCTAACTCAAAGGCCTATTAACTTATCCAAAATCATGTCTAAATATTTGCAATCACATTATGATTGGTGCTTTACTAACTAAAATTAGCAATCATGAAGACTCATTATTTGTAGCATAATTCACGTCTATCTAAGCCTATGAATGATCAAGGTATACTTATGTAAATGATTTAATGACTCATGATTATTGCTTTGCCTAAATAGCACTGAATTAGCCATCAGAGTGTGCATGGTGGGCCACCCCACCATGTACATCTAAATATTTATTTGTTATCTTGTGCAGGTATCTCGATCAACTAATAAATTCAAAAGTTATCAATTTCTAATTTTTAAAATCATATACTTGCTTAACTTGTTTATAAAAGTGTGAAAGGTAAGTATATGTTTAAAATAGAGTGAACATAATAATCAATTCCTTATTTATAAATATGGTAAATATTATATCTTTCAAAGTATTTGTCTTTTTATTTATTTATAATGTTAAAATAATTGAAAAATAATAATGTGAATTATTGATTTTCATAATGCTACTTATGAAATTTGAAAAAGATAAAAGCTACCACTTTTATAAGTAAAGGATTAAATATTGTATTTATTCTAAGATATAACAGAAGAAAAATAAGGTATATAAAAATGAAAATTAGTATACACTTTAAGAAATAAAAGAAAGGGCTATTCATGTAATTATAGTGAAATTCAAAATTCATTCACAAAGTGGCATCCATTCACGTTGGAATGTGGTGGCCACTAGGTGTTCAGCATTTAAATAAAGATTCCAGTAAAGTGAATGAGAAGGAAAAAGGATGAGCTTCGTGATGCTAGCAAACAAAACTAACGGCAGCAACGCCCTCGGCTTCGATTACTCGAACCAGTGACAAAGAAATGGCGATTTTCACTATGCCCACTTGATTGAAAGCAACGTCACAATAACCATATTATATTCACAAATCTGCAACATAAACGTTCCAGCTTCCTTTTATTGTTTGGTGTTTGTTACAAATGCTGCAATCTCAGTTCGTCAGAGTCTCCCTCTTCGCCTCAAAAGCCTCGATTTTTCCTCTGATTTCGACTTCTAAAGCAATTCCCAGAATCACGAGCTTCAGATCGAAAATGAGTTCTTACTCCACTTGTTCTTCTCAGTCATCAAAGCTCTTGTTTCGCCAGCTGTTCGAGAAGGAATCCTCAACCTATACTTACGTTCTAGCTGATGCATCGTACCCTGACAAACCAGCACTGGTCAGTTTTCAATTATATCATAATTATAATTGGATTTTTTACCTTATGAATTGCCTGGGTTTCAGAGTTGAATTAGCAAAATTAGTTCAGAATTCATAATTCCTTTTCGTGGTACATAGATTTTATCCGGTGTGCTGAAAGTGGCTATTTGGAAATGTATTGGAAATTCGTGGTCTTGTATGTTGACAACGTTTTGTATATTTAGTTTAATGAAGATTTTCCTATGTTATGATAATTAATGGAAGTTAAATGTTTTGAATCTTAACGAGCTATTTATCTTATGTTTTATGGAAGTTTAATCAGCAATCAATCCATAATAGTCTCGGAAATTACTTTAGAGGTGGTATAGGGTAGAGAAAATGGCTATTTTCAAGTAAATATGTGAAAATAAGTGAGCACATTAATCTGTTATGTATTTTTGCTTGGGGATTTCTAATTATTGGTGATTAATGGAGAATTGTCAAATGTTCAGTTGATTGACCCAGTAGATAGGACTGTGAATAGAGACTTATCTCTTATTCAAGAACTCGGGTTGAAACTTATATATGCCATGAACACCCATGTCCATGCTGATCATGTCACCGGAACTGGCCTCATTAAGGTGTGTAGTTGCTGAATTTTCTTTCGGTTTCTTGTTTTCCTTTAATGAGCATCTGATGTACTCAATTTGGATGGATTCATTTAATTGTTGTTCTACAACGAAACTTCGTTGTAGAACAAAGTTCCAGGCGTAAAATCTGTTATTTCAAAAGCAAGTGGTGCAACAGCTGATCTTTTTGTTGAGCCAGGTGATAAAATTCATTTTGGCGATCTGTTTCTGGAGGTATGTCTACACTCTACAGCCACTTACCTTGTTTGATGTTTCGACATATTCTGTTTGGTTGTGATATAAATAAGCAAGCTGCTGTAAATCCTGAGATGTTTTGTAAAGATGTCTCCTTATGAAAGGAAAAAACCACTTTGAATAGGTATTTCTTTAAGGTAGGGAATGAATAGTTTTAATATCTGCTGCGCAAACAGTCCTTTTCTGTATGACATTTGACAAACTTGAACTGTCAGCCTATAAAAATCTTATATCAAAAAGAGAGAGTTGAAATCTAACTAAATGCTGCATTCTGTTATTAGTATGTGCTTTTAGTATCATAACAATATTTGTGACATGGCTGCCGGTAATCAAATAATGAGACCTCTGATTGGTCAATTACAAAATGTGAGGCTTCTTAAGTTGCAGCCTGAATCTGCCTGATCTTAAACGGAGTTGTGACTGTGTTGAAAGTGGGCATTTCACTGCTGTAATCTAATTCTGAAACATAAAAGGAGTCAACTAAAGAGTGAATTCTGTTTACAATATCATAATTTCATAAATACTATGCTGTGTAATGGATTTCCTAAAATTCCTACTACTATAGTAGGATTTGAAGAAATAACTATCCCTGTGAAATTTCAGAAATCCTTTCAGGGTTCTTGAGCGTATAGTTTTTTATTTTAACCTTTGTTTTGAAAGAATCTACCCAATTCTTTGGTGCAGCAGTGTGGATGGCATGCATAATGATTTGTCTTTGATACTGTAGGTTCGTGCTACTCCTGGCCATACCTTGGGCTGTGTTACCTATGTCACAGGAGATGCGTCTGACCAGCCTCAACCTAGGATGGCATTCACGGGAGATGCCCTTTTGATACGTGGTTGTGGGAGGACAGACTTTCAGGTATATTTTGTAGTCCAGTTTTTGTAGCTACTACTTCTCAAGGATGTTCAGAGATATAGCTAAGCTAAGGTGACATTATCTTGATTTTAATGAGTGATACGGGATTGAGGACTTTGTTTTGCTAGCTCTCTTCCAGTTTCATTACAGAAATGAAATTTATACATAATGGCGTATCCAATTTTATTCTCATCAAATGCAGGGTGGAAGCTCAGAGCAGCTGTACAAATCTGTGCATTCACAGGTAAAACAGAATAATTATGTGCTGTGTTAAATTGAATATTAGACAGAAGCCTCTTTAATAAAACAGAAATGGAAATTATGAAGTTATGCAATCTCACTTTCTCATATTTCTTGAGCCAGATTTTTACGTTGCCCAAGGATACATTACTATATCCAGCTCATGACTACAAAGGATTCACTGTAAGTAGAATCCTCAAGCTCGTGCTTGCTTGATTTATAGAAAGTTACTTACACTAACTTCTGATTTCAGGTAAGCACTGTAGGGGAGGAGTTGCAATACAATCCGCGCTTATCAAAGGACAAGGTAATATCTGATGAAGTGTGCATATTTTATGAGCAAAAATGCTTACTTGTCCAACACATTCCATACATGGCACAACCTATTTAAAATTTAGCCTGTTATGTCATTTGTGTAGGGTATTAAAGGGTTGTGAATTGTGCAAACAGGGTTATTCTTTTATAAGCTAAGTCCATTTGCAGAAATTATCATGCATAGTATCAAGAACTCAGTATAAAAGTAAGGGAGCTTAATGGGAAATCATACATGTGATTTAGAATACTTAAAAATTAGATTCCACTTTACAGAACTGCTGCTGTGCCATGATCCACCATGTTCACTAGAATTTAAGCTTCTGAAATATGATACAACGAATGATCCATTGCTTTCAGAAAAGGGTGAACGTGGCCATGAACTTTTGAGAAAATCTATGGAGGAAATTAACGCTGGACTGAGTTCATGCACCTGAGCAATTGAGTCTAATTTACAATTTCTAAGCATCGTTAAAAAACTAGTGCGTTTTGGGGGTTGTACTTTTGCCACTGACTCAACTATCAGCTAGACACCTATATGGTGAAATAGATTCATGGAATGTAAAAAAGGAGGAATTTCACCTTTTCTTTTATTTGTCTGTTGGAGGTCAAAATGGTAGACCTCTTAATTTGATGAGAATTATAGAGAGAATCTAGTCATGACAATAAATACTTGAAAAATCTTGGTTGCGTCAATTCTGCTGTATCTCAATATTGAGAGTGTTTATGCTTCTTTTTGCAGGAAACTTTCAAGGACTATCATGGCAAGTAAGTACGAGATAAATGTTGTACAAATTGCTGAAAATTTTATCTTTATGCATGGCAATAGGAATATTTGGCACATCTATCTGGCTGAGAAAACTGCTAATGCCATGTTTGTCATTGCAACAGATCTTAATCTGTCATATCCGAAGATGATCGATGTAGCTGTCCCCGCAAATTTGGTCTGCGGAATCCAATCAAACCCAGCTTGAGCCTTAAGAGCCGTTTCTGGTCACATCAAACTCGAATAAATTGTTGACATTTTAGTCTTATGAATTAAAGAGAAAATGCTCCGTGTAAACAAATAAGTTGATGATTCGGAGCCTTAAAGATATTGCACATGGTTTGTAAAAACAATCAAGTATCAAGTATAAATGTATATTCTGGTATCAGATTTCAGTGATACGCTTCCTGTTCTCTTCTGAGTATGA
Source organism: Sindora glabra (assembly GCA_020226215.1). Lineage (NCBI taxonomy): Eukaryota > Viridiplantae > Streptophyta > Magnoliopsida > Fabales > Fabaceae > Sindora > Sindora glabra. The sequence continues at coordinate 42,166,498 of CM035229.1, forward strand.
TTTGGACCGTTTTTATGGTTTGTCATTTCGTATTATTCTCCAGAAGCAAAAGATAAAACCTAAAAGCATTCAGTTCAATTGGGTTAAACTAAACTAAATTTCGGCTCAGGCACATTTCCATAATTGGAATCATAGATCAAAATGAAAAATAATTGGCACTTTAGAAACTCTTCTCTCTCATCATATCAGTTAAAAAAAATATATACTTTTTTAGTATAAAATCCTATAACTCATGTAATCCAGGATCTATATTTACTGGTATGATATTTGCTTTGATTAGCTAGATTCATCCATTGAGAAACCACGATGTCTATCATTTTTTCTTTCACTTTTATTTTACTTTATTTTTTTTGTGAATTCTCTCACTTTAAAATGATGATGAACATAAAAAAATATCCTTTATGCAGTAGCATGGAGAAAGCGGGTTAGTCTGATTTGGCCCTCACCAGCCTGTATAGATTGTCAATTAGTCCATTTACATCCGCATTTTATAATGTGAATAAACATAACATTTAATTCACTAAAAGGTGAGATTATATCAGTTAAAATTCATAATTAATATTGTTAGCCTCTTTTTTTTTAAATAATTATTTATCTTTTTATTCACTTAAAATACTAAAATAAGTAAAAATATTAAAGTGAACTGTTAAATTTTATTTTAACAATATTAGATATATGTTTACTTTTTTATTATATTTTTTAATTATTTATTTTAATATTATAAATAAAGGAATAAATAAATAATTATAATAAACATAAAAATACGAAATTAACGGTGCTAAGTATAACATTTAAAAGATATGATAATCATCAACGAAGGATTGAATGTAGGATATACACTAAACTGACCTGTACGTGCTTCTCTGCATTATCTCTTTTATGGTTTATTCTCCACCTAGAGGGAAACGGTGAAAACAGGTGGTAGTGAAAAAACTACAATAAAAATGATGGTATCCCACAGCCATTGCTACTTCCCTAAATGTACTCATAATATAATTGTATTCAAATTAATTTCATATTTCAAAATATAACAACTTATTATAATTAATGGTGCAATGATATTTCATATTATTTTAAGAATTTTACATTCCGTTATATTTGGAGTTTAAATTTAAGATATTGCATATATATATATATATATTAAATGGATTACTACTTTTCTCGCTACTTGAAAAAAAAAGAAAAGAAAATACAACAACTTATTTTGACTTATGTGTTTAATTATGAAATTTTTATTAATAATAATACAAGTATGCACTTAAGTGTGTTTCTTAAGTGCATATAATTTAGATGGGAGAAATAGATCTAAATTGAATTTTTGTCATGTATTAATCATAGTTTATGAAAAAATAAAAATGAGTATAAAATGACTCTACTAAAAACAACAAATGTCACACCTAATTAAACAAAACCACTTGCAATATTATTATTTATGCAATTCTTATATTTGCTCACATTAAATTTAGTTAAATAGACTTCTCTTATTTTAAAATACTTGGTACTAACCAAAGTTAAATTACGGAGTAGTGCTTCCGATGCTAGGTTGTTCAGGTTTTTTCTTTTTTTAAGTCATGAAAGCTGAAATTCTAGGCTCATTTTGTTTACTATTTTCAGAAAAAATAAAAAATCTGTTTTATTTTTTTTTAAAAAAAATTCTTATTTAATAAATGTTTTTATAATTTATTTTTAAAAAATTATAATTTTAAATAGGTAACTTAAAAATAAAAAGTAAAACAACTTTTAATATTTTTAATTTTTTCTTTTACTCTTTATAACAATTTTGTAAAATGAAATGTTTTCTAATTTGTTTCAGCAAACATCGCTATTTTTAATTTTCCATAAATATGAAAATAATTATTTTAAATTTTATTTTAAAAATTAAATTTTAAAAATAATTTTTAAAAAAATATATATTCATATACACCTTTATATTATGACTTTTTTTTGCATAATAAATAAGTTAACTTCTAGAGATATTTCTTATATTAACTTATTAAAAAAAGTAAATTATGATTTAATTAACTATTTAAAATAGCTTATACTTTTTTAAATTCTTTTCAAATTTATACTTACTCTTTTTATTAATTTATAATCAATGCCCTTTATAATATAAATTTAATTTTTTCATAAAATATAATTAACTTAATTTTAACATAATTATATCCTAATTTTAAATTATAAATATATAAAAACATATATATAAATAAATAATATCATAAAATATAATTAATTATATTTTAAGTAATTATAATTTTGTTATAAATAATAAAATAAAAATTATACAAGTAAATAAATATATGAGTTTATAAAATATAATTAATTAAATGTTAAATATTATATTTTTATTTTAAGCTTCTTAATTGTGTTAATATAATTTAATTTTTAAATAAATATAAATTATTTTAATTAGATATATATATTTTTATTAATATATTCTTTATTTCATTTTTGTAATTTTAATAATTAATTAATTAATTTTATAAATACTTCTTTAATAATCAATTAATTCATCAGTTATCAATTATTAATTATTAATTATTAATTATTATTAATTAACTTATAAATTATTTATACGAAACATGTATGTATGGTGGAATTAAATAGAAAAAACCAAACTAATTTAGATAGTTGCTCAAAAATCACATGATAAAATAATCGGAATTCTAATCTTAAAAAAAAAAAAATTGAGATTCTCAATTATACAATTACACTCATATTTCTCCGGTCCAGTTCCGGATTCCAACACTGTACAACAGCACATATTAATTTTTCAAAAATAATAAATAAGTATTTTAAAATATAATTTACTATTTAAAATAATAAAAATATCAAAATTTTAATTAAAAGAAAAAAAGATAGAAATGAATCATCCATAATTTTTTAAATTTTTTATATAGAAAAACAAAAAAATAAAAAATACATACTTCAATTTTTCAAATATAATTTAATAACTTTTGATAATAATTTATTTAAAATATTTATATTATAAATCTATTACAAAAATAATTTTATTATTAATAATTTATTTTAATAAAAATTTTATTCAGATTAAATTTACATTAAAAATAATTATCAGTATTTTATATATTTTTATTTTTTTATTAAATTTTTAAAAAATTTAAAAAAATTATTTATGAATTTTGAAATTTTAAGAGAGTTATATAATATTAGAACACATTGATTATCTAAAGGAATTATAAGCTGACGCCGCTACAGGACTAGTAAAAAGGAAGAAATCAATAGCGCAGCACCGCTCAGCAGCTTGGGTACGTCCCCAATTACCCATTCCATTTCCAAGCTTTTTATATTCCATTGGCTTGACGAAAGACTAAATTTTGACATTGCCTTACCGGTCAAGGTCAGAAAGAAGAAGAAAATGAGTGAAGATAAAACTAGGGGCTTCTCCAGCGAACACCATCACCTCCCTCCTCAGTCACAGCGATATCCTGTTCCTCAGTACGGCACCTTTCAAGGTGTCTCCAACTACCCTCCACCACAACCGCAACCTGCGATTGGTTTCCCTCAACCTGTCCCTCCCCCTGGTGCCAGTGAATATGCTCGTGGTTATCAAACTGTTCCAGGTAGGGTTCTGGACTTCTGGGTCTTTTAGCTCCTTTGGAATTTTTTATAATTTTGTAATTTCGCTATTCGGCTTTTGCTTGGACTTTGGTAATAATTATTGATTCTCAACTTTTAGTTTTATTGAGAAAATAGAAGATTACTTGATTTCTGTGATAACCCGTGATTGCTTGATTTCTGTGATAACCCGTGTGAAAGATGGGTACTTTTTTCAAATGTGGTTTGTTTGTAATCAATTTTGCTTGCGGCTTCTTCTCTTTAATTGTTGTGAGCGTAAGTGAATTTAATTGAGTGGTATATCAGTTATCTTCTACCATAAATTGAGTACACTATGCATGCATGAATTGGCTTTGTTGGTAAGTTGTGAGGATTAGATTGAATTTTTTTTTTTCTTTGGGCCAAAGAAAATGAAAAAAACTCAATGTCAGCTATTAAATTTTATGCATTGAGTAAAACTCAATGTATGGAAGAACACACCTTTATTTCTGTTGATCAAGGAAAAAGGTGTAGTTTTTGGGGGAAAGGACAAGAGTATTGTACTCAAGTTGCCTAGAATCTAGATAACATACATTCGTAAGTTAGTGAACTTATTGTTCAAGTCAGTAAACTGCTATAAGGGTGACGTCCACTTCATTGTTCATTAAAAACTTTCATCATTCCTATTGAGACTTGTGTACCATTATTTGCTCATAAGTCATAATTCATTGGCATTTGCACCAAACAACTATGTTAGTGAGGTATTGAGCCTGCAATTGCATGAGAGATGGGTGAACTCTACTTCATTTTTCATTACAAAATTTCATTATTCCTATTGATACGTGTATATTGTTTGCTTTTAAGTCATAATTATAAGGGTTTGCTCCATACAACCATTTTAATGAGCCATTGAACCTGTATGAGAGTCAAGGTAATTAAATGTTTGTGGATGTGCATTATGAGGGCATGTGCAAGGCAATTGCAGTCTGTGTGTGAATGGAATTTTAAATAAAAGTTGTGTGTATAGTACATATCATTATATGCTCTTAAAGATCTTTGTGCATGACCATCGGAAAATTGTGTATTCTATTTATAATATATACCTTTTCAGATATGGTTGGTGAAGGGCCTTAAGTTATCTCAGCCTATCAATGGCAATAACAAAGTTGGTTGTGTTAAGAATAATTGTAATTGGTTGGTTTTTTCTGTTTCTGGTTCCAGTGGACATAAATTTGATAATAGTATTTTTGTTGTATAACAAACTCCATTATTCTGCTTCCTAGATTTTGATATGTTTTCCTTTGTACCTTTGTTTCAGGTTATGCAATCGCTAAAGGAAGACCTGTAAGAGAACACCGTCTTCCTTGCTGTGGTATTGGCTGTGGTTGGTTCCTGTAAGTGAAATTTTTTGAGTAGTGTATGATGAATTTCACACCATTAACTTTGCCTTCAAATGAAGTTGATAATTGATATATCTCTTCATGTTATAATAGGTTCATAATAAAATTTGAATTTATCACATGTTTGTGACGGGTGAGTTCAGTTCTCAATGCTTAGACCATCATACATTTTACTTAGTTCATATTCATGATTTACTTCTTCAAATCATCTAGTTTTAAAATGCCATTGACATTTTTTGGCTCAAATCTCAATTTTACTATGGGCATGGAGAACATACCCTCTTTGATGTGCATCACCACAAAACATTTGACTTTGATTTTGTTAGGTGAGGTTATATGTACAATAGATTGTTCAAATGATAATTAGCTGGTCCGCTTAATCAATTTGAATTTTGAGCTGAGAAATTAACTGACCTAATGATGTGATGATTGCTATCAGCATATTTTCATTTTTAGATTATCACAATATTTTGATTATGTTTTCTTTAAAGGCATTAAATGATAAGATTTATGAGGACTGTTGAGAGAGGAAGAAGAAAGAAATGGCATAGATTTGGCCATTTCATCATATCCTTCTCAGACAACAACTCTAGTCACCTTCCAGGCAACCTGCTTTTCTTCAGCAGCTTGCGTCAATGGTGCCTACACCCTTTTCTTTATTGTTTCCCCCATCCTCCCTATGCACAAAAAGAAAAGGGAAGGATTCGCCAAATTTTTTGACAGTTTGGACTTTGGACCAACTCTTACAAGTTTTTCATTTTTGTATATTTTTTTTTTTTTTTGTGTGTGGAATGATATGGGTGGACGGAAATTTTGTTCTTTATAAGCATTACCATACATCACTGTATAGGCATTAATTCAGATGCTGAACCTAATTCATACACAAAAATGTGGAATCTAATTCAGATGCTGAATCTAATTCATAATGCAAGCAAACTAGATTGTTGATAGGATACACTATGTCCTTAGTTTTGTTTATCCCTGAAAAGGACCTTAGTATTGAAATTACTTGATGATTTAATTTTATCTTATAATCTCTCAGAAAGTACTCCGTACTGCATTTATTAGTGTTGTTCCAATTTAGTGCCAAACTTAAGCCATTAATTTCAAACTGTTGGAAGCTTTTCTATCTCATTACCTGTTTATATGGGCACGAAGGTTATGGTCCATTCATGCTTCTATGCCATCCTCTTCCATTTGTTATATGATCTTTTAAAAATGCTTGAACCATTTAATTTGTTGCTGGTCATTTCATGCATGCTAATTCTCTTATCTGTTACTCTCCCTTTCTTTTTCCTGTCCGGTCATAGTTTATATTGGGTTTCTGATTTCTATCGATTTTTTGCTTCTGTGAAGGTTTATTATAGGTTTCTTCCTTGCTGCTATCCCTTGGTATGTCGGGGCAGTGATTCTGCTTTGTTCCCGGGTAGACTACCGAGAGAAACCCGGATATATTGCTTGTTCAGTTGCTGTGAGTGAATTTTATGTCTTTTCATTTGAGATTGGATTCTAACTCCCTTGCCTTTTTTTCTTTTCTGTTTTTTTTCCCAAGTTATTCCTACCAAATTGTTTTACAATTTATCAGAAGTGTATTATTTTCATCTGATAATTTGACTAACCCTCTGAAAATGCATTTGCAGGTTGTTCTTGCTACTATTGCAGTGATTCTTGGCGTGACAAAGGGAACAGATGACTGGTAAACTCCACATAAAAGAGCTGTACAGGTTGCCACAAGAATGTGTCAAAGTTTATGCTATTGGAAGCTAGACTTGGAGTGCATTTTGTTCAATCTGCATTCCTTGAATTCAGATATCGGAACTGCCACCAGATGCTAATTGTTTTGCTGCAAAGTGGGCCCGTGTTTATTGTTCGTTAGTACTAAGGGAGATCACGTACTTGACTATATAGGTTTGAAAAACTAAGATTCTATGTATTTTTATAGTATTTATGTAAATATAGGGCCTACAATAATTATATTGACGCATGAAATTGCTTTACACCCAAACAGATACAGGAATTCCGATGGCAATGGGTTTCTGAAACAATAACTGAGGCATGAGGCCCACTTGTATGATATGGCTACTCCATGATTATATGACGTTGAATAATGGTATTTGATAATTCAAAAAAGAAAGGTATGGTATTTGATACAAATACCGCATAGCTGTTTGCTTTAGTTGGAAGGTAACTTGCACATATGGCACCTTTTTTAAGTGTTAGACTTGTAAAAACCTATCTCATTTGTAAGAAAAGAGTATGCACAAAAATGTATGCCAAAGCAATCAGTAATTCAATTTTTAATTATGTGCTTATAGTTTACAAGTTTAAAATTGAATTTTCATATCACTCTCTAATTTCTAATTGAATTTTTTTTCTTTTTTAATTAAATTAATTAGCAAATAAGTAATGCTTTCTTAGTGTAACACAACATGGTCCATACAGAGTTTTCATAAATTAAGTGGTGAATAATTTAGAGCAAATAATGCTTTTATGATATTAATTTATTTTTTAATAGGAATAGCAATGGGGCAGAATGAGAATAGATTAATCATGTCTTATTTTATGCTCCATTACTAAGGATAAAATGTTAACTTGCCACATACTTCATTATTGAATTATAAAAATAAAAAAATGAAAAAAAAAATAATGCAAATCTTGAAATTAAGTGTTATGAATTCTCATGTAATAACTAAATAATAACAAATATATGTAAATAAGTCTCTAAATTTACATATAATTAACAATCATTTCAGTATTTTTATCTTCAATTAATATATTTTCTCACCATATGACTATTTATGATATTTGATGAATATAATATTTAATAAATTTATAAGAATATAATATAATTTGGAAATACTTAAATATTCTTAGTTAAAATGTAATATATATTATCTTAAATTCTGATTTTTTTTCCGATCCCTACGCCTCATTAGTTATAGGTCAATTGTCATTTATATTTTTTTTAGTAAGAAAAGATGGATAATGGGTATATAATTAGAAATGTAATTTATATGAAATAAAAAAGTAATTTAAACTAATAAAAATTGAGTAAAATTATAAAGAGTGAAAAAATAATTAAACTTTTTTCCAGCCTAATATGATACCAAGAGCTTTCGGAATTTTGTCAGCTGTCCCCTCTACTAGGCATCTAGCGAATTCATAATAATTTATTATTTTTATGTTGTAAATATATTTATTTTTTAAAAAAAATTGCGTAAAAGTTGTAATAATGTATAATTTTTTTCATAATAAACTATAATATTATATAAGTTTTTATGTGATAAATACATAAAAATTTCAACTTGATTGACAAAAAAATACACCAAAAAAATTTATAATAATTTTTGCTTTGTATTAAAAGTTATGACTTTACGTGAAAAGTTTTTAAAAATGAGAAGTTTTCACAAAAGTATATAGAGCTAGTTAGTCACCCGTGCGACGCACTAATAAATATTTATTTCAATAATATAAAATTATAACTATATGTTAATTATTTACAAAGTGAATTAGATAAAAATTATTATACAATAAAAAATTCTAAAAAATATCTTATAAAAAATATTATAATTTTATTATATGTATATCATTAAATAATTAAAATTGATATTACAATATAATAAAAAAATTGAATTTATAAATTCTTTCATATACATTAAATCATGTGAAATAAATCTATTTTTTTTTACTTTTGAATACTTAAAAGTTAAAACAAAACTAAATTACTCTAAATTATTTCAAATATGTACTGCAATCTTTAAAAAAATATTTATATATTTACAATCCTAGATCATAAGCTTGTAAATGGATAATAATTTTATCTAAAAAAAATTTAAAATATAAGTATTTTATAAACAATAACAATTATAGAACTTTTAAAGAAAATCTGTGATGGAGAAAAAAGAAAAAACCCAAGGTAAAATAGGGGAAGAAAAATTAAGAATGTCAAAAAAATCTTAAAAAATAGCAAAAAGAATAAAATATTTGTGAAAGAAAATAGTTAAAAGAAAAGCATTTGATAAAATAAAAATTAAGAAAAATTTAAGGAAAGAAAAAAGTTATTTTCTCACTCATTTAATTTAACATTTAAGTAGATAATTGATTTTAAATTTATTTTAGCAAAAAGATTGATTTTAAATTTAAACATCATATTAATAAGATGTCATTTTTTAAAATAATTATTATCATTAATATTAATTTTCAACAACATAATTTATAATAAGAATAGAATTTTTTATAATGATGATAAAATTTTCATTTACTATATTAGTGCATTGTAAAATAAACTTTTGAAATAATAAATTTATATTATAAACAAATCATTAAATATAATTCAAAAATTACTATTTATTTGTTGACTAAAATTCTATATTTTAATATCAAATATTTTTCATTTTTTAGTTTATATGGAACAGAAGAATAACTTTTGGTAGAAAAATACAAATAAGAGACTCATATTTAAGTGTTTTCTAAAAGTTGCATTATAATAGATATTAACAAAAAAAAGCTCCTTTCAAAATTAAAAAAAAAAACCTATATAAACATATAATAATATCATCAAACACTGCTTTCTTAAAAATTATGACCAATTATGCTAAAGAAATCACAAATTTATAAAAAAATGATAGTGGAATTAAAAAATTGACATAATCATAAATATAAAAACATCAATAAGAGACTCATATTTAAGTATTTTTCTAAAAGTTACATTATAATAGAAATTAACAAAAAAAAATCCTTCCAAAATTAAAAAAAACTATATAAACACACAATAATATCATTAATCTTTGCTTTCTTAAAAATTATGACTAATTATGCTCATGTAATCACAAATTTATAAAAAAATAAAAGTAAAATTAAAAAAATTGATATAATCATAAATATAAAATAATTTATTGAAATTTAAGAAAAATATGTTGATAATGTGGATGAGAAAAAATTAGGAAAATAACATAAATATTTAAAAAGTATTACCAAAAAAAGTAATTAATTAGATTATAAAATTAAAAAACAAATCCACGATTATTACTATAATGAGAATTCATTAAATGAAGATAAGCTTTTATATTATTTAGTGAAAAATATTGTTGAATACCAAATTCAAACTTTCTTAGAGAGAAGACGGTATTGATAGGAATAAACTTGATACTAAATTTAATTTTTTTTTTATAATTGCAAGTGGGGTTGTTTATTTATGTGGGGTTATTTATTTATATATGCAGATAAATGGAGATTTTATCAAATACTTAAAAAAGAAAGTATATTATAGATGAGAGTTTACAAATTTTAAATTGAATATAAAATATGATGAAGATAAGGATAAATTTTTTTATTTAAATTAAATGAAGATAAAAAAGTAAAATTTTTTTAAATAAAATCAAATAAAAATAGAGATAAAATGACTTTCATGTTTTAAAATAGAAAACTATTGAATTAATATACAAATTTATTGAATTTAATTACAAATTTGTAAAAAAATTTATAAATAACATCACATGGTGGTTTCGCTCATTTCATAATTTTCTATAAAAAGTATAACTATATTTTCCTGTTAAAGAATATATGAAATAATTAAAGAATTTACCTAATAAAATAAACTATAAAGAATATGCTTTTGCAATTTTTATATGTAAAATATCTAACAAACTAATAAGAATAGATTAAGTTATAAATCTTTAAAATAGTAGAAATTCAGGTATTTATAACTAAAAAATGGACAATCAAATTGGAACAATAATAGTATAGAAAACAATAAAACAAATTGTAAGAAAAAATTTATATGATAGATGAATTACTGAGCAATTATAAAAGGTTAAAAATAATAAGACCCAATAAAAGAGAAAAAAAATGAAGATAAAAGTTTTCATATTAAACAAAATGATAGGGAGGTGTAAAGAGAAAATAAACAAATATAAATGTAATTTTAGTAGCTTTTTATGATATTGAAATAATTTGACATTTATAAATTTTAGTGATAAATAAAAAGTAATTCAAGTTCTAAATTTTATTAGAAATTGATATAATATTGAAAGATAAATAAAGAAAAAATGACAAATTAACACATAACAAATTACGAAAATGACACTTATCATAAAAAAAAAGAAATATCATGACTAATATTTAATAAATAGATTACTGTTCCATACCTTGGCTGAAAATATAGGTATTAATACCTTGACCATCCCACAAATGAGAAAATGACATACAGATTTAGAAAAATAACTTAGTAAAAATTTTCAAATAAGAGAGGTTAACCTGCTTTTGTAAAGCGGCGAAACTTTATCTTTTCACCCCATTTGAATTTATGATTGGGCTTATATCGCCAAACAAGATGAGGGAAATAAAAGGCTTATAAAGACACAATTATAACTTGCTTAAAAAGAAAAGAAGAAAAAGAAGATTAAAACTTATGTATCTATGCAAACTAGAGGTTTCAAAATGGGTTGGGTTTAACGTATTAGTTTGGGATTGATATAATTTTGCCTGACCTATGATTAAGACTGGGACTAGAACTGGTACGGAAAAAGATAACAGTAGCTCAACTTAGTAAATGACTGAAATTGATTAACCCTACCTGATAAAGGACTGAGATTGATAAGTATTAACCGTCGGATTATTGGATCAACCCATTAGCCTAATAATAATAATACATAATAAATAATTAATTTATTATTATATTTTTAATTTTTATATAGATATTAAAATAATATTTTTGGTATATTAAAATTAAACTTTAATATATATAATATTAAAATCATATATATAAGCAATATTAAATAATTTTTAATATTAAAATTAATAAATTTATATATTTAATATTTTCAATATATATTATATAAATTTATCAAAATAAATAATTATATTAAAATTTAAATTAATACTTTAATATTTAAATTTTGAATTATTTAAAAATTTTAAATATATTATATACATATATATAATATAATCCATTATTATCTATTTTATTATTATATAAAAATTATTATAATTATTTTTATTAATATATTATATAAATAATTATTTATTTATATATATTTGATAATATATAAATGATTAAATATATTTATTTTTATATTATACTTTGGCATTGATCAATATATATTTAATAATATATATATTTATTTTATTAAAAAAAAATATATTATCATATATTATATATTTATATATTTATATATAATAAAATAAATTTTATATTATATATTTATATAATATATTTATGTTTATATAATACTTTGGCCTTGATCAATATATATTTAATAATATATATTTATTTTATTAAATAAAAAAATATATAATATAAAATACTTGTTCAATATAAAATTTAAATTATTTTATTAAATATATATATTATTAAATGTAATTTCACACATTTATTAAATCTTAATAATACATATATTTATTTTATTAAATATATATTTATTTTCATATATAATATACATGACTCATTGATATATAATATAAAATTTTAAGTCATAATAATATATAATTATATTTAATAAATAATAATAGATTTTAATTAATTAATAATATAAAATAGAGCTTCACACAGCAAACCTGACTCTTTCATTCCTTTGCTTTGTTTTTCTCTAAACACAGTGTTAAAATAGAGTTTCACGCTGCTATGCTCTAATCCGACACTTTGTCATTTCCTTGCCAGAAAGTGTCTCTTCGTCCCTTTATTGTCAATTGGGTACTTGTTGTGGAAAATTTGGAGAATATTTGTGTTACGGCAGTTTGTGGTGGAATCACAATAGGGCAGCCAATTTTAAGAGGAATTGCGGGGGGAATTTGAGCTGCTCGTTGTCAACAATTTTCCTTCGGTAAGTGCGGATTTGAATCCTTTTGTTATCCAATTTTGTAAGTCAATGGATTTAAAGCTGAAAGATATAATCTCACTTAATTTTATTGGTGGTAGTTCTCAATGTCTAAGAAAGAAGCCTAGAATTCTTAGTGATTTAGTGATTTGGATTAGAGCTTTTGTAAGTTATATATATGCTAGTCAAAGGGTTTGAGTTAGGTTATCGGACAGCAGTAGGAATAATAATAGGAAAATGATAAATGATATAGTGTAAATATGTTTGTAATAAAGAAGGACTTTGATCTAAGAGGTATATATATAGAAAACACCGAGAGGAAAAAGGAAGCATGGGGCTATAACACTGTAATTGTAAAGCTTTGCTTTATATGTGTTTGAATAAAATGAAAGACAAATGGGTTGTTCACTAATTCTTTAACAAAAACGATTACGGTTTGATAAGGTATGTACACAATCAATTGGATAGAGCTTTATAGGGCCATTTCTAATGCTAACAAAGCATGAATCAATAACTTTATCCTTGCTTCCATATAACGAATTTGATTGTTAGGTACTCAAGTGGATTTGATTGAACTAAATTTCAAATCAAAGATATGTACGATACAATTTTTAGAAAAAGGAAGATCATAATAAATAAGGGTGATGCAATGACAACTTTGAATTATTTGAGAGGGATGATAGAAAATGATCCTTCATTTTTCATGAGATATACCACTAATAATTAAGGGAATTTAAAAAACTTGGTCTAGGTTGTTGGTATTAGTACGGTTAATTTTCAATGGCTTAGAGATGTTTTAGCATTTGATATCACATACAAGGTTAACAGATACAATTTATCTCTTGTTATTTTTTTAGTGTGAACTACTATGAGCAAATTGTTCTATTTGATTATGTACTTATTATGGATAAGAAAGCATGAATATACAAGTAGGGTTGTTAAAAGTGTTTGTTGAAGTGATGAATAGTAAGATGCTATAGACTTTTATGATAAATAGTGATAAGTTGATGAGAAAGGCCATCCAACATGTACTGTTAGGCATGAATCATAAGTTATATGCTTGGCACCTAGAGAGGAATGCTTAAGGCAACATTGGGGACTCTTATTTTACTAATGCTTTTAAGGAATGCATTGTGGATAAAGTATAGTGTCTTAAACAAAAAATGGATAGAAATACTATACTATAAGAAAAAGCAATAGGCATCCACATATCTTCATGGAAAATTTTTTTAAAGGCTTGAGAACCATAGCTTGCTATGAGGGTATAAATACATACATAAAAAATTATGTACAAAGAAGTTATAGCCTTGTGAAGTTCTTACACCACTTTGAGTGGACCCAAAATTATTTTAGATATAATGAAATAAAGCTTGATTATAAATTGATGCATATTGAACATGTTCAAACAATTGCGTTTAGGTCTATTAATAGAAGTGTAATAAATTTGTACACTAAGAATATATATTTTTTGTTTTTAAGAATGAAATTGTTACTTCTACAAAAGGCTTAATCATTGAGTGACATATGAAGGTAGTAAACAAAATATATCTTAGTAAAAAGTATTAAAAGCTAGATGTAAGTAGGAAGTTTAGTGTTTGCAGTTTCTAAAAGTTAACTTAAATGCTCATATGGAAAATTCAAGTTTTAATATTCCATGTTAACATATGATTGGAGAATATGAAAGAGCTACTAGTTGGATGTTAATCAAAGAGGTAAATAAAAATAATAAAACAATTCAACAAGTTTGATGTGGCAACAAAAGATGAAAATGAGCAAATCATGAAGTTATACTTTGGCAAACTCATTCATAATTGTTGATAAATGTGCAACTTGGTATTAAGATCCATTATTGGTTTCAATTAAACTTAAAGGGTATTGGTACAGGTTGTGATACATAGTGAATTACTATTTCAATTACAATAAGGGGTATGGTATCAATTGTTTTAGGCTTCTTAGTAACAATATCTTCATCTTTGGTGTATTTAGTTAGGGGTATTAAATAGCCTTCTACCAACACCCTTTGTTCTACATGCTTTTCCTTTTCGAAGGTGATAATCATTAAACTTAACCACCTACATTTAGGAAGTCATAAATGTACTAAAGAATATAAATGAAGAGTAAGATGTGTATATATATGTATATATATATATATAGTCCTTTTAGTCTCTTGTATGCTTTTTTTAGTTGCAACCTTTAGGACTTCTTGCCATCTTTGTTGTAGGTAAATCACTTCAAACCACTTTAGCAAGCTTGATGAGTTGCTCATTAATAAAAGGTAACTTGAATTTGCAAGCTTTAACTTTAAATGTTATTACCTTTTTCAAAGGTAATGTGTGGGAATATTAGCTTTATCCATAACTTAAATATCATGGCCTATCAAATATATGGGTGACTTTTCTAACAAACCATTAATAATATTTTTTTATATGTTGGGAGAATAATGAGTATTATCGCTTATGGTTGTATTTTGAAGTTTAACATCAAGTTTACGCTTGATATGAAGTTTATCGATATAGGTGTCTATTTAAGCCATCATTTTACTTTTTAACTCATCTATTGAGGTGTTATGATCAATTAAAAGCTTGCATAAATAAGAAGTGTAACATTACAATAATTGAATCAAATCCTAAGCTAATTGAAACTATGCTAATGTCATTTGTTAGAAGTTATAAGTCTTAAAATAGGTTATCCATAGTTCCATGTTTCCATTTCAGATAATCTATAGGGTACAAATTGTAGTGAAGGAGATATCTTTACTTGAATCTTTCCCTCAATAGTGACACTTTGAGGAGTACTAAGGGAAGTAGGTGAGTGAATGTGTTCTTCCTCATTTTCAAACTTAATGAAAGGTTATGGAATGTCCAAATTAAAAAATTGCAAAACCAAACTAAACAAGTGATTAGAAATGAAAATTGGGTTGTCAGTATAGTAAAATAAGATTCAAAGTGATCGTAAGCATGTAGGTGAAATATATGTGTTTACTTGTAAGAAAATAACTAGCCACTAGGTATGGTTATTTATAAATTAAAGGTAATCATTGATGGCTTATAATGAGTTATGTCACATGCTATCATAGCTAAAAGATACATTTTGGTCTAAATAAAGCCCTTAGAAAGCAACATAATTTGCAATGTTACCATCCTTAATTTGATTACTTGGATGATTATGCTTGTACTCCTATGAATTAGACCTAATTTGTAAAAATAAAGGAAATAATAAATTGACTTATAAATGTCAATAGTTTATCTTTTGCTTAATACATACAACATAATAATTTTGATAGCAAAGGCTACTAACCCTATTGATGCTAGGGAGAAATCCACTTGTCAATCATTAATTTATTGACACAACAACAACAACCCTAAAGTGAAAACCATTAACATTTCATCCTATCCTAATTAGATAAAATTTCAAGCTTAGTAATGATATTGACTAAAATAGTTAGCTTTTAATGAATCATTTAATTATTGTACAAAAATTAACAAATATAACAATCATTTAAAAAATAAAAAATAGAAATAAATTAATTTAAATATATATATAAATAAAATAAATTAACTTTCTATCTAATCTATTAGAAATATTAATGTTTATTTTTAATTTATACGTAAATGAAGACATTAATATATAGAAATTTTAATAAACATACTAGTGAAAATAAAAAAATAAAGCAAACTTTAATTAAGCACACATTAATATATATGTCGAATACTAGTACAACAGTGGACTTGCTTTATAAAGAAATATGACTGGCAATATATTCGTAAGTGTATTTTACCATGATGACATCTCGACCATTGCTGCATTTCCAAATTATTGCCATCATGGTTGCTTAACCATTGTTATATCATTGTCATACTACTTTCACTATATGCTAGGGATCTGTTCCTTTATAATGTTGCTATTATCGCATTACTAGTCATCCTTATTTATAACTATTAACAACCTTCCTATTTCATTACCCACCATTTGCCTTTATCCCTTTAAGTTCACATGACTGCTCAAGAACTTGATCCATAAAAAGGGTATGAACTCTTGTGTTTTAAGTATGCTTTTAGCATTAATTATCTTAAATATGCATTAAATTAGAAATTTCTTGACTGGAATATGAATGCACAAACATCAATAGCATGCAACAAGTAATGTTTGTGGCCTTTATCAATTATTGAATTAAGATCAATTAGAGTTAAGGGAAGGCTTAGTAGTTGATATTTGTCTTCATCGTTGGATTGCATCATGCATTATAATTAAAAAATTAAGAACCTTTATTAGAGAGCATTCACATTTCATTTCAAAAGCACTTATAGCATGTAGAAAGGTTAGAGCATATTTTTCTTGAAAACATTTTTTAATCCTTAACTATTTTGTTTAACCTTCTCAATTCTTTAGTAATGAATCATTTTTTTTAACCTTTACCTTGTGCAATTGAAAGGACATAAGGAGTTAAGTTTAAGTCATTTCTTACCTTCCTACCACTTATGTCATCTTTCTTTCCATCATAAGCATTATCATTCTCACTAGGCTTTTCAATTTCAAACAATCTTTTTCTCATTTCAAAAGATGATTTGAATGGGCTTTCTTCAAATATTGACCCCACAAATGGAATTGCAATTAAAGAAATAGGAAATTCCACTATGGTTTTTTTTTATTAAACCTTAGCCCACTAAATGGATTTATGATTGGAGAAATAAAAGTTTTCATTAGTTAAGTATAGTCAACGAATGTCCCTAAGTGAGAAATCATAGTGTCACCAATCATAAGTTATTTTCCCTTTATTCTTGTAATAGCACCAACGGATTCTTTCTCAATCAATGGAAGGCTTATTTAATGCAACAAACCATTTTTTTTCATTTTTCTCTTGCTTAAGTTTAATAGAGGAACTTCCTATTTTATTTTTAACAATCATTTTTAACAATCATCCTATCATTATTCACGCTCATCTCATCATGCTTTGTATCATCCTTTTCATTATGAAGTGAATCACCTTCTCTAAGAGTCATGATCACATATTGAAATTGTTACAAACCATTTTCTTCAAATTCTATAGTTTTCCTTCTAAGTTTTTGCTAGAAGCTTTTAAGTTTTCATCCATATCTCTATAAGTTATCTTCATCCAAATGCCAAACTTACCTTCATTCAATTTATTTTATTTCACATTTTAATCATGTATGAACTATCACTTTTCCTTTTTTTTTTCTCCTTTTCATCTAATAATTTGATCTCATAAAACTTAAAGACCATTATCAATAACATATCATATGGCAAGCTCCCACTATTTAATTCATTAACATGCTTAGCCATTCTTCTTAAAGTAATATAATGAAAGAAGATAAGCTTGTGATTTGAAAGATAAAATAAAAGAATAGTGTTTGACATGGTAATTTGCTTCTAAGAACTAGCATTAGGCATAACTTATGATATAAGAATATGGTGCAATAACACATTCTTGTGCCCCAGAACTTCTTTATTTCGATGCTCGCAATAATTAGTCTTGAGTGCTCACATATAGTTTGAATAAGTTCATTATAATTCCTAGGAATATCCTTATGTCAATTATTAGGCAAGTAAAATTCATCACTTCTACTAATGAGGACTTTAAGGGCATTAACCAAGGTTCACTTGTTCAAATCAATTTTTTTTCCTTTACATAAGAAAAACATTAACTAAATCATTACAGATAAACATATTACATTTAAACACTCTAATCAGTTAAGGATAAACAATTTTAGAAATATCAAACAGGGGAGTCCATTGTTGTACCTTAAAGATTTCTCTAAAATCCATACCAACAATAATTAAGGTTTCCAAGTATAATAGCTAACTCTCCAAAATCCTTATTGCTTTAAAATATTCTTCAAATTTCTTAGATTTTTTTCCCTAATTCAAACAAATAAACATTATAAGAACACATTCCCTCCCCTTTCCTTTTCCTCCATTTTCAATTTTTTAGTTTTTATGGCATTTACTTCTTTCTTACTTCCTTCCTTTAATTTTTGCGTTCCTATCCTTTGAGTCTTATGCCTTTTTATTAATAGGCACCTTATCTTAGAACTTTCAACATCAAATTTCATAATTGCTACATTTCTCATTTAACTCATTCACTCCATCAAGTTTTGTGAAGCTAATGAAGATTTCTATATATTTTAAGTCTTGCTATTCTTGAACTTTTAAATCAAATGATTCCTAAACTATGCATAAATAATTATCAAAACCCTTGAATTTGAAGACAATAAGCAAAATGGTCCTAGATAGTTTTAGTTTTTGAAAGGCACTATGCCAATATTTTTTTCAATTTTCTTTTTATAACAATAATATAATATATTTAATAAAAATTTAAAATATTTAACTAAAATCACTTAAAATTATAATGATAGACTTTAATATCAAATAATTTATTTGGAAAATATTTAAATTATAAATAATTATTTACTAAATAATAAAAATTATGTAATTAAAATATATATACTTTAAATATATACTACTATAGAATAGCTTATACTATTTAAAGGATTACATATTGATTTCCGATCGATGTCTTGTCGAATGTTGCAATAAATATACTATAATATTGATTATATAAATCAATGTAAAAAAGGTTAAGATGTCAATTTTTTTATTAAAAAATTAATGTCTTTTCTTTTAAAAATACATATTTATATTTATATTTCATGTTAGTTTTATTAAAAATCAATGTACAATATTTGTAAAATATTTTTCATGATAATTTTTTATTTTTGTACAAGAATATTTCTAGCAAAAATTGAATAAATTCAATATTCCATAAAAAATGTATATTTTAAGTTAAAAATTTTAAAAAGACATAACTTTGAGCTCGATTATTTATTTGCAAAAAATTTTATGTCAATTTCATATAATTTTTTGAGATTTATCCATTTGTAAAATCCTAACGAATTTTTTTCCTTCCTAAATTTGCAAAGAACAACCATTTTCATGAATTTTTTTATTTTTCTCCATCTTCTATCATTGTTGGCCAATTTTAGATTTCCTTGCAACTTTTTACAAACATGTAATTAGCATTTAAAACTCAAATATAACTTCAAAAGTTATACAAAGAAAATAAAAATAAAATTTTTGAAAAAACTTATAAAAAAATAAGAGAAATGGATGAGATAAAAGTCTAATAGAAATAGAAGCAAGAAAAAATACATTTATGTTTTGAACTCGTGGCCTAGATTAAGGCATGTTGGAAATAGTAGTTTTATAATTCTAATATGTTTAAGTTTATATATCTATTAAGTTTTATTCATTATGTATGATTATGGACATTGAATGTTAATGCACATGTATCTAAAATTATATGATTCATGTATAGATAGATTCATTAAATAACGTCATTGTAATTATTAAGAGCCACTTAAGAAACTATAAATATCATATTGTACCTAGCATTTTCAATAAAGTAAAATCTAAATTTTTTTCTTTAGATATTCTTTTACCTCTAATAAAGTAGTGTTAGAGCTTGGTTCTATGATTTTGTGAGAAAATTATTGAGAAAATAAAAATAGAGAAGAGTGTTGAAGGAAAAAAATAGAGAGATAGTTTCTCTTTTAACAAAGAAAAATTATGATAGTTAATGCTTTCACATGAAGGTATATCTTAGAGGATAAGGTGTTTAAAAGCGTGTAAAAAAAGGCTATACCTTATCACTTGATGAGGTGGATTGATCTCAAAACGAGAAAAATAATTTAACAAAGGAAAAGCAAAAAGACCATTTTGCCCTCTTCTTTATCCATCAATGTTTAGATGATTTGACGCTTTTGATTGTAGTAGAAGCAACCACAGCAAAACAAGCTTAGGAGATATTAGAAAGGCTTTCCAAAAGAAAAGAAAGAAGGAATGGAGGAAAATAAAAGAGATATTGTGGAAAATTCAACAAAAATGATGTTGAACTTGTTGTAAAAGAAACTTCAAGTTGCAAAGTCCAAGAAGTGAAGGACAGAAATCTCACACCCTTTATAAAAGGAGATGCTGAGATTAAACTTGTAAATCCCAAGAAAAGAGATAATGTGATATGCCTCATGTTGCTAAAGAGGAAAAGGCCCCAACTTTTATAAAAAAAAAAAAATCCAGCCATTAAGGATGAACGGACAACTACTAAATCTATGGAAATTGTTAAAGTTAAAGAAGTAGCATGAAGTTAGGAGAACCAATAAGAAAGAATCTATAATTTTCTCTTATATTTTGGAGAAGATAAACAAGAGTTCATAGTACCAATGTAACCAGTAACTCTACCTCCTTCACTTATTACAAACTATGAAACATCATCGTCCTTTAAAAGGAGCTGAAGTGAAAGACCACAAAAAATGAGAAGTCTTAATGAATTATATAAAGTAATCGAAGTTATTGATTTGATTTCCTTTTTTGCAAAAAGTGAGCCTATGAACTTTAAGGAAGTTATAGCAGACTAGAGTAATGAAGTAAAGGAGAATCATTGTTCTAAAGGTTAAGAGACTGAAAACTTTAAAGATCATGTTAAGTTTAATATTGAACCAACAATTAAACCTTATAGGTGAAATAATGCTAACAAAAGAAGAAAGAAGGAAATAATGAAGTATTTAAAAAGAAAGAAAAGAGATAAAAATCTTGTTAAAGATAAATTATCGAGAATGAAGTTAAGTTGAATTATATGAAAACTCAAGTTTAAGTTGTAGATATTTTACAAAGCCTTTCAAATTCAAAGATTTTTTAAAATTGTGATCAAGGCTAGGAGTTAAGAAATTCCAAAATCAAGGGAGAATGTTGGACATAGTAACTTTGTAATTTTAATATATCTAAGTTCATATATATATATATATATATATATATATATATATATATATATATATATTAAGTTATGTTTATTATGTATGATCATGTACATTGGATGTTAATGTACATATATCTAAAAGTGTGCGATTCATGTATAGGTAGGTTCATTGATTAATGTCATTATAGCTATTAAAGAGTCACTTAGGAAACTATAAATATGTTATTGTACCTAGCATTTTCAATGAAGTAAAATTTTAATTTTTTTCTCTACATATTCCTTTACCTCTAACAGGGCATTTGCTCTGTATTCAATATTAGATGAAGAAATATTGATAACTCACTAATGTGTGACAGAGAATGGGGGTGAGATCTAGGACTTTGCAAAGGGAGTTAGATGAAAATAAAAATTGAGCTTGGAAACAAATAAAAAAGAGAGTGAGATGATAATAAAGGGGGAAAAAATAAGATATACTTTATTTATAACACAAAAATGCTTCCATTCCATGACTTTAAACGTTGGTCATTTTAAGAACCGACGTGATGATGTCTTATGTACTACCATTTTCTAAGTACGTTAGTCGTTGCCATATGATTAAATAATAGTTACATCTAAAACTAACGTGTAAATATTTTGAATTTTCCTAGCAAGATGCTTAAAATACCTTTAGATAATGGTTATGTACAAAAATGACATCTTAAGTTTTTACAATTTTCTAGAGCTTGAAAATGCCATAACTTTAAACGTTGGTTAAATTTAAAATTAGCGTGTTAAAATTTGATATTTACTTACCAAACCTTTGCAATATCTTTAAACACTTGTTATATAACAAATTGACATCATAGGCTTTCTTGTTTACCTAACAAACTTTAAATGCACACATTTTGACATTGGTTCAATAAAAAATCAATGTTTGAAGTTTTTGCAATTTTTTAAACTTAAAAATTATCATAATTTTAGACATTGAATAAGTTTAGAACTAACATGTTCAAATTTGATATTTTCTCACGAGACTTTTGTAATATCTTTAAATGTTGATTATATAAAAATCGGCATCTTAAATTTTTCAATAATTTGAAAAATATTATCATATACAAAT
This sequence comes from Sindora glabra, assembly GCA_020226215.1. Lineage (NCBI taxonomy): Eukaryota > Viridiplantae > Streptophyta > Magnoliopsida > Fabales > Fabaceae > Sindora > Sindora glabra. The sequence continues at coordinate 42,189,133 of CM035229.1, forward strand.
AGGCATCAATTATATTAATGACATGTCTAAATTTTTTTAATAATTTTAAAAATATTATCGTATGCAAATAGGCATCGGTTATATTAATAACATGTCATCTTAAATTTTTTAATAATTTTAAAAATATCATTGTGTACAAATAGACATTAGTTATATTTATGACATATTGTCTTAAATTTCTCAATAATTTTAAAAATATCATTTCATTCAATTAGGGATTAGAGATAATATAATAGGCATTAGAGATAATAATTTTAAATTTATTTCGTGTTATGTATGAGATCAGAACCTAAAACAATAGAACTATAAGTGTGTGCACATTAAGTAAAATTTATTACTTTTATCATTTTTAAAAAATAAATTATGTGTTTTATTTGGATAATTTTTTACATTAATTATGAGTTTTTCATCTTACATAAATTTAAAAAAATGCTTTAATTTTGTCTAATTAGTTTTTATATATTTAAATTGACACAAATCACACTTGTGGGTGTATCGGTACAACAATTCTAATTATTCTCTTCTTATTCTTATATGTTAGAAAAATTATTAATTCAACTACTCATTTTACTTTTCAAGTTAAATTAATTTTTTCTCAAAATATTTTTGTTATAAAAAATTTATTTAGTGCAGAGATTAAACTGATATATATAACTCAAGTTTTAGTAAAACTTAATTGATGCATTTTTCGTTTGCATATCCAACGGAAACTTCTTTAAAATTCCATTAAAAAAGTAACGCTCCATCCGTCCATTAACCCATTATATATTGTATATGTGGTCATTTTTGTGAAAGTGAAAGTTAAAAGGCTGGAGGTGAGAAAAATAATATTGTATAAGCAGTCTTTACTTTTCTGGTAAATAGCTCAAAAATAAATTTGTTTATTTTTTATTTATTTTCAGAATATCTTTACACATTTTTTTAACAAAGTATGAGATTAATCCTTATTTAAAATGAAAGTAGTAAAGAGAACTTTTTCCAATAAAAACACCTTCAACCATTAAATTCTTAACTCTTTGGTACTTGCTAGCATGAAATGTCTGTGGACTAGATCATAAATAAATTTATATCAACCATCCATCTCATTTTTTCTTATATTCAGTCCTTATACTTTCAATCTAACTAAGAAAGAATTGAATCTATTTTTAATATAAATTTATGAATTAATCAAGTTCAGCTCATGTCATTAAAAAAACAATTTATTTATGAAAAATACTTATATAGGCACTACTTATTACATCATCTTTAAATACTACTACTTAAATGCTGCCAAGTAATAATGCATGAATCCATCCTGAGCAGTAATCAATTATGAATTATTTGATTTTTTTATCATAATTAATAATATAATTATTAATTTATTATATATATATTAAATTGATTACTAAATAAAATGAGCTATATGTTATTAGTTAACAGAATTTGAATAATAATATCTCAGAATTTGAATAATAATATCTAAAGATGATATCATAAATAATGTCTGCATAAGTATTTCTCTTTATTTATTTGGTAGATATCTAGATATTTACGTAGCAAATAAGCTGAGTTTAAAATTTTAAATTTTAGCTTATCTATTTGATGAACTATCTATGTAAGAGCTAACTGCAGAACAGGCACAACGAAAATGAAATGCAGATGACCTTATAATTTTAAAATAGTAGAACACTAATTTTTATTAGTGCCAACTGCAGAACTATCTATGCAAGTGCCAACTGCAGAACAGGCACAGCGAAAATGAAATACACATGACCCTATAATTTTAAAATAGTAGAACACTAATTTTTAACTCATGCGATGTATGGATTTTATAAACATTTCATAAATTAAGGCTTTATTTTGTATAAATAATTAATAAATTAATCGATAATAAATAAATTAGTACTAGTTAATAACTTAATCAATAGTTGATAAGTTAATTAATTGTATAAGAAATGATTCATAAAATTAGTTATTGAATTAATTAATATTGTAAAATAATATAAAAATATATATTAATAGAAAAAATATATAAATTAAAATAATTCATATTAATGAAGAACATGAATCATAAATTAATAAAAAATAAGGATGGATTTGAAAATAATTTAAAAGAATAGTAATTTATAAGTTATAAGTTATTCAGCTTGACTTATTAAATTAAAATTTATTTTTTAATAAATTAGTGTATGAAATATTTTTAAAAATTAATTTATAATTTATTGAACAGGTTAATAAGTAATAAATTAACTTATTTATTGTGTAAATGGAGATTAAATAATATTGAAATTATGAGATTATATCATGACAGTAAAATAATGATAAAGTAATTATATATATCTAATGAAGAAATTAAATTAATTGAACAATTGAATTAATGTATAGTGAGATATTTGTAATGAATATGCTCTCTATGTTATTATATTAGGTAAATTGATTTTTTTTTGAAAAAATATCAAGTAATCGATGTCTATTTAATTTTGTGAGAAATTGATATAAAGCCATTATAATATATACAATGAGAAAATGCAAATAGAAATGAGGTTAGGCTATACATGTAAAAGGCATTGATATTTATCAAAGTACTATAAAAACATGTTAATACAATGTCATAGAGAGGATATATAATTCTTGATGTTTACCAAACTATATTGAGAAAGAAGTATACGGGGAATTCAACATTGCAATGTAGCAGCCAAACATAATGCTAAGCTTGTCCTTGTAGTGAGTTATGGAAGTATGTAACATAAAACATAATACAGAAAAGAAATTATTTGTTGCTATTGCAATATATGGTGAAGGATTGAGTGACAAGACAGAGGGGGCGTCATGTGTCTTGGAAACTTCAATGAAAAGGTTCAATCTTAATCGATTTCACCTTCATACCAAAAAATTTAGGAGAGGGGAATTTTAACAGTAAGCTATCATCCTCTCTCTTGATCACTTCACAGGTATAATGTTATCCAATATAATAATGTTAATGATGTGTCTAGAACTAAGAGATACTAATTCAAATAATAGAATATATAACAGCTTCAAATTTTCTTTTAATTGCAAGTAAGTAGTAACACATTTCTCGCATTAATATTGGAAATACATGAACTTACACTTTTCTAATCCAAGTTTAAAGGTTTTATGCTCTTTTCGATTTTTAAGATTTATTAGTAATCATAATCATAATAAAGAAGAAAAAAGTTGGAAAAAAATTACATTCTCCAGAAAAAAGTTTATCCTTTTGGTTAAAATGTCAAAATGTTGGATATTGATCTACTTCAAGGATTTTAAATTTTAATATAAATTGATAGATCGATAGAAATTAGATTCTACTAATAAAAGTCATGTATAAAACGAATAAAAACTTTCGAACCTAATTTATAAAAAGCATGAATTTTCAAAAATTGAAAGGATAAAATTTTTAAAAATTTAACATGTTACACATTTTTATGAGTAATAAAGTTTAAAAACGGTTAATAGTTTATTAAAAATAAATTTCTAAAATTTTAAAAAGCATAATTAAAAAAAATGAACCATTGCACCTTGCTTTAGAAAAAATTATTAAAATGATTAATATTTTATAATTTAATAAAAATTTAAAAAAAATAATAAATTAGAAAAATAAACATGTTTAATTGATAAATTAAAGAAATTGTTGAAGTAAATAGAAAGTATGTCATGTCTTAAATTTGTCACTATAATAGCTGTGAATTACACTTATGATTTTATTTAATTTGATTTGAGAAGAATTTGCTTCCTTTTTTTTAAGGTTTATTAGTGATCTTAATAAAAAAGAAATGGATATTCATATTCTCATAAAGCTTTTTACCTTTTTGTCTCAAATGTTAAAAAAAAATTGAACATTATTATGCACCATAGATTTTAAATTTTATTCATAAAAAAATTTTAATGCAGATTTTGAGCATTTTATTTTGACCATGCACTTCAAAGTTCAAACGAATTGAATTGCATTTAAGGTTGTAGAAAACATGGAATTTATAAACAAAGGGAAAGAATTTATTGTCATGATTGATATAAAAGAGGTCTCTATTCTTTTTATGATTTGAGCATATATAATTGGAAATAGTTTAAAAAAAAGAAATAAAGATCAAGTTTGAATTCAAATTACAAAAGCTTCTAAATGACAAATACATAAATAAATGAAAATTATTGTTATCCATCCAAAATTATGAGATCCCATAGTCACTTTATTGTAAAATCAATTTATGTAAATTATATAAATTCACTTGTTTCGGTCCTTCTTTGTATTGAATGATATTTTAGTTGCAATAAAAAAAGAATTACTGCAATGCCAATTTTACTTCACTCCAAGGAAAGGAAAAATACTGCCAAAGTAAGCATTAATTATGCAAATAAATTCCACCCTTAGTGCATGGGAATTTTACACTGTCCACCAACTTTAACTCCACTTCTGTTACAATTCAGACGTTTTTTTCTTTTTTTTTAATATACAGTTCAGACTTTAATATTACTAAATAGTAAAATATAATATCATATATTTTATTTTATTATAAAAGTATTTTAAATAAGTTAAAGCTTCAATATGGAAGGTATTGATTAAATTAATTAATTTCACATTCCATCTTTTAATATTTTTAATTTAGTTAAAATATATTTATAACAAAAACAATATATATCATCTTATATTAACATATTAATATTACTTAATTATATATTGTATTATATTTATCAATAAAATTATATTTAAAATATATATATATGGCCGTATAAATTTTGTTCAGTCCAATTTCATCTTCTCAAATAAATGTAGGCTTCAAAAGAGCAGCCCAAAACAAAATCCGAATGAAGTATTTCTTTTTCTTCTTAAAATGGGAGTTCAAAAGGAATAATTAATGTAGTTAGGGGAAGAATTGGGAAAAAGAAAAGAAAAAATATGGAGGATAAATCCTTTGAGATTGCATTTGATTAGATGCAATGAGATGAGATAAAGTGAAAATGAAAAAGGAAATTATTAAAAAGTTTATTTGTTAACATTATGAAATGGAAATGTCCATTTTATCAAATGATAGAATTTTCATTTCATAACAAAAGTGTTGCATCATTCATGATTTGATCTTTTTACACATATATTTCTCATATTTTTCATATATTTTAATATTATTTTTATTAATAAATAATAAAAATATTAATTTTTACATATTTCTCTATTAAAGTATTTTAATAATTATATTTTTAATAATACAATTTAAAATGTGATATTTTTATATTCTTTATAAAAATATTTAGTATAAAAATTTAGTAAATTATAATTTTTATGCTTTTATTATAAATTTTTTTATTAATTATAATTTTGATGATAAAATTTAAATTATGATAATTTTTATTAGTAATTATATAATATATTTCAAATAATATTAAATTATTTAGCAAGATATTATCTATTTTTATAATAAAGGTATAATTTTTAAACTACACTTTTTCTATTCTATTCTTACATTATTTTATTGTATGAAATATAAAAATAGAATGAAATATCCACTTCATTTCTTATTATATCAAACATAATTATAAAATGATCAATGGGAAAGGAAAATGTCAAAAAATTTATTTGGCATGGATTATAGAATCAGAATGTTCATTTCCTATGGAATATCCATTCTATCATTTCAATATTATCATTTATTAATATATAAAAATATTAATTTTTTATTTTTTATGAAAATATTTTGATAATTATATTTTTAATAATAAAATTTAAAATATGACTTTTCTATATTCTTTGCAAATTAGAATTTCTATGATTTTACTGTAGAAATTTTTTGTTAATTATAATTTTAATGATAAAATTTAAATTATGTTAATTTTTATTAATTGTATAATATATTTTAATTATATTAAATTATTTAATAATATTTATTATTTTTATAATAAAAATATTATTATTTTTAATTATACTTTTTCATTCTATTTTTATATTATTTTATTATATCAAACATAAAAATAAAATATCTATTTCATCTCTTATTATATTAAATAATTATAAAAATATTATTCTATTTTATTTTCAATTCAATTTCATTCCACCGAATTAAACTTGCCGTAATAATAAATAAAATTTATTCCATAGTGTTAGAATAATGGTAAAAATCGAGAAGCATTTTATTATTTCTAGTCAAATTACCTTTTGACTTTTTTAACTCAACCTGACAATAACATGAAAAGATCGATAAAATAAATTTAAAATAAGATAGATGATAATAGTTGCTGTTAAATAAAATAGAAGGAATTAAATACAATCAAATGTTTTTTATATTGTAATTATAAAATAAATATACTAAAATTAAAAATATAAATATTAATATATTAAATATAATTAAATATTAAGAGATGGTAAAATTTTCTACACATTTACCGATGAGAGAGAAAAATAAATTAAATAATTAAAAATAAATATGTTTAACGGGGCAGGTCTGGTGGTACATCCCTTTTCCTTTTTCATCTTTTTTGGGGTGAGGTGGTACATCTCTTTAGTCTTTACTTTTACAGCATCCCTCTGAACTCGGCACTATTCTATTCTAATTTCTATGGCTTCCTCCCCAAACGTATTGTCCGTGCAATCCACCGTGCAGCTTGGGAAGTTCGCCAAGCACGCTGAGCCATTATCCAAATCCCAGCAAAAGCTCGTCAGAATCACTGTCACAGACAACGACGCCACTGATTCTGACTCTTCCAGCAGCGAAGAGCAAGAAAAGCCCCACAAATTGCCCAGAGTAAAGAGGTATATCACCCACATCACCATGCACCCTCCTGCACCACATTCCACCTCTCCCTCGTCTTCTAGCCATGTCAAGAGGACCAAGACATCGCATTTTAGGGGCGTTCGCCTGAGACCATGGGGTAAATGGGCAGCAGAGATTCGTGACCCGACCCTACACAAACGGGTCTGGCTTGGAACCTTCAACACGGCAGAGGAAGCTGCCACTGTTTATGACAAGGCTGCTTTGAAGCTCAAGGGCCCTAAAGCCCTTGTTAATTTCCCTAACGCAGTCGCGGCAGAGACGCCCGCCGCTGGTGACAACCCAAACGCCGGAGTAACGGTTTAGTGGTAATTAACTATATCTCTATTTTAGAAATTTGTATGTTTTGGTAAGTTTCAATTTTTTCTCTTATTTAATATTTGTTGAGCATTATTATAGCGTTGTTCGTCCAGTTTTTGTGTATATGCTGTGCTTTCCGTCTCAATTTGTGCATATTTGCGATTAACGTTTGCTCGGAGTTTGGAAATGGTTTGTGATTTTCAATTTGTAGTTTGATTAATATAATGGGAGAATTAACAGATGGCATCTTATTGTAAAGGGTTTGGTAGCATGGAATTTTGCTGGCTGCGGCTTCGTGTACTCTCTTTCATCGTTGCATGTCTCATATAGCTTAGCTGCTTTCACTTCTAGCGTTTGTGTGTTTAGATAAGTTGTTTTTAGCCATTTAAAGGGCATCGTTGGGTATTGGTTTGGCTTGTTTGGGATTGGAAAACTACCTGTCTAAGGGTATTCACACATTAAACGTAGTTAAGACTTAGAGACTAATCCCAAATGAAGGCCAAGTATAAAAGCTGATTATAAAGCGAAAATTTTGTCCAGACCAAACGATTTAAGCTTTTGAGGGAATTTAGGATCCAACATAATTTGGTTATATCATATCCAGACCAGATAATTTAAGCTTATGGGGGGATTTAGAATCAAACAAATAATTTTTATTTTGTTAAGTAATGCTGATAGCGGCTATGGAAATTTGATTGGTTAAATGGGTTGATGAAACCTTTTGTTGCTGTTAGGGAGTTTGTGCCAGTGGCCTAAACCTTGATTGCTGACAGATTTTGTGCAGACTCAGGGCAGCTATGTTAGTGGGGGCTTGCTACTAGAGGCAAGGTTATTTTAAAATGTTTAATTTTTTAGATGTATGTTAGGAGGGCAAGCATGTGGAGTTAGTGTAAGGCAATTGCAATCCATGTTAAATATAAGAGGTTAGTGTGCAACTCTGTGTATTTTGGTGCAAAATCCATATGCTTAAGCTTTTGGGTTCTGTGGGTGTTCATGTTACTGCATGTTCTTAAATTGCAGGCTGAATAAAAATCAGTAAGTGTAGTCCGTGTTTCAAACACACTTTGTAAGTTGTCTCTCTATATTACATCTAATTTGTGTGATTGTTTCAGGTTATGCAGTTTGTGAGCATAGATCTGTTAAAGAATGAGCATTTCCTTGCTGGGTTATCAGTTATGGCTGGTGCTTGTAAGTAAATTAATGTAGGGGATAATAACTTCACGCCATTAACTTGTGTACATACAAAGTTGAGCTTACTTTTCATGTTATGATGCTCAAAACTAAGAGTGAATTTCACTATCAGTTTGTGAGATCAGTTTTACTATGCTTGGAGTATCATAAATCACAATTTCTGCATGTTTCAATTGTTCTCTTTTTTCCTTAAATGTTCAACCAGTACTAGAATTAGCAGTTGCTCAAATCTCAGCTAGTCCAATGTCCAAGACGAAAATACTCTCTGATTTATACTTCTAAATCTTTCATTAATGAGAAGTGCATACAAGCACCAAGAAATTGCATACAGCTCAAATCCTTATAAATCTGATATGTAGTTTCATTGTTGTTTGAGGCTACATGCAACAAGAGAATGTTGACTGTTTAATTGCATCCCAAGTATGAATTGTGGCGGGTCTACCTTATCTTAGTCCGCTGTTAGTTTTTCTATCTCCATAATTGCATAAAATTTTGTGATTGTGCTTCATGTGGCCGGATGCATATGAATCTAATTTTCAGATACAGAGGAGTGCAGCAGTTTGCTGCATAATATGTAGTAAGTATTTATCCCCATGCGGCCCCAGCCGGGATTCATATTTGGGTTTCAACATCCTCTCACAACAATTTTCTTCAACCGATCAGAGCTATATAGAAGGGAAGTAAATTCAGTGTATAACAAAATACTTGTGTTTGGTTATTTATGAGTAGTAATATTCTCTCTCACACCCGCCCCCCGCCCCCTTTCCTTTTGTATTACACTTAAGCTTTGATTGCTTTGTCAGAAGATATTCCAGGAGAAAATCACATTTGCTTGTTATAAGAAAGGGAGTTTCATGCCATCTATATACTCTGATTTAAAAATGATTCATATTATTATGGTAGTACCCAAAAAAAAAATTCTTTTTAAAAGGGAGGATGTTATTTACACTTTTGGTATAAATGAGTTAAGATACTTATGAGTAACTTGAGATTGGCTTGCAAAAGTTTGATTGGAGTTTGGCTTTAAATGAGTCAAGACTTAACGAGTCAAGTTTGATTAATATGCGAAGTTAAGTTTCATATTATTTAGATAGAACTGTTAATGAGTCTAAATAACCCTAATAATGAAGTAAATATAAATTTTATAATTAGTATTTATATATATAGTATAATACATAAAATTTTTTGTTCATATTAATAGTCAAGGTTACATACAAAAATATGATGCATTGGTTGCAGTAATTAGTTTTATAGTATTTGTTGCTTTGTACTGGGTGTAGTTGATATATGTGGGGATTGTGTAAATATTTTTTTTATGAATATGATTATTATGGAAAAATTTATATTAATAGGTAAAATGAGATTAAAAAAAATTCAAAGCTTGATTTACTTGTAAAAAAATAAGTTTTTTATATGCTTAAATTTGGATAGAATAATCAACTATTCACGTCAGTTGTATAAACTTGTATAGATTTAAATTCATTTCAAAATCATTTCAAACTTTGAGTTCATATTTAAATATATTAAGTTTGATGAATTTGAATCAAATAACATATTATTTACGTTTATATAAATTCATTTAGGCTTAATTTTTAGTTAGGTTCACATTTGAGTTTGAATTATTCAAATTTGATGGCTTCAAGTTTATTTATATTTATTGAATTCAACTTTGAGTATTTAAATGCTTGGGCTAGTATAATTTATTTGCACCTATTTTTAAACTACATTCTTTACATTTAATATTTAATAAATGAAATATTTTTTATTTTAAATTTTATAATTATAAATACAAATAAATTGTACTATTATAAAAGTATTTTTTTTGTTAAAACAAATAGATCCTAGGTATTCAATCATGGTAAAAATTAATGGTAATCAAACATAGTGAAAACTAATTAGATATTTTATTTTGCTTTTTTTTTTTTTGCATTAATATCCTTGCATTCTGACCGATAAAAAGGTTGAGTTTGATTTTTAGGTGTGCTTTTTATTGAAAGAGGTTTATCATTTTTTGTTTTTCTACTGTTTTTGATCTGAATAGAAATTAATCATGTACATGATAAAGGTGTGAGATACACCAGATATGGGGGGAAACATGGTATCCTCTAAGAAGAGCCAATGAGCCCCAGAAGAGGCATGATCCAACTCCTGCCCTCGCTGGCTCTAAATATTGTTCTGCTCTTCCGTTTTTCGTTTCCTTTTTCTTCAAGATGAAGATTTTCTCTCTATCTAATCAGAGGCATGCATTGATGGCCCTTCATTACAGACTTGCCGAGGTTATAATCTTTATCATGGAGTTATTAATTCTAGAAATTCATCGGTTATAAATTGACGCCTTCTTGTATTATACTTATAATATCGAAAATTGTTAGAAGAGATAGATTGTGCGCAACAAATTTTGAAACTCAATTTTTAAATTTGTTCACTTATTAATTTACTCAACTTCACAAATAAAATATTGTCACCGATGAGCATGATTGCTTTTTACAATTGAATGTGGTCTTTCTCAATAAGATACATATTTTATTATGAGTCTAATAACCAAGAAAATCAACGTCATAGTATTTTAGGAAACCCAGTGCATTGGAATTTGTTGAGTACTATTGAATTATAGATACAGCATCGATGAGAGAATATTACAATTTCTCTCTTCATGATGATCGGACGTTGAATGGTGCCACTAAGACAGTGATTTCACTTCCAACTGAGAACGTCCCTACAAATTTAACAATTGTTTTGAAACCTGGGAAGTAATTCATAGCAAAAGGTTGTATAAATACTAACATCTTGTTTTATCATAACATATGATAATTAACTAGAATAATTCTGGAAGATTTCTTAAAGTTTCATGAGAGAAATATATTTCAAGATTTTGAGAAGGAGGATATTATGCAAGCCAATAATTAGCAAGAAACATATCATACTTAACACTATGGAGCGTAACAGATGCCGGTCAATCCTACTTAAATCATTCATACGTAGGTACATAACATAATTCGACATACAATTGTGAAAAATAAATAAAATTCATTTGATAATAAATTAGATGATAGAAAATTTGGGATATCACTGCAATCACTCCTCACATCGTCTTCCAATTTCATGTTTAATCAAAGGACATCATAAAATAAAATAGAATTATATATAAAAAAAAAGATGGTCATATAAGTAATTATATATTATTGAATTAAAATTACATTCAAAACTAATAGAAATTGTATCATATTTCAATGTCATTCAAGATAGATATCTTTCAAAATTGGAATTGCATTTTATCAAGTATGACAGGAATGCAATGGTGCTTGTCTTACAAATTGATAATGATGCTAAAATACTCGACAATAAACAATATAACTATTATATAGCATGCAAATTAGCTAGGAAAAAGAGAATAGTTACATGAATATAATTATAAAATAAATTATTAATATAAAAAAACCAAAGACACAATTATTAAGAAAGTAAATAGAGTAAAAAAAAATATCTCACCTTATCAATTTTATGTTACATACATAAGAAAAATGTGTAATAATAAATTTGCATCAATTGATGCATAATTTTATCATAAAGTATTAAATTTCAAAAGAAGTGATCAATAATTTTATTAATTTAATAAATGATCATTGAAAACACAAATCTTTATTTTTACTAATAAAATTCTCTTGATAAAATAATTATTCAAAGTGACTTCCTATGATAGGATAAAAATAAATTAGAGAAGCAAAATAGACTATGCATAATATCATAAAAATGCAATTTGTCATTTTTTGGGCACAAAGATAACATATTCAGGAATATATAAAATTTCACTACATCATTTTATTCGGATAAAAAATGTAGTATGTAAAAATCCTCTTAACATTGAAGTTAACCAGGACAATACTCTAAGGCCTCGTTTAGTATATAGTATAATATAAGGATTATTTGAATAGTAAAAATAGGCTATATTTTGTGTAATAAATAAGTTAACTTATAACTTATTTAGATAGTATAGTGTGCAAAACACCTCTAGAGGCACTAAGGTCAATAAGTTATAAACTAACATTTAGAGGTGTTTGATACACTAACTTGTTTAAAAAGTAAGTTTTAATTTAATAAGCTACTTTGAGCAGCTGATAGGTTAATAAGTTATAAACTAACTTCTAGAGGTATTTTACAAAATAATTTATTAAAAAAATAAGTTCTAATATAATAAACTATTTTAAGTAACTTATAACTTATAAGTAGCTTGTAACTCATAAGTAGCTTGTAACTTATAAGCTACTATCTTTTTTATTTTTTTAAATATATCCTTATTCTTTTTTAGAGATAACTTTAAATAATCCCCTTTAATTATAAAATTAGATTTTACCTCTTTAAACTATGAAAATTTGAATTTTATCCCCGTAACTATATAAAATTTGACTTTTACTTTCACTATTATCAAGTTAATAAAATCTGTTACGAAAATTACTGTTATCATATTTTACTTACTGGTGGTTAAAAATTATCATTATATTTACTAATTTTTAAATTTTTTCTTATTTACTAGGAGTTATGAACCACTGTTAAGGATAATGACATCGATTTATAATCATAGTTAAATATTACAAAATTGTCATTAAGTATTTACAATCATTAACTTGATAACAATGAAGGTAAAATCCAAGTTTTATATAGTTGCAGGAAGAAAAATTCAAGTTTTCATAGTTCAAGGGGTAAATTTCAACTACCCCATAATTGGAGAGGGTTATTTATAATTTTCCCTTCTTTTTATTATGTTCAATTCATGATCTTTGTTAATATGAATTATTTTAATTTATATATTTATTTCTATTGATATGTCTTTTATGTTATTTTATAATTTCAATTAATTCAATAAATAATTTTATAAAACACTTCTTATATAATCAATTAACTTATTAGTTATCAGCTAATTTACTAACTACTTATATGAAATAAAGTCATAGTATTGTATAAGATAAGGTGGTATATTATGCAACGTTTGATCTACAAAAATATAAGATGAAGAGATATATATTATAAATAAGAGATATATTTTTTTGATAAATAAGAGAGATAAGGACATAAAGAATTTTTTAATTATAAAAATTTAATATTTTTCTTAAAACTATACTATCAACCCTTATCCTCTCCCTTGGGAATAAATAGTCTTATACGAAACTAGACGTACAAAAAGAGACTTTTGAATAAATTATACAATTCATTTGAAGTCTCTAAACATTGTATAAGCTTTGATTGTATGGTTTATCCTATATTGTTGAATCTTATATGGTGTACAAAATGAGGCCTAATATTATAAATTTATCCCCTTTGAGTAGATAAATTCTCAATAATTTGAAGATGAAAATAGATGGTAGTCTACTTGCAAAAATAAAAATGGAAGAACAAACCTCTAGGCTCAAACACTTACCTAAGATAAGATTAATGCACTATAACACTAAATTAAACAGGTTACAGATACAACGCTTCGTCCTTCTGCCATTAATGACCACCCGAAACTTTTTTGGTGCAATTTTGTGTGACTCCAACAGTAAATCATTGGAGGATAAAGGACTTTGACTTCCTTTAATTATATATCAAATGAATTTAGGGCCAAAAAGCAGGAACAAAAATTCCAATTAATCGCTACTTCTATGCAAATTTAGCCCTTGGTGTATACCAATAAAGACGAGTCATGAAACACTAGAACAACACCAAGAGAGCATTGAATAAAACCCTTTTAGTCATGCGAAGGAGATTGTGATTCCAAGAGAAGTGCATTGCACTTCCATCACTCCACCATGATCTAGTGATGTTATTGGGACAAAAGAGTCTCATGCCAATCACTAAAGTGATGACACAATGGAATTGAACCCCCTCATCAAAGCACTTGTATCACATATGCGAAATGAAAGCAAAATTGCCTCGTTTCTATCGCATACGTTGATGACAAAGAGGAACTTGGTCATCTTTATCACGTCTACATGCTAGAAACACTCGAAGGATGCCAAGAAAGTATTGAATCAAACCTTTTTAATCATGCGAAGGAAATTGCACCTCCATCATTCCTTGATGATCCAATCACACTACTCAAACAAAAGAGTCTCACACCCATCACTAAAGTGATGACAAAGTGGAACTAAGCTCCTTCACCAAAGCATTTGTATCGCATGTTCACCATTAAAGTAGAACTTCCTTATTCCCATCACATACGTTGATGACAAAAAGGAACTTGGCTGTCCTCAGGAATGAGTCTTGTTCCCGTCACATAATGATGATATCAAGGCAAAATGTGGCCATTCCCATCACATAACCAATGGGTACACTGACCTTGATGTCCGATCTTCTAGAAGGATAATCCTTTGCAAAATTTTAAGCTATGCACTTTCCACCTCTACTTTATGGTAGGATTTGGATCTATAAAGAGTTCTAAGGCTTAGCATTGGTCACCAAAGACCACTTTCTCTAGTTGAAAAGTGCAATCTTGATAGTGGACTGCGTGCGTGAAAGCCCACCTCTACTAGTTTTGGGGGAAATCATGGTAAAATGAATTAGTTAGATTGAAGTAAGGGTATGTCAATTACTTTAAAATACTAATTTCTAAAGTTAGCCCTTTTGAGTATTAATTATAAGTTAATTGCAAAAACACTATCATTTTTAATAGAATGAAGTTGTCCTATTAATTAATATTTAACATTGGTTATTAAACAAAATTTAATGTCATAATAATTAAATGCTAAATATTTAAAAAATTAAATTTCTTTTACTTAGATAACTTTTTCAGTTGAATTGATCAATTATGCATATCAAACTAGAATCTAAAACACAATCTATATTTATCACATATTTATACGGCATTTATATTTATCTAGAAGCAAAATTCATTTTTATTTATCACATAAACATATATAAAAATAGATAAAACATATGATTTGATTTATGGTTTCACAAGCAGTATTAAGCAATAATTTTAGAATTTAAATATGAAATTTATAAGAATACTGATATCACTTTATGAACTAATTAATTTTTTTAAAAAAAATTAGCTTATTCTAAGTAAAATTGATAACATTAAAATTATTTATTACATTACTACATTTTTATTATATGATTAAATTGATACAGATAGCAAAAGATTGAATATAAATGTATAAATAAATAAGAAAAAAGAAAGACAATTACTAAAATATATTTTGTAATTTTATTTATTTTCATATCAATACATTGACATATATAACAAAAATATTATAATTTACAATGAACAATAGACACTAATAAAGTTAGGGAACAAACGGGTCGGCTTGTTTGACCCACGAACTAGCCCATATGGTCTAGCTGTTAAATGGGCCGGACGAGACTCGTCTAATTTTTCGTAGGCCTCCAATATGGAGGCCCTAGTCCAGTCCTTGCAAATAGGGCTAAGCCCATGGACTTTTTTTAATTTTTAATTTTTTAAAATAAAATTTTTAATTTTTAAATAATAAAAAATTAAAATCATTAAAAAGTATAACAAATTTATTCATAAACTAATCATAATATATTTTAAATTTATATATAACCATAAAAAATATTATATATAATATATAAGTCATAAAATACCTACAAAATAAAAATATTATTTATAAATTATTTATAACACAATTCTACATAATTAAAAATAAAAAATAGGAATGTAATTTTGTATGAATTGAAGATATAGTCCTATATAAAATTTAGAATTAGAAATGAAAAAAAAAAGTTTTCTTAGGTCGTTCAGCCTATTTGTGGACTAGCCCATGCAAACTAGACTAGTTTTAACTCGCGATTTTTAAGGCCTCTAAAATGGAAACCTTAATCCTTCAAAGTTGGTGAGCTAATGGGTTAACTTGCAGGCTTTAGCTTATTTCAACAATTTTAGACACTGAAAACATTAAAGATGACTTTTGAAATGAAGTGTATAGATCAACAACTTTTGGATTCCATTAATAGAGATGGATACTAAGATAAAAGGTGTAGACCATTATCTTCAGCATTCATAAGAACTAATTGAGAAGGTTATTGAGTCGATAAAAAAATCCTCATGCACAAGGGTTTTTTTTATCGACTTAATAACCTTCTTAATTAGCTTTTATTTTGCTAAATACAATAATTTACACCCCTCAAGTTAGAAGTATTCTTTTTCATGGAGGGTATGGATTGTTATATTTAACAAAGACAACTTCTAAAATAAAAAGTATAGATTATTATATTCAACATTACCATGAGTTGTACTTGCAGTTCAATAGTAAGCACAAGAATCCTACAAAAGAATTTAAAAAGATTCTTACTCAAAGTCTTTCCAAATATCTTATAGAATGCTTGTGTTTACAATTAAAATATGGGTACATATAGGCTATTAGAAAATAACAAATAATATATTTTTCATTTATAATAAACATACATTTAACAAAAAATATTATACAAACAAAAAGGTAAAATGGGTCATCTTTGATTAGAATTCCTTTATATTTAGTTAAAGATGCATATCAATTCTTATATCATAAACTTTCAATGCAAGAATATGCAAGAGCAAACATGTAACTTTTTCTCATTATAATTTTTCTTCAAATTGCAACTTTTTTTTAGTTTTCTCAAAATCTCTAAATATGCAAGTAGAGCAACATTGATTAGTGGCAGGCAATCCTTAGATATCGTTATTAATATAAAATTGATATTTTAGGTTTAATAATATCTTAAGAATATGAAAATTTCCATACCTTAAGATGTTGGTCAAATGCTTCATTGATGAATAAATTTTTGATATGAATTGTTATGATAATTGAAATAACCTTAGATGATAATTATTTTAAAAAATTAATATCTCAAGTTTTCATAGTTTCTCATGAATACATAAATGTCATTTAATTCATATCTTTAGATTTTTGTACTTTACTCGTAAATTCATAATTGACACAATTTTAGATGTCAGCCAAGCACAAAATCAATGTCATTTAAGTTTGCCATTTCCTCAACAAGTGCCTTTTAGTATATTTTTAGAGTTCTATTATATAAACAACTAATGCTATAAACATTTACAAATGATATGTTTTAGTTAAGGGATTTTTTTTTGCAAATAATTTACTATAACTTAAATATTATTAGAAAATACGCCAACCATTTAAAAATTCATGTCAAAATGGTAATTACAGATACCATCTTTCCAACTTATTTGATTCACATTCCATTCATTGATTATTTTTTTATACAAGTACAACTTAATTTGGAAAAAAATATGATGTCAATTATTAGATAGTAGCCCTAACATCATTTCTTTTTGCATATTTTTAAATTCTCAAAAATAAGAATGAGAAATCCAATTACGAAATTTTATTATGCAATTTCATTCAATTTTATACATCATTACATCAACAAATTCAATTTTACACTTATATTACATGAACAAAAAAGAAAGAAGACTATGTGTTATTTAAATATATTTTGAAAATTTATTTTCACATTTTATTTCTTTCCAAATCATTACATCTATATGTATTCAATAAAAAAAAAACTACACAAAAATTACATTAGATCATTAATACACATTTATAGCATTGCCACTATGTATCTAAATAAACCTTAAACTAAAAATTAAAATCCTTGTAGCAAAGACTCATATATTGAAGAAAGTTAATCTATTTTCCTCAAGTTAAAGTTTTTCATGTCATTTTACAAATATTAGCAATCCATTCCTTGCATTAGAATAATGGATGGAATATAAGAATAATATACCCGTCTAGTTGAACAACTAGAAATATATTGAATCTTATAAGAGCACGAGCATCCCATCCAAGCACAATTATCTCCTACTTTCAAATATTTGAGTGCACAAGATATCCATGGTTGAATGGCATGCTCCTATTAGATCCGAAACATTTCTAGATGTGTAATAAAAATAGGTGTGTTGTTCTCATATGCAAAAAATATGTAGAAATATAAACAAAACTAAATTAAGGGAGATCTAATTTGGAATTAAATAAAATGCAATATTAGAAATAAAATTCAGAATTAACACACAAAAATAATATAAAAACATAATTGATCTAAAGAATTGAAAACCCTTTGATAGATTGACCATAGATCATGACATATTTAAGAATCACAATTAATTTTTAACCTAGAATCATTTGAAACCTTTATAATGATTCACGAACAATGATTCACAAATTTCAAGCTAGATAACCATTTAGGATTTGATTAATTTAGATTAACAAAATTAAACAACTGTTATAATCTATAAAGTTATATCTAAATAAATGTAAATATAAAATTTACTTAAATTGAAAGATTAAACTAGAAATTTCTAATTCAATCATTCAATCCTTTATTCTTACTAGAAGAATGATGATTAACTAACTAAAATTCAATAAAAAGCAAGTAGATATTATAAATCATATAAATAAACATAAATCATACTAAATCAATATCTAATTCATAAAATTCTAGAAAATAAAATAAAATAATTGAAAAAAGAGAAAAATAAATTTTCAAAAGTCAATATTACAGCTCAAGATCTCATAATCCAAATCGAGATAAACTTTAAATTCTTTAAATTAATCCAAAAATTTATAACACCTGGAGTAATATTTAAAGTTTTATTATATTATATGCCCTAAAATATTTATTTTATTTAATGAGGAGAGTTAAATTATATTTAATTATACCAAGGTGAAATATAAATATTTTAAATTTTAACTATATTACATTATTATAATTTTATACAATGGAAATATTATATTATATTATTGGGGCATTTAGAAATTAAGAGTGAGAAGTTTATGAAATATATGTATCAACTTTGACAGATGACTTTTGTTTCTAAGTTTGTAGACTTATGAAAACATTCTCCTGATTTAGGATGTAATAAATTATAATATATACTTATAATTTAATAATTTATCTATTAATATTTATATATTGTTAAAATGTGTGAATTAGGGCTAGAAATTTTTAAAATGATTAGGAAAGGAGTTTTTATAAAAAATATATTCCTTTAAAGGAATGGAGATTAAAATTTAAAGAAAATCGAGCCTGCAGTGCACCATAAAGCATCAAATAATAGCCCTTAATTCATTCTTGCATTTCTCTCTCTTCCCTTTTTGTTTTATTTTCTAGTCACACTTTCTCTCCATCACTTTTTTCTTTTTTTTTTCTTTTCTCCTTAATGTCTTCCTTCTTCTCCTCCCTCTCTCCTTGATTTGTCACCATTCTAGGTTGCTAGACCATTGTTGCTCATCGTTTATCTCCATCGTGGGTGCCTTTGTTTCCCCTCTTCTTTTCTTTGCCACTACAAGCTTCGGCTAAGGAGCATAGTTTTAGGAAGCAATTATTCCAGCTAAGAGAGTGAAGCTTCTGTTATCAACCACTTATCTTCGACTAGCTGTCGTTAAGTATGACACAAAGAAATCACGAGGAATGAAACTAAAGTTATGCAATTGTACATACATGGATAGATCAAAAAGCTCTTCTCTATTGGTAATCTGGTTTAGGTCCAGCATTAAAGAGCCATCAATGACCTCCCTAAAGATGGATAAGCTAATTTAGTCATTGAACATTAACATTTTTGCTATTTTGAGTTTAATCTAAGAAAATCCATTTATGAATGATTTGAAAGTATGATGATAACTCTTAAAAAAATATGATTTTATGCTATAGAATATTACAATAATGTGATTAGAGTATTTATGAAGTTTTACACTTTGATATTTTGATTCATTCATGCATGACTTAAGAAATTCCTAAATGTGTGAAATATGATTTAATGATTTTACTAAAATAAATTTAAAAATATAAAAATATATGTGTATAGATTTACAAAATAATGTGATTAAAATAAAACTAAAGCATAAAGATTTAAATTTTAATGGTTTATACTTGATTTAGAGAAATCCTCACTTATAGAAATCCTTAATTTTTTTATGATAATCTAGAAAATATAAGGAAGTGATGATAAAAGATAATAAACAAGCTTGAGATGAATATTTTAAAAGTATCACATTTTTTATATTTTCACTTATAGGAGTTTAATCCTAAAATCACCATATAACAATATATTTTTACTTTTATGAATGAATAATAGAAAATATGGAAAGCTAATAATCTAAAGTGTTATTATGTTATGATTTTAACTTAGTGTTATAACATTTGAAAATAAAAGTAGTCCCCTTATGTTTATGACTTATCATTATTAATAGTGAAATATGAAGAAAGTAAAAGGTAATCATAGGTGTCTTAGAGCTTCTAAAAGTGGGAAGGTGTTATCAAGTGAGTATATATTTTATTTAAATAAATGTTTTAATATTATTTTGTTTAAATTTCATGTTTACAATATTTTTTATAAATGACAAGGATCATATCTACATCCACCTATAAATTCTTAAAACCATAATCATATATTATGGATTGTTATTAAATCACCCTTGCAGTTATGTATGAGTGACATGGAAATAATATTTATAATAAGTTAATGATCATTTGTTTGAGTAAATGTCGTTTGACCAAGCTTGGGAGGGATGGGGGTGTTATTATTAACTATTAATTAATTATGATTGGATCGGAAGGGTAAATGATAACATCTATGTTGTGATTGGAATTACATTATTATGTATATGTTGGAACATATAGCGTAAGCTATATTAGGATGGTGAATGAATATTCTAGCCATGTAAGAGAGCATGGTGGTGTTTTAACATTGCCCTACAATGATACACTAGCTACTTTATGCTGAAATTGCATTGCAAATATGATATGTAGAGTATGAGCTTTAGTTTGTATATTATACTATGAATTATACCACAAGTAAAATTTGAAATTATGAAATGTAATGGGGACAATAATATGAATACCAGATAGAAAGCCCTTGGTAATAAGGTGGTAAGGCTTAAGGTTAGCTTTGAGAAGAATAAGGATAGAAAGGTGAGTAAATTATAAGATTAGCTCGAAAGTGAAAAAATGGATGCATTTTTATTATATATCGTTATGTATTGTGATGTGAAATTGAAATCTACTTATCTTTGAATACTTCAATTTGATGTAATTATAATGATTTGTTTGTGATTGAGCCTTGTTGGCTAATTGAAAATTTGATTATTACCTGGAATGGGTTGCATGTGAAATTATATTTACATTATATAAATTGATTGGTTAAGATTATTATAAATTTTGATGTGAAATATTAAATTTAAGTTATGTGTAGGTAATTATGTCAAATTATGAATAGGTATCACATGTTACAAAAATTAAGAATTTAGTTTGCAATTGTTTTCTATTTTAATACTTAATTAACATCTATTTATTATACATAATCAATTTTTAGTATAATTGTGGTAGATATATACTTGCTAACGTCTTGTAACTCATTTCTTTTATTTTCAATATTTTCAAGTTGAAATGAGTGCATTCGAACTTGGTTTCATCTTTAGGGAATTAATAGTTGGATTAGGAGATTAGGCTATTTATGTAAATAAAGATGATGGATTATATATTTTTGTGTGTACTTTATGTTTTGTTGAATTTGTGAATTTATAGGTTGTATGATTTAAGGCATGTTACCCTCGAAAAGTATCCAAAAACAAGGGTTATTCTATTTATTTTTTGTAAAAAAATTTAAAATATAATTTAAGTCACCACGAAAATAGAAAAATTTCTGTTGAGCAGAATTAGCATAGTTAGTGTTAAGGTTGGTGGAAATTGGGTAGCAAAATCCATATCGGTCATGATCGGATTAAAGTCGTGACAAAATTAACCTTCTACAGATAAAAAAGAGGAAATTTAGAGAAAAGAAGAAAGCTATCTATAAATATGTCTTCTTACCTTTTTTAGGCATAAACCCCATAATCTAATTTTCTATTCTACAAAATCTAATAGGCTAAGTTAATATACTTCCTAGGGTTACAAATAATAGGACTTTGTTAATTTTAAAAATTCAAAACTTAATTTACAAAATAATACATTATAAGGGTTACTATAGTAATATCATGTAAGTTTGACTTCTAGCCATTATAAGACTCCTAAAACTACATAGTTTAACTTTAACTAGATCTAAACATGAAAGTTATTAGTCCAGGTCTTAGAAAACTTTAGGCATTAGTTTCATCTTGATTAAACTTTTAGAGCTCTAAATATGACCCAAAAATAGAGATTGGTTTGGCTTGGACAAAGATAAAGCATTAACTTCAGGGTCATTTCCAACCTTTCAAACATTCAAATTAGGCTTCAACCAAGATATGAAAGTTTTAAAACTTCCTCTAAGCTTTCTAACAATATCAAAATCACTAAAATTTAATTTTTAAAACTCAAGTTATAGTAAAAAATTTGAAATCATGTAAAATCTAGTATTAATTGAACATTTTCAAAGTATTGGAAAACTAATACCTAATCATATAACAAAGTAAATTTCATAAAATTAAAAATATGTATACACTACGAGGTATAAAATAAGAAATAATATAGTCAATATTCTACAGATCACTCTTCCATAAAATCACTAAAGTTGAAGAGAATTCTTTTAGCTTTTAATCTATGTAAAGATTACCCTAATCGAATTTCTAAAGCTCAAGTTATAGCGAAAAACTTAAATCAATATTAAATGGCTAAAATTAGTCATTAATTTTCATTTAACCAAAAATTCATTATTTATTCTAAAATAAGCCTAAAACCATTAAAATAAGCATAATGATGCCCTAAAAGACATAAATATAAGAAAAAATTAGTATAAAATATTATGTATATCATGGATTAAATGTTGAATAAAGGAAAATATTATGTATATCATGGTCACATGTTGAATAAAGGAAAATATTATGTATATCATGGATTAAATGTTGAATAAAGGTTAATACTAAGTTTTGGGAGAAAATTAAGTTTTACAAGATATTCTGGAGGCTAGTTTAAGTTTAGGGCAATGCAATTCCCTCTTTAAAGTAAGTCTTAGGTTGAAAAAAATGGTAGCAAATTTGTATTTTATAATCATTTCATGAAAAAGGAAGGTTTAATATGATAATTTACTTGGTAAAGTCAGGTAAGAGTGCAAAGTGTACCTGTCATTCATGTTAACAAGTTTTTATCTCTAAAGTTATGTTTTGACAACATTTATAAGTTCTTTATGCTTATATAAGGTGCAAATGAGCCATTTATAGTGCCTTAAAAATAGAAATATAGATGATAGTTTATCTTATGACTAACATTTATTAATTGATATAAAATTACAATTTTTTAGTAGTATGTGTATATTACTAGATTGGCTAGTCATGGGTTAAGTATGGATGTTTGCTAATTGGCATAATGATGAATATGCAAATAGGGTTAACAAGTTCATTAAATTTATAGTAATATAAGGAAGGAATTTAATTATAATCTCATTAGGTGCCTTTGTATCAAATGTTGTTGTATCAAGAGAATGAAGCTCAAGTAACTATGAGACCATTTATTTATTTATGGCATTGTTACTAGGCATATGCAATGGATATGGCATGGTGAAAGTAAGTTGTGCACCATACCTACTAATCATGAAGAAAAGGGTTTTGGAACTTGCTTAGTAGGTATAATGTATGATATTATAGATAATTTTATTAAGTGCTCGCATGTCCTTAATAGTTTGTTAAATTGGGTAAGAAAGCCTTTATATTCAAGTTACATTAAATTCACACAATTTTCTCATATGTTAAGATTCCTTAACTTAAAGTGAGGAATAAGTAGAGTGACAAAAGTTTCATGACATTATTATAAGCGTTGAAATACATGTTTCTAGAAAGTAATGAATTGCCAAATTTTAATTATAAGGTGAAGAAAATCACGTGCTTGATAAGTGTGCTTGTCCTAATAATTGCATATTATACAAAAAAAAATACAAAACCTTATATAAGTGCTTAAAATGTAGGACATCATGTCATAAATTGAAGAAGTATGATGACATCATCAATAAAAGGACTTTGCCTAAGTTATTATGGTATCTTCCAATAATAACTAAGTTTAAATACATATTTGCTAATGCAAAAGATGCTAAAACTTAATGTGACATATGAAAGAAAGATTTTTTACAGCAAGCTTCTTCATATGACTAATTCTTCATGATGGAGAATGATTAACTTATTACTAGTTGAATTTAGTAACAAAGTAAGAAACCCCAAACTTGCACTTTGTACAAATAAAATGAACCATTATGATAAAATAAAAATAGCAAACATAACACATGACCTATCATATAAGTAATTTAAAATCCACCTCCTTTACTATGCATGAAGCATAAGTACATAATATTATCATTATTAATTTTAGGCTTCAAGTAATAAGGAAATGATAGAAATAAAAGATAAGCTAACTAGTAGTTAATAATTGATAATTAACTGAAGTATTTTGCAAAATACATAATATTATCATTATTAATTTTAGGCTTCGAGTAATAAGGAAATAATATAGAAATAAATGATAAGATAACTAGTAGTTGATAATTGATAAATTAACCGAAATATTTTATAAAATTAGTTGTTGAACGAGTTAAAATTATAAAATGACAAAATAACTTCTTAATAGAAACAAATATATAAGTAAAATTCATACCTATCTAAAAGTTAAATTATATTAACGTAATTATGAAGTTTAAAATAAAAATATAATATTTAATATTTAATTAATTATATTTTATAAATTTATATATTTAATTACTTACATAATTTTTATTTTATGATTATTTATAATAAAATTATAATACTTAAAATATAATTAATTATATTTTATGATATTATTTATTTACTTACATATTTTTATATATTTATAATTTAAAATTAATATATAATTCTATTAAAATTAAATTAATTATATTTTATAAAAAATATTTAGATTTATATTATAAAGTGCATGGGTTGTAAATTAATAAAAAGAATAAGAATAAATTTGAGAAGAATTTGAAGAGATAGTAACTTATAAGTTATAAGTTACTCTAAATAACTTATTAAATTGAAATTTATTTTTTTAATAAGTTAATATGACAAACATCTGTAGAGACTAGTTTATAATTTATTGATAAGGTCAATAAGTTATAATAACTTACTTATTGTGTGAAACAGAGTCTTAGTATAGTTTGACAGTAAGAGTCAATTTTTACAAATACTTATTTCTAAAATATTCTTTCTAACAATTATCTAAAAGTAAAAAATATAATTTAGATTATTTAATTTTTAAATATTTATTAGAGATATATTTCAAATTATGAATATTGAATAAATAAGTTTTAAATGAGTTAAATATATTTTAAATATTAATTGAAGACATATTTTTAAATATAAAATATTTAATTAGAAATATCTGAAATATGAAAATTGAAAAAAATTTATGATCCATTATGTGTCTTAATAAATATTATTAGTATTAATGAGTTATCATGAATCTTAATGATATATTATGTGCCTTAATGAGATTTATTAACCTTAATGAGCCATTAAGAATCTTTCCGATACATTATGAGCCTTAAAGAATAAGTCATCATGACCTTAATGTAACATTATTAATTTTACTAAGATATTATGATTCTTAATAGGACATTATCAACCTTAGTGTGATATTATGAGTGAGAATATTTTAGGATGATAATAGACATAGTTTCTTGTGTTAATCTTTCTTTATAAGTAAGATTCTAGAGGTATAATTTTTCAATGATAGAAAAAATATGGAATGAGTTTCAAACTTATCAAATTTCTAAGATTTCAATTTTTGAATGAATTTAGAAATAGTTTTAGATTTATTAAAACTTTTAGAGTTCCAACTTTTCAAAGAGAGTTTTAGACCTATTAAAATTTTGTCAAATTTAAAAAAGAAATTAAAAAAGTTATGTGAACAATTTATTTTCTAAATTGTTCTTGGCACATGAGTTTTAATTTATCCATTTTAATAATTTTTTATTCTTCTTAAATATTACTAAGGGTTTGCACTTTGTGTGTTCATTCTTAAAACATAATCTAAAAGATCTTATAAACAATAATTTTAAAATCTTATATTAGCATCTTCTTCAACAATATTAGATAAAGAATATTATTGAATACATATATTCAACTTCATAAATAAAGAATATTATTGAAAAATTTATTAAAAATAAATAAATTAACTTACTTTATTTAATATATGTGAAAATAATATAAACATAAAAGAAGTATCATCTTTCTTTCTTGTTAAAGAATTATTTTTTATTTGTACTCAAAGTATTCACACAATCTTTTTATGAAGTGTGAAACTAATTCCTACTTAAAGTATGAATAATAAATGATAAACTTCTTTTAACAAAAATATTTCTAAAAATTGAATTTTTAACTTTATATAATTAACAACTCAAATCTGAATTAATACCCTAAAATATAAATATATCTTATTTAAGATAAATCTAACTTAGCACAGTGGTGAAAAGCTAAATACAAGTAGAAATTTATCGACGTGGCGAAAAGCTAAACAAATAAGAGAAAAATAAGGAACCAAGAGGTTAAAAAGAAACTCAAGCAAAATACAGAGAAGCAAGAAACATGCAGAGAAGCAAAAAACATGTAGAAAAGCAAGAAAGGGAAAAGCACGGAGGGGAAGGCGCATGTAGAGAAGCAAGAAAAACAAGAAACATGTAGGGAAGCAAGAAACATGCAGAGAATCAAGGAAGGGAAGGCGCATGCAGCGAATGAAGGAAGGATGGGAAGCATGCAGAGAAGGAAGAAAGGAAGAAACAGAACAACGAGGGTGCCATTGCGTTTAACGCCTTCAAGCTGCAAGGACGTCATTCGCCTTGGCGCCTTCGGCCTACGAATTTTGCTTCAAAGGCACCATATAATGTGGCGTCTTTTCTTCCCATGAATGCCATTCAACGTGGCGCCCTTCAGCTGCGTGCGTATTTTGATAAAATATTTCAAAACAACGGTAAAATAGAAAAAAGTTTCTAGAAAAATGGTAAATTGGTACTTTTGCCACTTATGAAACAGAAGTTAAATCTACTCGATTGACAACCGTGAACAGGAATAAAGATTTCTAGTTTGACGAAGTGAAATCTAAACATTAGTCCAGACTATAAAAAATTTATTATTTATAGATGGGACTTTTAAATTTTTGGGGAATTAATATCAATAATTTATTATCAATAAACATTAGTTATTATAAATACTCATAAATATAAAAATTTTATGTCACATCTAACATAATTAATCCAAAATAATTGATGAATTTAAATTCTATTTTATACAAGCAATTGATAAATTATTTAATTGTATAAGAAGTATTTTATAAAATTAGTTATTAAATTAGTTAAAATTATAAAATAATATAAAAGAACATAAAATAAAAATAGATATATAAATCAAAATAATTTATATTTATTTAAAATTTAAATTATATTAATAAAATTAAAATATTCAAAATAAAAATAAAAAATTTAATATTTACTTAATTATATTTTATAAAATTATATATTTATTTATATAATTTTTATTTTATTATTTATAATAAAATTATAATTACTTAAAGTATAATTAATTATATTTTATAATATTACATATTTATATATATATTTGTACATTTATAATCTAAAATTAGAATATAATTATATTAAAATTAAATTAATTATATTTTATGACACTATATATTTATTTATCTATTTATTTTTATTTATCAAGGATTTAGTGAAAATTAAATTATACTATTAAAAAAATTTATGTTTACATTATGAAAGACATAAATTATAAATTAATAAAAGAATAGTGATAAATTTAAAAAAATTGAAGAGGTAGTAGTTTATATTTAGCTACTCAAAGTAGTTTATTAAATTGAAATTTATTTTTTTCAATAAAATAGTACATAAAATATCAAGTTAACTTATAATTTATTAATCAAATTAATAAATTATAAATTAATTTATTTATCATACAAAACACAACTCTAATTTAAAATGCATAATGTTTTTGTTAGGTTCGATATATTTTATAGTCTAAAATTAACATCTATTGGAATATACTTATAATGAATGCTTTAATATAATTTATTAGAAATTAAATTTGAATGATTCAAGGTAACTACTAAACTTAATTTATATGATTTAAAAATTAATTTAAATTATCTAAATAGTTAAAGGTAATCTATTTCTATTCTACCTATTAATTGAAGGGTTTTTGGCATCAATTTTTTTCCCCTTCTTCTCCTTTTAGGACAAGTGTCAGCCTTTGGATGAAAAATAAATTTTCCTCCAATTTTTCCCTCAAATATTGGTTTTTACTATTACATTTAGATTGGCCTTTTATGAAGAGGGAATGCTACATTTGAACTTTATTTTCTACTATTTTTTAAGATCAATCTTTATTATATAAATGTGTTAAATAAATAAAAAATTTAAGTTAACCAAATTAATTAACTACATCTTGTTTCTTTAATTTTTATTATTTTATGATTTAATTTTTAACTCATTATTTTATGACTTATCCACTATTTTTCTTCTATTTAATTTGCTCCATTACATTTTTTATTCTTTTTTTATATTAACTACTATTATTTATATCTCAAATGCTAATATTATAAAGTGATATAAATATGATAAAAATATTTTAAATAAGTTAATATTAAATGTAGAAAGTATTAGTTCAATTAATTAATTGCATATTTTGTTTATAATAAAATATTTATAGTGTAAAATTTAATTAATTTATTTAAATTTTAACAATATATTGTTGACATCAATTTATAATAATTATGTTTCAAACTAAATATATATTAATTTGAATTTATGAAGACTTTACAACTCACACGGACTGATTTACTTCCTCTTATCTATTTCACTATATTTTTTGTCACATGTTAATTGTTTCTCTTTTTAATATTTGTTCAATTGCATTTTTTTACATGTCTACACATTTTTTTAAAATAAAAAATGTAAGACTAAAGTAAAATATTTGCTCAAGATATAACAGATTAAAATAAAAAAATGAAATTTTTTTCTAAATTATTTTTGTAAAAGAACTAATTTTAAATATACATGATTATGAGTAGTTAATTTGAAAAAATTATTTTAAATATTAACTTTGAGAGTAAAAATTATTGCTTCCAAATATTAATTTAAATTAAATTTTAGATATAAAATTAACTTTAAAAAGAGTTAATTTTTATGCAATTAAACACGTTTGCAAAAATCCTTTGCAATTAAGAATTTGAAAAGGAAGATGATAGAAGGATTTTTTACACAAAATATAAAATTTGAATAGTTAATTCTATTATTTAAAATATCATAAAATATTTATACATGAAGTATAATATAAAGAGATTATCTATATTTTATCCTTTTTCTTAAAAATTAAAGATAAAAATTTATTTATTTATTTATTTATTACCTTTAGGTCACTAACAACAAAATTTCTATCATTCACATGTAAGCATGCTTCTTCATGTCCCATGTGAATATACTTGAGTACAAGATACAAGTATACCAAGAATCAGAGAAAGAGAGAAAATTAAGATATCCAATTGTTTGCCTTTTTTTTATCAGTTATTAAAAAAAACTAATTTATTTCTTATTTATCATCATTATTTAAAATTTTGAATTTTAATTTTAATGATGATGATGTAAGTCACCCGTAATGGATGTCACCCGTATTCATCATCTCCACTCACACATAATGGGATGAGCCATATCATATAATCTTCACCTCTCTTTGGGTTTTCATACTTGGTATATTGTTGTGACCACATGGGCATAACGTCATCTTAAGTGTTTTTATGCTAGAAATTCTTACATAGAATCAACATAAAATAACCCTATCTTCTATTTATTTATATTATGCCTCAAATGCCTTAAATTTTTCCATATACACTTTTTGTTTGTAAATCTAATCCTTTGCGAGCTTTATTGCAAGCTTAAATTGCCATTCACATATGCGTAGCATCCACGCTTATGAAGTTACCAAAATTAATTTCATAACGGACATGTCTCAGATACTAGTATAATTGTGTATATGTTAGGAAATCTTCCTTTCGCTTGCATATAGCCTGCATATCACTTTGATTTGAAACAACTGCTTTTCTAGCATTTTACCTCTTAGACCGTATATATCATGATCATAGGATGCATACTAAGGTAGTGAGCACTATATCATTTCTTCATGATATCGTTAAAGTCAAAGAATATCCATGAAAAGAATTTTTTTTTTGGGACTCACATAACAATGAACTAAAGATCTTTCACTTGCTTCCCATTTATGATTTTTTTGTACATGTGGTATAAATCACATGCCATAGTGTTTCCCTTATAGCACAAGGACATATATCGATTTTATTAGTAACACTGTACATACTTTAGTTTAAGTACACATAATATCCTAACATGAATTCTTCCATATCACTCAACTCCTTTTAATGTCAGTATTTAAAAAATTTATTGTCTAGCTATAGGTATTGTGGAAGGTGGAAGAATCTATAATTCGATCTATATTTATATCTCGGATCTCATCTCAACTTTATCTTATTGAGGTGATATATTTTATTTTGTGTTACTTCTATATCAAAACACAACATTTCTCATTGTTATATTGATAAATATATGTCTCATCTCTGCCCACTGCTTATGAGCGTCAGAAACAGTTGTTCATGTGAGAGAATTAACTTTATCAACCAGTACGACATACTAGATATTTGTATACTCATACACATATTATAACATTTGTAATTGACTAAAACATACTTTATTCATTTCAATTTTGGAAATTGTTCCATTACATTCTACGCATACTAAGAGATTTTACATGTTCAATATATACATCTTTAGGTATAGGCTTAATAAAAAGATCTGCTATCATCTTTTATATAGGAATGTGTTGAATGGTGACTTTTTTTTTTACTATAGCATTTCTCACAAAATGGTACTTTGTGTCAATATGCTTAGTCTTGTTATGATACTTTAAATCTTTTGTATATGTGATAGCTACCTGATTGTCACAGTATATCAGGATGGAGTTTGAATTTTTATCATAAATCTCTAAATGTTCTATAAATCTTTTCAGCCATATATCCTCTTGTACTGCTATAGAACATATTACAAACTTTGCTTCCATTGTTGATAATGCAATACATGTCTGCTTCTTGCTACATCATGATATGGTGCCATTGTTTAGCAAGAATGAGTAACCTGATGTGAATTTTCGCTCATCTAGGTCTCTTGCCCAATTCGTATCAAAATATCCAACTAAGCACAAATTATTTCCTTGATAGCATAACGCGTAATCAATTATGCCTTTCA
The DNA here is from genome assembly GCA_020226215.1 of Sindora glabra. Lineage (NCBI taxonomy): Eukaryota > Viridiplantae > Streptophyta > Magnoliopsida > Fabales > Fabaceae > Sindora > Sindora glabra. The sequence continues at coordinate 42,220,612 of CM035229.1, forward strand.
AATATTTTAATATTCTCTTGACAGCTTTTCAATGTTTCTACTCGGGGTTTAACTAGTATTTGCTTACAAGTCCAATCGCATGAAAAATATCCAATCTAGTATACATCATTGCGTACATCAGACTACTAACTACAGTAGAATAAGGGATCTTTTTCCATTGATTTCTTCTTAGATTCATTTTGAGGGCACATTTCTTTACTTAATGTTTCACTCTTATTTACAGGGATATCCATGAGTTTGCAATCTTTTATATTGAATTTTTCAAGGATTCTTCAAATATAATTTTCTTGAGAAAAAGAAACAAGTTTCTTGGAGTAATCTCTAAAGATTTTGACTCCAAGAATGTAATCCACTTCACCTATGTCTTTCATCTTGAAATTCGAGGATAGTCATTCATTAATAGCCATAATCGAATTTAAATTATTTCTAGGCAATAGTATATCATCCACATAAAAGGATGATATTATAAGATTACCTTCATATTGCTTAATGTAAACACAATGATATTCCTTAATTATTTGGAAGTCATGTGAAGTTATAGCTCGGTAAAATCTCAAATACCATTATTTAGATAACTGTTTGAGTCCATAAATGGATCTTTAGAGTTTACAAACTTTCTTTTTCTCTCCCTTTTGTATGAAACCTATTAGTTGTTCCATGTAAATTTCTTCATCCAATTCTATATTGAGAAAAGTAGTTTTCACATCCATTTAATATAATTCTAGATCTAGATTTGCTACTATAGCTAAAAGTAATCTTATTAAATCGAAATGTACAATAGGTGAGAATGTGTTCTCATAATTTATTCCTTCCTATTGTGTATACCTTTTTATAACTAGTCGAACCTTATACCTTTCAATTGATCCATCTACCTTTCCTTTAATTTTAAGAAATCACTTTTTTCCAATTACCTTTCAGCCAGATGGTAGGTCAACTAACTCCCAAACTTGGTTAGTTTTCATTGAACTTATTTCTTCCTCCATTGCTTTCTTTCAATGTCCCTTAGCAGGGTAAGCTAGAGCCTTTTGAACTATTCTTAGCTCTTCTTCATCTTGAGAATTAACCATAAGAGCTGATCCCTCAATTGAAAAGTATCTTTTAGGTACACTTCCTCTTTTACTCTTCCATATTGGGGTTCCCTGTATTACATCATCCTTGAATATAAGGTTCTCACTTACTTTCTCAAAGCTCTTCTTCATTTTGAGAATTAACCATAAGAGCTGATCCTTCAATTGAAAAGTATCTTTTGGGTACACTTCCTCTTTTACTCTTCCGTAGTGAGATTATTTGCATTACTTCATCCTTGAATACAAGGTTCTCACTTACTCTCTCAGAGCTCCCACTCGAATTGGTAGGTACTCTTTGAGAGCTCCCACTCAGATAAAACGAATAGGATTCAATATTATCTATTTGATCTTATAGCTCATAAAAGGATATAGTGCGATTAATTTCTCCTATGCTAGGAAACTCACTTTCTAAAAATACGATATCCCTTGATTTAAGTTTTGTCATTGTTCCATCCTTGTTTCTACTAATAAAAATGTATCCTTTAGATAGTTTTGAATATTTTATAAATATACATTTCTTCCTTTTAAAACCTAATTTTCCATATCTATAGGAAGCATTGTGAATATATACAACAGACCCCCATGATTTGAGAATGCTTAAATTAGGTTTACATTTTGTCCACAGTTCATAAGGTGTAGATGTAATAGACTTTAAGGGCACATGGTTAAATATAAAAGTGGCTGTTAATATGGCATCTCTCTAATATGAAAATGTTAGATTGACCTATGCCATCATTTACTTAACCATATCTAGAAGTGTTTTGTTTCTTTTTCAGCTACTCCATTTTGTTGTGAAGTGTCAGGAATTGTTAATTGTCAGGAATTGTTAATTGTCTTATTATCCCCTTTTCTTCATAGAACTTTTTAAATTGTTTAGATAAATATTCACGTCCATGGTCAATTCTAAGTGCTTTAACCTTCTTATCCATTTGATTTTCAACTTCATTGAAATAATGTTTGAAGCATTCTAATGCTTCTGACTTATATGAATTCAAATAGATATGATCGTATTGTAAGTAATCATCAATGAAAGTGATGAAATACCAAGCTCTGTGTCTTGCCTTCACACTCAAAGGACCATATATATCAGAATGAATTAATTATAATGGAGTTTCTGCTTTAATCCCTTTTCTAAATGATTTTCTAGTTGCTTTACCAGTTAAAAAATATTCACATAAGGACATCTCCAATTTTGAAATTGAATCTAGCAATCTATCTTTTGCTAGTTTAATTAATTTTTTTTTAATTTATATGTCCTAGTCTAGTACACTAAAAGTCCATATTAGTATTTAAATTGAAAGTAGAAATGATAAAGCAATCATAAGCAACATTTTCAATAACATCCAAAATGATAAAACTATCGAAAATAAAGCTAAAACCATAAAGTACATTATGCTTAAAAATATCAATAACATTGTCATGAAAATTAATTGAAAATCTAAATTAAATTAAGGAACAAAGAGAAACTAAATTCTATTGAATGTTGGGTGCATGGAGTACATGATGTAGGATTAAGGTTCTTTCGCCATGCAAATCTAATTTGAATATACTAATGCCCTTAACCTCAATCTTTGTATTATTTCTAGTGTAAAGTCATTTGCTTTGACTTAACAATCGATGGTATTCTATATAGGATCCTTGATCCTTACTCATATGGTTTGTGGCACCTGAGTCCAAAATTCATAAAGAATGAGATTTTGTTAGAAAAATAGTATTAGAAATATATGAAAAATGTGTAAGTTTAGTATCTAATAATACCTTGTTCTATTCATTTTGCTAAGCGCAATCTCAAGCAAAATAACCTATTTTCTGGCAAGCATAGTATTTGATTTTCTTGAGATGAAAGTTTTTTGCGCCATGCTTTCCCTTTTTCTTTTTGAAAGTTTTCTTACTCTTGAAATTGGGCCTAAGTTTTCTCTTTTGGAACTTCTTGCCTTTCTTGAACTTAGGCTTGAAATTGGAGGGTCCTACTTCTTCCACTATGTATGCTTATCCAGAGGACCTATAAGCCCCTAAACATTCATCTTTGAGTTCCAGATGTCTTGCTACATCATCAAAAGTAACAATACTTTCATTGTAAGTTAGGTTAACATTCATGTGTTCCTAACTTGTAAGAAGTGACCTAATTATAACTTGCACTTGCTGCTCATTAGAAAGTGCATGTCCTACAGCTTTTAGTTCATGAATCATATTTGACATTTCATGTAAATATTATTTCATTAGTATATTAGGCCGAAATTTATAAGTATCAAATTTGATTGAGTCTTCTTAGTTTGGTTGTAGAAGTACCACCAAATTTCTCTTTGAGGCAATCCACATACCTTGGGCAATTAGGTAATCCTCATATTCACACATAAGGTTATCTACCATTGCACTTAAAAGTGTAATACAAGCAATATTATTTTTTTTCTTCCAAACAGTATATGCCTTAACTTCCTTTTTATGCTAGGTTATGTTCCCATATTTAGGTTCTATCATGACATAGTTCAAGGCTTCAAAAGCATCTTGCTTTTCTAAGATATAAGATATTTTCCAATGCCATATATTCCGATTATCCCCATTTAGTTTGTCATCTTTGTTCAATTTGGTAATTATATTCTTGCTAGTCATTCTGCTAAAACATAATATATGAACATTTCCTATGAGTATACAATATCATTTTTTTGTGTAGTTCTTGCATAGAACAATAATGACACTACTTAGTTCATGGTCAGGAGTTTACATTTGTTATGCTCTTATCGCATGTTTGCCTAAGTATTATCATTATTTCCTATCAAGATCTTTATCATACAAATATCATATGTTATATCACTCTCAGGAAAAAATCATAATCTAAGAGCTCCCACTCAGATGTAGAATTTTCTAAAATAAATGTATATGAAATAAAGAGATTAAATATTTACTAAGCAATAAATAAGTTCACCAAATCATATCAAGTTCAGAAAGCAATCTCAACAAACAAAATAGAAGGACATGTATGAAAATCATAAACTTAATAGTTAATGTTTCTATCCTAGTTTCCTAATTTGAATTCAAAGCTTTCATCTCTTTGAAAGTATTGAATAATTTTGGTAAATCTTTTATGGAGTGGACTGGTCCAAATTTGTGCACATTTAGTGTTTTGATTAGACCTTTCAGGTGTATCCTTTTTCTCTAGAGTGTTATGCTTAAAATGTCTTGTACTTTTCATGTTTGAGAATTGTGATAATTGAATTATTTTACTCTAATTCACTTTGACATAGCGGACTTGTTGTAACCTTAGTTCTTCTATATATTTTTCAAAGTTAATGTATTTGATAATTCCTAACTTATAATCTTTGCATTGCCATGGTGTTTTTTTAATTGATGTCCAGAAATTATTGTTTGTAATTTCTCTTAGTAGGGTACGGACCCAAAAATGATTGGAAAACACTTTTTCCCTATGGTTGAGTTTGCTTTTAGCGCTTTAACTTCATGCAAGAAGGCTTCCATGAGATACATTGTACTTGTGTTTCTTTAATATAATAAGTGCATCATTTCTTTAAGGTCTTTTGGGGGTATTTACCCAATCTAATGCCTTAGGGTTTTATCCTACACTCTTCACAAAGCCATATGGATCATATTCTTCCATGAACCATTGTTTCATGTCTGTTTACCAAAAATAAACATAAAATACGGTCAAAATGCATCATTATTGCCACTTTTTAAATAAAAATAGTGCCATAAAAATTTTAAAAATATACAAATTATATACTAATGTGTAGATTTTGAATTTAGAGATTTTTTGAATCAAACCATGCCTTAAAAGGACACTGCATGCACCTACGTGCCCCGTCATAGTGATTTAGTATAAAAAATCCAAAGAAAATAGAAAAACAAAAGTGATCCCACTCTTACCGTCGGTGCATGACGTCCATGTGCTACCGTGTGGGACTTTTTCGATTATCAGAACTAGCCAATCAGGGAGAACTTTTTCTCCTCTTTTTATTAGTATATGACATGTGGCATTTAAGGTAAAAGGTGGCCCACATGCATGCTTCCCAAGAGTGAGGAGAGAGAAATTTTTTTTTGGTTTGGGTGAAATGACATGTCATTTTTACAACTGTGTAAAACGACGTGTTGTTTTGATTCTGCCTCAAACAATCCTAACATCAAAATGACATATCGTTTATCGAAGGACAAAAATGACCTATCATTTAGGTCATCTCTGACCTCCAAAAAGGTCAATTGGGTTGACTCAACCTCGTTCACAGAGCTAGTTGGATTTGTACAGCTCGAAATAGTTTTTTGGCTATAACTTTTAATCCAGAACTCCATTTTGGGTGATTCAAAAGCCAATTTTCTCACTACAAATCTAGAGTAATTTTATAGCCAAAAAATTCATTATCTAAGGGACCAATTATTTTAGGATTATAGGCATTATGGAGTCTTTTGGCATTCTTGCTGTTTTCTTCCATTTAGGAGTGTTTTATAAATATTTTATGTGCTCTTATCAATGTAGAATTTATTTCTAACATTATTTTTCTAAGAACAATAGAATAGAAAAATAAAAAAAAATAATTTTACATCTAATGGTTATATTTCATGACATAAAAGCAAAAATGGGGAGTATGCTTTTGACAAAAAATTACCAATCATATATAATAAACAATAAATCCGTACAGTACATCTCATATAATACATGTCTTGCATTCAATTATATTTAATACATGTAGGGAATCATAGACGCCAAATCAACTAGGCTCTAATATCATTGTAGGAAAAATTTATGAATTAAATCAATTGTGAAAAATGTACATACTTATTTTTTATCTCTTGATTTGATATTGTATTCCACATGATAGCCAAGAATAAGTAAGAATTCTTACTTTCTATCCACAACAACTTTCACAAAAAATTATTTTAGAGGAAAGGTTTATTCTCTGTAAAAAATTTTCTAAATGCATTTTGATGTGTTCTCTTTTTTTACTTGTGGCTGGTTACCTCCCTTTTGTTTGTGGGTAGTTATCTTTCACTCACTTTATTATTAATATTTAAAAATAATAATTTATTTCTTGTTTATCATCATTATTTAAATTTTGAATTTTAATTTAAATAATGATTATGTGAATTACCTTCCCCACATTGATCACGATACCATCTAGAGTTCCATAAGCCAAACTTTGGGTTTTAAAATCCACGATGAGTTGTCATTATTTGGCACCGTTAAGATGAATTCATGAGATAACAACCATTGGATTTTCAGAGAAGAAAGAAAAATTAAACTTGCTCATGTTGAGACTCATTTCCTAATATCCCTTCTCGCAGTATTCTCAGTGATGACAAATAATATTTACTTTTTGTTCACTTTTTGGACGAAGTGGAAATTGTTTTACTCAAACAACCTTAATCAACATAATAACAATTTAGCCCAAATGTTAAATATTTTTTATTATGATATACATTATATTATATTAGATATAATTCAATAATTATTATTCATAGGATTGTACCACAAATTGGATAATGTCAAAATTGTAAAATATATGACATATTCCCCTACCCAAATATACTTAAATTTATACATGTAAGAATTCCTTTTGATTATATGCAAACAATTAAATAGTTTCGTCTTATTTACTTTTTAAGCACCTTAATATTTAATCATTTTTTTAAATTAGCAAGTAATTCTTAAATTATCATAAATACATAAAAAATTATTCTTATTGCATTATTAGTTAAGATAATTGGTTACGTTTAGATCCACATCAAAATAATTTATTATCGCCACATAATAAATTTAATCTTTTTGCTTGAAACGGAGCACCACGGAAATCTAAGTTCAGTCACCTTGCCGATTACTTGTTCAACGTTAAAATTGTAAAAGCATAGCCCAAAGTAAAAGTTGACAAAGTAAACAAAAGTAATAGGGGTCTTTCGTAAATAAGTATTTAAATGTAATGATAAAAATGAATTTGCACCAAGGTTCTCTTTTTTAAAAAAAAATTCGTAAAAAAAAATTATCACCTTATATATAAATAAAAAATATCATATATATGTATATTTTATTATTAAAAAAATCCTATAATCATAAAAGAAGAAAATAGTTTTTTTAAAAAAATTATTTTTAAAATTTTTTATATTTAATAGTAATTATATAAACTAACTTTTATTATTTTAATAATTCATAATCATATTCTTAAAAAATGATATTGATAAAAAAAATAATTTTATTTTTTAAAAAAATATTTTTACCAGAATAAACGAAAGTTAAATCAAAATGATATTAGTGAGCCAATTACTCGTTTTGGTGCGCTAAATTTTTGAAAGGATGAAGTCTTTCATGCCTTGGATAAAATTTCAAGACATGGATGGCTGTACTGATTGACCAATCAACTCTAAACATGTGACAATTAAATTATTTAAGTCATCAAGTTTTTTCCATTTCATATTTATCACACTAAAATGCACTTATCATAAAATGACCTTAACAGATTTTTGGTGAACGAATAAGGTAAATATGTTGACTCTACATATAAATTTTTTTTAGTTGTCAAATTGGCGTCATATAGATTTAAAAATTTTTATCATTTGAACTTATAAATTATAATTTAGTTAAGGGAACAAATAATGGACGTTACATATTAAAATCGGGGATATTAGCAAAAGAAAGGTTAATGCTCTAAGTAGGTGTGTAAATATTAGTTTTTAAAATTTTCCCAAACACTTAATTACAACTTGTTAAATATAGGAAGATTAATTTTTACGTAAGAAAACATATTTTCCCCAATATTCAAAGATTAATTTTAAATACAATATAAAAATATAAGCAACTAGATTTATGAAATTAAATTATGTTTAAAATTTAAATATTTTTCAAACATAAATTAATTTGGCATCTATAACTAAGTGAACAACAATACCTCTTAGTATGAGTTTTTTTTAAAAAGTGCTCCTAAAACTTATTATTTATGAATTTTTTTTAAAAAGTGCTCCTAAAACTTATTATTTATGAATTTTAAGTACAATATTTGCTTATAAACTTTTTAAATAATCATAGAATGTAACTGAATATAATTTTCACATTTATCTTCAAGTATTTGAGTATTATAGATAAAACATATTGCATAATAAAAACTTAAAAAAATTATAATCATGAATATAGATATACTAATTATCCATTTTTTAACAAAAAAATTTAGAAATAATAATAATAATAAAAGAAAGGGAAAGTGTGTGTTAGTTGTTAAATACAACATTGGAAATTTCTTTGAAACTTTGCAAAATGAAAAAAATATTATATTTGAACTTTGATATTTCAATAAAAAAAATCTGTCAAATGAGAAAAAATCTCAATTGTAGAACACTCTTGATAAAAATAAATTAATACTTTATGTATTAAAATTTTGATAAAATTTGATCATATTATATTTAATTGGAAATATATTATTTAAAATTTAATATAATTTCTTCTCACTTTGAAAATTCTCATTTCAATACCTTTTTTCCTATATGGAGCACTCTTCTGATCACCTTTATGCAATAACATAATTTAAATTTTTTTATCTTTATTTGGATCAAACATTTAGTAAATTCTAGGGATTTTAAAATTTTATATTGAAAATGGATAATTTTGCTTAATTCTTATAGATAAAGAATGGTACTCAATATATTATTTTAAGAATAAATGTAAAATTTATAAAATAATATTTATTTTGATTGAATTTAAAATATTAATTTTCATAACTTAAATTCTTCATTTGTAATGCTTAAGTAATTATAAGTTTTATCTACTTATTGCTAAATAAAATATTTCAACATATAAAATTTAAATTTTTTAATAATTGAATTACCAATTTTAATTTTTTAAGTGCAAACATAACATTATTTTTCATCAAATCATTTTCATTTTTTTTAAAAATATAACATTAATTGAGTTTTATCAATTTCTTTAAAAAATTACTTAAGAAAAATGACTTCTGGATCAAATAACAAGATAAGTGACCATAAAATAGACCATAATTCAATACAATTTACCTTAAACCATGATTGGGTCTAACAAGGCATCCAACTTTGAACTATGGACGATGATATACCAATTTACTATATAATATATTCATAATTACGAGAGTCAATTACTTCATTGACATGATCACAAGAATGTAATGGTGTAGTTATACATTTAGTATAACCGATTGATCCTTCCATACTATAGTGTAAAGATCCTCTTTATGATCCTTTATAAAGGTATCACCATAAAATAAATAATCATCTCCCTAAGGAGACAACTATAATTACTTTTATAAATACAATATTAATTTTCAATTTCATCTCTCTAAGGAGATAATTATAATTACATTTATGCAAAAGTAAAGAATGTTTTCACTAAGAAAACAACTATATCTCGAGATAAACAATAACATATAGTCTCCATAACGTGCACACAAAATAAAAGATACATTGGTTCATAGCAAAATAAATTGCAAAAAAAAAATAATATAAATAAGTTTATAATGTAAACTCTCCTACTAACCAATTATATTAAAAGAATTCAAAATACCCATGTTTGAAACATATTGCTTGAAAACAATAGGTGGAACAACTTTGGTTAGAGGATCTGCTATCATCATCTGAATGTCAATATGTTCGACAAGAATGTCACCATTTTTAATCCAATCTCTAACTATAAGGTACTTAATTTCAATATGTTTAGAACTACTAAATATTTTGTTATTCTTTGAGAACATTATTGTTACAAAATTATCACAATAAATCCTTAAAGGCTTTAAGATGGAGTCAATTATTTTTAGCATAAAAATAAAATTCCTAAGCCACATTGCATGTGTACCTACACCATAACAAGCAACAAATTTTTCTTCCATAGTGGAAGATGCAATAAGTGTTTATTTCATACTTTTCTAAGAGATAGCCCGACCAGCCAAAAGAAAAACATAACTTGATGTTGATTTCATATCATCTATACAACTAGTAACATCTGAATTTGTGTACCCAATTACTTCAAGATCATTGACTCTTCTGTATACCAACATATAGTTCTTGATTTTCTACAAATACCTCATTACCTTTTTAACCACAATCCAATGATTATCACCTAGATTAGAAAAATACCTACTAAGAACACTTATAACAAAATATAAATTAAGCCTAGTATAAACTTGGGTATATATTAGACTTTCTATGGCACTGGAATATAGTTTATCCTTCATTAAACTTTTCAGAATCTCATTCTTAGAATATTGGTCTTTACTAAACTAATCACCTTTAGAAATAGGAACATCTCTAGGTTTGCATTTATCCATGTTGAACCTTTAAGAACACAATTGATGTAGGCCTTTTGTAAAAGTCCCAACAAGTGTCTAAACCTGTCTCTGTGGATTCAATACCCAAAATAAAAGATGCATTACGAAGGTCTTTCATATTAAAAGACTGAGATAACATAGATTTAGTCTCATGAAGTAAATTAATATCACTACTAGCAAGTAATATATCATCTACATACAGTACAAGAATAATGAAATAACTCCCACTCACCTTGAGGTAAATATATTGATCAACTTTATTTTCAACAAAATTTATAGAAAAAATAATTTTATCAAATTTCAAATACCATTGCCTGGATGCTTGTTTAAAATCATAAATTAACTTTTTTAACTTGCAAACCAAATATGCATTTCCTCTTTCAACAAAACCTTTTAGTTGTTGCATGTAGACTTCTTCACACAAATCTCCATTCAAGAAAGCAATTTTTACATCCATCTAATGAAGCTCTAGATCGTAATGAGCTATTAAAGACATAATAATTCTCAAGAAATCTTTAAAAGATACAAGTGAAAAAGTTTCCTTTAAGTTTTTCCCTTCCTTTTGCATATGCTTTTTTGCCACCACTCTTGCTTTGAATCGCTCAATGTTATCTTTTGAATCCTTTTTAGTCTTAAACAACCATTTACAACTAATCGATTTGAAACTATCTGGAATTTTAACTAACTCCCATACTTCATTAGAATACATAGATTGAATCTTATCATGCATTGCCTCTATCCACTTAATGGATTGTTCACAAGAAATTGCTTCATTATAATTCATTAGATCAATAGTTTACCTAATATCATAATTAGCCTCACTTAAGTATATAATGTAATCATTTGAGATTGCGAGCCTTCTTACCCTTTCAGAACATCTAATAGGAGCATCAATGGGTACAATGAGTTTTTCTAATTGAGGTGGATTATTCACAACACCCTCGTGATCTTGTACATCAGGCATTATTAATAGGTTCATACATCATCTTTTCTTGTATAATAGGCATAGGAAAAATGGTTGGCATTTCCTCTAAAACATTATCATCATTTTGAAGGTCCTTAGAATCACAAATATCATTTTTAAGAAATTTTGCTGCTAATGCCTTAACAATCTTTATCCCATGGGTAGGATAGTAGAATTTGTAGCCTTTTGATCCACTAGGATATCCAATAAAATAACACTTGGTGGTTTTAGGATCTAACTTTAATGCCATAAGGTCATAGATTTTACTTCAACAGGACAACCTTATACTCAAAGATGATTTAGATTAGGTTTCTAGCCCTTAAAAAGTTCAAAAATTATTTTGGGTATTGATTTGGCAAGAACTCTATTTAGGATATATATGGTAATTTTTAAAGCTTCACCCCAAAGAAAAATTAGTAAATTAGTTCTACTCATCATGGATTTTACCATGTCCATCAAAGTATGATTTTGTCTTTCAACCACTCTATTTTGTTTAAGAGTCCTAAGTATAGTAAATTGAGAAACTATCCCACGATTCTGCAAATATTTGGCAAAAAGTCCCATAAGTTGTCCTGTATTACCAGCTCTACCATAATACTCACCACTATGGTTAGACCTCATAATTTTAATCTTTTTATTACATTGCTTTTCTACCTTCGCTTTAAAAATTTTAAACTTTTCAAGAGATTGTGACTTATCATTTATAAGGTAGACATAACCATAACGAGAGAAGTCATCTATAAAAGTTATAAAATACTTATTCCCACATAAAATGTTCTTGAAAGGACTACTTATATTTGTATGAATTATCTCCAAGAGATCTTTACTACGAGTAGAGTTTTTATTAGTTTTTTTAGTCATTTTTCCTTTAATACAATCAACATAATCATAATCAAAACTATTAAGATATGGAATAACATTCTCCTTTATTAACCTATTAATTTTTCTTTATATATGACCTAGACATTTATACCACAAAAGAAAAGAATTTTCCTTAAACAGAGGCCTTTTAATACTAACATTCATAATATGAAGAGAATCAAATTATTTAGAATCAAGATTCAATTTATACAAATCATTAGATCTTAAAAGATTACCAATGACAATAGAATTGTAAAATAATTAATAAGATCCATTATTAAAACTCAAATAAATATTTAAATCTTGAAGTTTTGATAAAAAAACTAAACTTTACCTCATGAATGGTACATATAAAATGTCTTTTAAAGATAAAACAAATCCTGGATCTAATTTTACTTTAACTATGCCTATGTATGCCACTTGTACTTGTTCTCCATTTCTTATACATAGATTAACTTTATCCCTACTCGGCTTTCGCTTGCTCTTGAATCCCTGTAACGTATTAGTAATATGGACAGATAGCCTAGAGTCAATCCACCAAGAATTAACAAAAACATCTATCAAACTGGATTCAAAGTAAACAAAAGTAAAAGAATTACCTGATTCAATTTTGTTTTTCTTCTTATTTTTGTTTTCCAGGTACTTCTTAAAAGTAAAGCAATCTTTCCTTCTATAAACTGCCTTCTTACAAAACCAATATTCATCTTTAGTTATCATAGGTTTACGACCATGGTGATTATAATTGAGATTTCTTTTAGGACCACTTTTACCCTGGAACTTAAAATGTCTTTTATTAAAAGACTTCTTAGGACATGGCTGATTGACTAAGTTCACACTTCCTAAAACTTCATGTTTCAATCTTTCTTCTTCTTGAGCACAAATGGATATCAAGATGTTAACATCCTAATTTTCCTTTTAGATATTGTAAGAGGTTTTTAAGGTATTAAATTGGGAAGGTAAGGTGTTTAGGGTATGGTTTACAAGAAAAGTATCATTAATAGCGCATTCAAGTTCACCAAGTCTAATAAAAATAGTAAACATCCTCAAACTATATTCCCTAACATCATTAATACCATCATACCTCATATTAACAAGTTTTTCCATCAATTGACCAGCTTCAACCTTATTAGAAACTATATACCTTTCCCTAATAGAAGTAAAGAAAGTTTTGGCATTATCAGTATTTGGAATAGCTCGAACTAAACCCTTAAAGATTGATTTCTTTATCACCATCAAAGCTAAGTGATTGGCCTTATCCCATTTCTCATAATAAGTTTTCTACTCAATAGTACTTTAAGCAGTTAAATCAGCGAGCTTTTCAACTATAATTGCCATATCTACATCCATCATGGTCAAGGCTAATTTCATATCCTCCTTCCATCTCTTATAATTTCCTCCGGTTAGAGTTTCAATTGGAAAAGATTGATTATTCAGGAAAAAAGCACATGAAGTTAAAAAAAATGATGATAGCAAAAAATTTAGTCAATATCATGGGCAATAATAATAGCTCATATTTCTTTTAAGCATTAGGCACCTTAAATATTATTGCAGATTCTCCTGTGGGTGGAAAAGTAATAATTTTTAAGATATCTTTAAAATATCAAGCTAATATAATAATAAATAAAATTGAAAAATCCAACACCTGTGGGTAGAAGGATCATTAACCTACCTATTATTATAAAAACTCTAAGTTATCTAAATTAATCCACATAATAACCTTTTGTGGGTAAGTGATTATATAAACTAACTTAAATAATAAAAACATTCCTAATAATATAAAAGAATTTCATTAGTTTGTTAAATGATCACTATGGTAATAAACATTTAATTCTACTAATTCAATTCAAAATAAGAAAAATATATATCCAAAATTGCCTTTAAAAATTTCACCTCCATATAAAATTTTTCAAAATATGCCTCATTCTTGAAATACATCAAAATAATTTTAATAATTAAACTCATGCCAAACTCTCTTGAATCCATCCATGAATTATTAAAGTCAATCATATATATATATTTATATATAATATCAGAATATATATAAAATATTTACAGAAAACATTAGAGTACTTATATATGAAACGCCAAAAACAAATATATAAAATGTTAAGTATATATATATAAACAAAATGCGAAAAAATATATAAAACATATGCTCAGAGAAGTCAGAGTACAAATATAAAAAAATGCCACACGTATATATGCAACGGCGAACCAAATCATATATATATATATATATGTCACATATCCAGATTGTTAAACCTAAAGAAAACGTCAAATCAAATTCTCTATGTGAAACGCCGGCAGACATGACCAAACATCTGTGTTTAAAGTACATGTCAAAGAAAAATATATATATATATAAAGACCAGAACACTCCAAAGGTATATAAAAACGGATTTCAAAGTCACAACCAAATATACGAAACCAATGAAACGAATTTCAAATGCTCTCTCAAATATCGAAGCAGCACATGGACATGAAAATTTAACCCCAAAATACATAGGGTAAAAGTCAGATTTTTTTAAGGAAAATGTTAAATCTCCCGATGATATCTACTGAATCTGCGTACCGATTGCTTTACAATCGTGTGATTAAATAATAAAATTTGACCCATATTGAAATGAACGGCGTGTATGCATTGTTGTCATTTCGGAACCCAACTTCAGCATTTTGTTTTCGATGTAAATAGCAGTTCTCTTTTTTTAAACGCCAAGCCGAAAGCCAGAAAATTCATTTTATATAAAAGTTAAAACACAAACTTCGTTTTATATATTACAAGAACAAAAAACATATGTTAACAAAAAAGAAAGCCAAAACCAGTAAACGTCAAAATTCTTTATATAAATTGCAAACAGAATGCTAGAAGCATATAAATATACAAAACGATGAATCAAATATATATATACACAAAAATAGTTATTAACAAAAATTAAATCAAATTCTCAATTAATTAAATTAAGGTTTTAGTTTGATATAACTTGTTTTGATACCACATGTAAAAATTTATAATTTTACAAATCATATATCAAGATTAGAACCACAAATAAAAAAATATTTAAAATTAATAATATTGTATATCTCTTGAATTCATTTGTGATATTCAAATTTCATACAAATACTTGTATAGAGAACAAGGTCTTTCCCTTCTACACCTTCTGCAGTTTGTAATGCTCTAATGGGGAGAACAATCGTAAACATCTAATATAGAGAAGGGACCTAACCTCAATAATATATATAACTCTAGTTGACTTCCACCCATTATGGACTCAACAACAGATCTTACACTAAATATGCCTAAATAGGCCAAAATTACATTCTTAATACAATAAATATAATAATGAGATAAATATATGACCTATTGGATCACTTTATTATTTTCACGTCTCATATAATTGAGCTATATACCTAATTCAATTTTATTTAAAATAAAATAGATTCAATTAATGGTAGTCCAAAATAAGAAAATTCTTACATTTGGTGCATGATTTAAATTATAAAAAAAAAGTTATAGAAATATTTTGAAAAAATTGTAAAATTTTATTTAAAAAAAGTTGCATTTCATATTTTAAAAAGGTGAATGTTTTTCAAAAAGAATTTATAAACTTTATGCGAAAAGTGACAAGTTTTACGAAATTTTTTTACAAAATCATCAAACTTTCTTCAATTGTACGGAAGTGGAACCCATTTTTAAATGGTGCGGTTGTAATTCTGTATATTTGTATTTGTTACAAGTAAAGTTTGTACAAAACTATCAATTTTTATAATAATAATAATAATAATAATAATAATAATAACCTTTTGGAAAGTACGGAGTAGCCTTGTTTCTGTTCTTTCTTTCAATAGCCTTATTTGACAATTAATTTATAACTATAGCGGTTAGTTGATTCAATTAATTATTAGTTGATAATTAATTGTATTAACTTATTTAACTAACTGATTACATTAGTTATTTGAATAAGAGTATTTGGTAAAATTAATTGTTTATAATTAATTATTTTATGTGTAAAATGATATATAAGGGTATGAATATATTTTATAAATTTTTTAAATATTTTTTATTTTAATAATATTTTGATAATTTTAATTTTATATATTATTTAATAAATTAAATTTTTTACATATGATATATTATTATAATTTATTATAAATTAAATAATTCTTTAAAATTAAATTAATATAAATTTTATAATTAATAAATTTACTAATAAGAAGTCAATATTTATATTTATTTAATTTTATATAAAAATAAATATTATAATTTTAATATTTTACATTATCTTAAATTGTATGTCCCATTTTTCAAAGAATAGAAAGATTTTATTTTAAAAAAAAATGCCCTTTGGCTTCTTTTGCAACCAAGCACAGGAATAGTTGCTAGTCTTCACTTTGTCCAAGTGACTACCTTCTTGGCCACTGTGGACCTGAGTTTGAAGATTGGTATAGAGATAAAGATGCAAAGGAACAATTGAAGACAATAAATGCAGAAAAACAGCTAAAAGCAAACAGGGAAATACGAAAATTAGTAGGAGAAATTCAATTTTTCCATATATAATTTATCCAGTAGCCAACTCAAAATGCAGGACTAAGTAGCATTTCTAAAATTAGCGGATTGAGAAAAAAACAGCTAACTACTAAACAAATTATTAGATACTATTAACTAATTAATTTAGTCTAACTAATTAAGAGCTATCCAATAAACTGTTTACTAAATACTTCCGATCTCTAAATTGTTCCCTTTTGTTGCGAACATTGATTACTTTCCTGTACTACAAAGGAGTAATATAAGGTTTGATTCTTTTCTATTTTTTATTTTTCAAAATAGAAGAATTTATATTTTGATTTGTTTTCAAATTTTATTTCTAAAAATTATAACTTTTAATGTATAATTTAAAAATAAAAAATAATTTTAAAATATTTTTAAAAATTATTCTTTTATTTTGATATTAACTTTATAATTAAATAAAAGATTTCTTTGTTTATAACATCAATTATGTTTTATTCTTTATTTTTCATCAAATTAAAAATAATTTTTAAAAAATACTTTTAAAATGATTTTTAAAAATATAAAAATAAAAATATATTTAATCACATTCATAATTTCCAACGTATAAGTGAGAAAAAATATACTTTAACCCGTTGAGGAAGGGCCTTTTTTTATAATATGCTCATATGTAGTTTAAAATATCAGTAATAAATAATTTATTATTTATACCATTAATAATTTTTCTGTTTGTGCTAATTTTTCCTTTAAATATAACGAAATTTGGGGTCTATATTTCTCATGTGCTCCTTTTTCTTATTTATTAAATTACAATAAAGTTCTAACAATTTAATTTATGTTATGGATTAATTTATTTCTTCCTCAATCTTAAATTCTAACATCTCAATTTCAAAAAGGTAATTGGAAACATGTAAAACTAAAGATAAATTAGGATGAAATAATAATAAATTAAAATTAATAAAGGAGTACATAACTTGTACATAATAATTATCGTTAAATTTGAATAAAAATATGACGCACGTGGATAAAGTATTAAAGGTGTAAATTTCAGATTATCTGTTTTTAACATTTTAAACTACAGTCAGGTGGACATATTAGACATAAAGCCATAATATATGTGGGTAAAGTATATTTTCTTATAATTAATAGTTTCTTTCTTATTTTTATTAAAAAATACACTTTATCCGCTTTTGGTATAACATTATTTGCAATTTACTCATTTATAGTTTAAAGTGTTAAAAAATTATTTATATTTTGTATCGTTGACATTTACATATAATAATTTTCTTCAGATTTAGATCAAAGTATAACATATTTGGATAGTGTTAAATAAATCATATTCAACACTTTGAATTACAAAGAAGCATATTACAAATAAATTGTATTTTTTCCCCATTTTTAATTATGAAAGATAACTATAGACAAACATAACATGCATGTTAAACAAATACAATGTGTTAAAAATTAAACCATAGCTCCTATCTATGTATGAAAATAATTTCAAATATATATATAATACAGTTTATTATAAATATCATTATATCATGAACTTTTTCCGATTGAATTAATTATTTTATTATAACATTTAAAAGAAGATTAGTAATATTTATATGCAATAAAATTTAAAATAGGCAATGATAGATACACATAATAGTATGCTATTTAATTCAACTACTGATCTAGGCGATTGAATTGATTCAACTTTAATTAATTAACTTTATCGTATCACTGTCCCGTCGAGTTTTAAAATACAAATTAGAATATGTAATTATTTCTTGTTTGCGAGCACGGAAAAAGAAAAGAAAAAAAGGCGTATTTAGCCAAGAATTTGTAGGTAAGAATATTTCGAACCCGAAAGAGATAAAGGATGTGATGAACAAATCTTTGGACTTTCAAAGGCCTTCTAACAATCCACTTACCAAATTTCTACGTTCCGAGCTTCCTTTTCACGAGGGGGATAAATGGACCAAACATAGGTCATCAATCCTGCATTTCATGCGAAGGAGCTCAAGGTTATATTTCTCTTACCTGTACTTGGATTTATTTTTTCCATTTTATTAAGAAAAAATACACTTTACGTGTTTGTTGTATAATTAGCTTATTTACATTCTACTCATCTATGATTTAAAGTATCAAAAGAGATTATATGTGCTTTATACCGTTAACATTTTGTCCATCTATATTCAGTTTCCATCTAAATATAATAAAATTTGATATTGCTTTTCATGTACTTTTTTCTTCCTTATTGAACTAAAAAGGAGTTGGAAAAATATGGCTCGTGTTATTTTTTCTTCCTTTTTGCCCTCAAATTCAAACCCTAACACCTTAAATTTTATATCTTTGATTTTCTATTAAATATTGGTTTCAATAGAATTAAACATTTACTTAACTCCTTAAACTGGGGGAAGGTGTAAGGGTCATTGTCATTAGTTCTCCAACCGTTTGTTAAACATCATAACAACTCACAAATTTTGACTGAAGGTTTTGTTATCCAAAATGATAAAATTTATAATTAAGAGAGGTGAATTGACTATAAAAATTTAACAATGAATATTGATAATAAAAAAACTCTTGGTTATAATGTATGAAAAACAATGAGGAAGCACGAATAAGTTCTTTAACTTTTTTTTGCAAATAATGGTGAATATGTTGTGTCAAAAATATTTCTTCAAGAAAAGAATAAAACTTGTGTGTGAGAGAGTTCCAAATCACAAAACAATTTTTTTAATGAATGTTTGTATAAAATCATGTAAGATTTAAACTAGTACTTAAAATTGTAAAGTGATTGAAAAATAAAAAAATGGAAAAGAAGAATAAATATTAAGAATTTTATTAGAAATGATAAAATTTTAAGTTCAAGGCTTACCCTAAGAAATTGTAGATATGGTATGGAAATTTGTTCTGTGGGACAAGATGTGGAACAAGTTTTTAACTTGAAGCAAATTTCAAGACAAATGCAGTATTGGCCCAATTTTTTTATGGAGCTCTGTAATTTAGATATTATAATATTTTTGTTCGTATAATTAATGCATATATATATATATATATATATATATATATTATAAATATAGTCTTTTTAGTAATTTACTATTAAAAATACTTTTTAATAATTTTATTTTTAATTTTTTATTTAATTGTCATATTATATTATATATTTATACAATAGCTTTTTACCTATTGAAATTGTTAATCAAAATATATGTATTTTAAGATCTACATTGCCACACTATATTAAATATTATGTATTGCTTATGTGTGAATTTTGAACATACCAATTTTAATTTTTTATCAAAATTTTTAATTTTTTTTATTTTTGTAGATTTCCTCATAGAACTTTGGCAACTTGGGGTTGGGTAGATAATAGAGGTCATGGAGCATCTATTATTGCTTGCCCTATTGTCATTCCTAAATTATATAGAGATTTAATGATGCAAAGAGAATGCCTTGTGTATTTATTCTTCTCTTATTAACTTATCAAATATCACTTGAGGTATATTATTAGTTATCAATAAGTTACAACCAATTATCCTCGTAACCCTTTCACCTTTTTACAACATTCACACTTATTCTTCTTATAAAAATCTTTTCCAAGTTTAATCCCAAGGTTCAAATACAAGCTATTAAGATGTTCCCAAGAAGGACTCCATCTTTCTCTCAATCTCTAGTTTTTCCACAAGTACAAGAAGTAATTTCTTACAATTTCACTAGGAGATTTTTACAACATTCAGTCAACATATACATAAGTGTAGATATGTAGATTTTGGCTTAAGAAAAATAAGGGGAGCTTCAGTTACTTGAAGAAAGCAAGAGAGATTTGTAAGTTGTAGTTCAAACGCTTGGTTTGTTGCTTTTAATGAGATGTATCCCATTGATAGAAAAAACCTAGTGAAGACAATTTGGACTCCAAGTAAACTTGTTTTACAACCTTTCTCTTTTGACCTATGTGCTAAACAAGGTGTGTTTGTGCCATAGTTTCAACCACTTTTTCACCTAATCTCTATCAATGCCCAAAAAGACAAGCAGTTTGTTATTTCACTGTAAGTTAACTTTTATCATGAACTTTAATCCATCTATCTAGAACTATTCGTAAATAGTAGTTATCCTATTTCGAGAAATAAAAAGGTACATTAATTCCATTCTTTAATTTGTTTTAATTTTAGCACAAGTTAAAAATTAGTTTGAACTCGAAGTTCTTTCTTTTATTTGAATTTCCCTTAATTTCAAGATCAAATATTCAAAATGACTTTTGAATATTAATTATTGAATTTTGTCACCAAACCTTTAAAATATATAATTTAAAATCATAGCCAACAGAATAATTTCTTAAAATGTAAGTTTGGTATTTTCAAAAATAAAACAAATGGGAATTGTTATCACAAAGTAATGTGAAATTTGTCACATAGGGAAATAAAATTTGTAATGCAATTTGGGCTTGTATTTAAGAACAGTAATGACCCAAAATTCATTTGAAACACTTAATGGGCTATTGATATGAAAAATCAAATGTTCTTGTCCAAGTAAGTTGGATCTAGAGATAAAAGCAGGTTCAAAATCCAATTTATTCAAAGTAGCCAAAAATAGTATAATTAATGGCCCAAAGGACAGTTTAATCCAATTTTAATTTTCAATTTGGTTTCTTGATTAGTTTGCTCACATGTTTACGTAAAGAAGGAAATCGAAAATGATAGATTAAAATTAATTTTGAATTAAGATAAAATTAGATAAAATTATGGTTTACAAGGAAGTGTATGACTTTTATGTAATAATTTTTATTAGATTTAGGCAAAATTTTAATATAAGTGAATATAGTATTAATAGTAGGAGTATTTAGCATATTTAGCTAATAACCCCAAGATTTGGATGTGAAAAAGGATTATTCTTCTTTGTAAGATTTATAATTTTTTTTGGATTTATATCCAGTGTTTTAAATTGTCTGCCCACTATATTGATGCACTCGCAATATTGACATTTTTTTTAATTTGTGATGACCATAATTTTTATTCTTCATTTTTTTTTTGTAATTTTATACAATTCTATTTTAAATTTCTGAATTCACCATACTCTAATACTACATCTTAATTGTTTTGTTGTGGTTTATGTTGCCTGCATTTTATAAGTGTTGTGAGGATATGATAAATAAATCAAAAGCATTGGTAGCAGAAAGGGATTTTATGAGTTGGATGTTTGGCCTTTCTTTCATAACCTATTAGGAGATGTCGTCTCTCGCACAACATTTGGAAGTAGCTACGAAGAAGGAAGAAGAATATTTGAACTGCAAGTTGAACAAGCTAATCTTACAATCAAAGTCATGAGTTCAATTTATATTCCAGGCTGGAGGTAAATTAAATACATATAAAAATTTGATGTTAACACACATTAATAATTTACAAACATTAGTCTATACTTAATTTTTATGAAGTGTTTCACTTTATTTCAACGTTAAGAATTCCAAATTTATGTTAGGGTATCTAATTACTTTAAATTAACTAATAAATTTTAGATGTGATATTTTTAAATGGATATCATATTACATAAGGATGATATAGTAGTTTAATTTTTTATGCTATTGCATGACCACACTTTTATTAATATATGAAAAATATTTACCTAGTTTAAATTTAAAAGGAGCAAATAAGTGTTGGAAATTAAATTAGCATATACGACCTTTGAATTTGGATCATGAAAAACTTCTTGAATTTTTAAATATATAAGTAATTGATAACTAGTTATCCAATTCATAATAAAAAAAATAGTCCTTCCGGTTCGAAATGTCTTAAATAAAGGCATTTTATTTTATTTTTCATTGCTTTACATTCATTTTTACTTTCAAATTTCTATACAAAGCAATTGGAATCCACTGTAGATTCCAATTATAATGGAAGAGAGTGTGAGAATGAGAGTGAATATTTTCTCTCTCTTTAATCGGCTGACATATCTATACAATTTGTATGAAAAAGTGAATGTAAAGTAATTGAATATTTTCTTATGTTTTATCTAACACTTATCATTAACTAAGAGTTATCATTGAGAAAAATAACTAAAGCTGATAGAACAAAAGAATAAAGGTTCAATCTAATCAAAATATTTCTTGATATCATCAAATATACTTTTGGTGTGATGGTTTGTTCCAACTAGGACAAGCATAAGGATGAAGGAGATTGATAATGAAGTGCAATTCCTACTGAAGGGAATTATTGGTAAAAGGGCGAAAGCAATGAAAGCGGGCTAAGCCCCAGAGGATGACCTATTAGGTTTGCTTTGGAATCTAACAACGGACAAGTCAAAGAACACGGTGGCAGCAGCTGAAACAACAACATTGGAATGAGTACACAGGATGTAATTGATCAATGCAAAATATTTTACTTTGTTGGACAAGTGTCAACCTCCGTTCTGCTTAATTGGACAATAATCTTAGCAAGCGAAAGCAAGAGAAGAGGTCTTACAAGTGTTTGGCACTTAGAAACCTAACCATGATGGGTTAAGCTGCTTAAAAGTGGTAAGAACTAAATTTCCATTTGTTTTGGTGGAAAACATCCTCCATAGGAATTTGGTTATAGAATATTTAAACGATGAAAATTGACTAATATATTTAGTATTAAATGTAATGAATTTAGTAAAAAAAAAATCTTTTGTAAAGAGAATATTGTTTTCTTCCCTTATTATGTTTCTAATGATAATTTTTAATCATAAAATTCTACACATGATACTTCTTTCTTTCTATTCAAAAAAATGGGTTTTTTCCTATAAAAAGTATCTTTCAAAAAATAAATGTAGCCTAAGTGCTCGATTTGCTGCATTTTTTTTAATTATTTTTCTATCATGTTAAAAATAAATAAATAAAAAGTTTTTTGCGAATTTCATAAACAAATAAAAAGGTTTTGTGTTATGTATTAGATTTTTGCACCTATCTGCCTTTACAAAGACCGAAATGGAGAAAGTCCAAATTCCCTTGTTATATAGAGGGAAGGGTAATGCTTGGTTATGTAACTACATATTGTCATAAGTTTTGTAAAAAGATTTCATACTTTCTTATTAGAAGTTGTAATTTATATATAGAAACAAGATTTTTGAAAAAAAAAAATTCATGCAAATTTGAATAATAAAGCTGTATAACTATTTGTATACTTGTTATACGAAGAATCCATACATATTTACAATTTTTTATAGAAGATTATAAGATTTTATATTGAAGGTATGATTCCTATGTTAAACTTTTATAAAATTTGTAGAGTTTTTGAACATGTATTACCTTTTTAAAATATGATATTGAATCCATAAAACAAATAATTGATGTGATTACAAATGCTATAAATGGCGTCAAATTACAAGAAATATCTATGGAAATCTTATGGAGGTGTAGTCTTTTTTCTTAATGTCTTATTCTGCAAACTTTGACTGCCAAATGTTAACAAAAAGACAATGAAAAACAAGGAAAGTAACAACCTATTGTATTCCTTCACTTTCTTTTCTATTTAGGAATATTAAGATAAAACTCATGCATTCCTCCTAATATTTGTGATAGGTAACTATGATCTTGTGCGAGGTTATGAGACTGTATCACCAGGCCCTTTGTTTATAAGGGAAGTAAAAAGGGAAATAAAGATTGGAAATTTCATAATACCACCTAAAACGTGAATTTGGATGCCAATATTTATGCTTCATCATGATGAGGAATTCTAGAGCCATGATGCAAAAGAGTTCAAACCTGGAAGATTCTTAGAAGGAATCTTAAAGGCAACAAAAGGCCCAAGTCTACTTTCTACCATTTGGATGGAGTCCAAGGATTTGCATTGGCCAAAACTTTACTTCGGTGGAAGCAAAAATGGCTTTGTCTTTGATTCTACAGAACTTTTCATTTAACCTTTCTTCATCCTATGCTCATGCTCCTTGTGCAATTTTAACTATCCAGCCTTAGTTTGGCACCCATATTATTTTGCATAAGCTTTAAAAAAAAATGAACATACGATTTTCTGTGGATCTTATTATATTAAAAAAAAGGATCCTAGGTCTCATCATTGCACATAAAATTCCATATCTATCTCTTTTCAATATGATAAGAAATGATTAAAAATTTAAAAGAAAAAGAAGATGATCCAAATTCCTTGGAGAAATAATATTTATCAAATTTTATTGACAGCATTAGAAAGATTTAATAATCTCTAATGAACAATATGTAATACAATACTTAAACCAGATTAATATATTTAGAGGAGTTCTTGATATGTAATATCTTACTCTTCTAACCATTTGGTTTGCATTTGAGCAATTTGTGTGCTTTGCATAGCTTTATATGGTTTCATGATCGCATATGACATTTCTTGATGAACGTATTGTAGTATTGTTTATTATAGGCTTTAGATAATCATATGAATTAATGTTGCACCTGAACTTGACCTTAAATTATTACTATTAATATTAATAAATAATGTTAGATGGTCATATTTTATAAAAATTATTTACAATATACAACTTTAATATATAACAATTATATTATAAGTTTATAGTTCTTATATGTAATGTAAATAGCAGCCACTGCAGGGGTGGGAGTTTGATCCCCTCCAGCACCCCCTCCTTGTTTAATATAATTCACTTGTATAAAAAAAATGTAAATAGGATAGATTGCGACAACAGTATTTAGTTCATGGCATCCGATATTTATTAAATTTAAAAATGTCCTTTGGTAATAAAACAACTAAATAATTAAGCATTTATATTATAACTTTTCAAGATTTTAAGATATCGGTGAATAAATGTAAGGGCAGGACTTCCATCCCCCACTCACTTTTTAGGACTTATTGACCTTGGTCAAAATTTTTAAAATTTACTAGTAGATGGCAGCTTGGGTATACGAATATTCTTCTCATTGCAGTCTAGTCCCCTAACAAATTATATTTTCTCTGGGAGGCAAGTCAGTCGCAAGTACATGGAGCAGAAAACTCACATGCCAGCTCAATTTGCCAATCACGTGGAGCTGTACCTTCTCTCTGATTAGCATTGACTTTTACAGATTTGCAATGTGGCATTTAGCTGGCAAATGAAGCCGTACACAAGCCAATATTTAATAAATCAATAATTTTTTATTTCAAAAAATAATAATCTACCTGCTTATCAAATTACTTTATACAATCTATAAAAAATATTAAATATTGGACAATAAGAATATAATTCAAATATTTTATTAATTGAATTAATAGTATATATGTCACTATTTTAATACATCTATAATATTAATTTGCTACTCTAATTAGTGTATTTACTTAATTACAGCAAATAATTTAAAAATGTCTAGTTCCATCAATTGCTTTGTGTCCGAATGTTTTCTATTAATTTTTAAACTGGATGAGGATGAAATGAATTTTTGGCCCAATCTTCACTATCACTTTAATTGCAATGTATTTTTTAAGTATAATATTATTATGTAATGTGTATCAATAAAAAATGTGTAAAACAAATAAAATCATACATATAACAAACTCAATTAATTACTTATTTTATGTTTATACAAATTATATTAATCACAAGTATGTTAACTTAATAAATTTATAAATTGAAGCTACTCAAAAGTAGACCTAATATCTATTTATTTACTAAAAATATTATATGTAATGAAATTAAAATTCAAAATTGATTTTTGAATTTTTTGTATTTATTGAATAAATTTTATAAATTTGTATCGTTATTTAATTTTTTTCTACAGTCATTAATTTGCATTTAAAACTCAATATCAAACACCATTTTTATTGTATATAGCATTGCCATTTATCTAAATAGGCATCTCTATTATTTTTTATCAATAATATTAGATGCACCTAAAATGAGATCTAAAGTTATATGTATCAAATCATTCCAAACTCAATTTTAAATCATATTTTTAGCACATATAACATTTTTATATTTTTATTTCTTAGTTTTCTTTGCTTGACTTGGTTTAAATTTCCTTTATTTGCTAAAAAAATAGACATTTTTATTAGCATTGCCTAATTACTTAGTTAAATAGGTCATGAATTAGATTAGGCAAAAAGCAAAATTTAGCCTATTTTCATCCATTTTCTTTTTTATAATATTTTTTATGATATTTATAAGTCAATTAACTTATTAATTAATTTTGAAAAATATTTACTTGACTATTTCAAAAATTTGTAAGCCTAGAAAATGATAACAAAGCTTTAAAGGTTTATACCAATATCATTAGTGGTATAACAATATTCGATATTATTTTAAAATTTTCATTTCTTTCTTGTCATTAATTCAAGTCCTTAATTTTCTTCTAATTAATATAAGATCTCTAAAAAGTTATGATTATAAAATTTTAAAATTATGATTAATTCACTATTATATACAAGAGTGAACTCAACTCACTAATAATTTTAAATTTGAATTGCTATTGGTGCAAAATAGTTTTACACTATCATCCATCTAAATATTATCATGCCGATAAAAGTTAAATTTTTTTTATTGTTGTTGAAAAATCTTAGTTGCTTAAATTTTTAAATAATGTATCTTTCTCTTATTCACTAATGGTGTAAAATAATTCACACTAATAGTAAATGAGACTTAAACTCTTTTACAATAATTAAGAGATCACATTCAAATTTTTAAAATTTTAAAAGCTAGCATAAAAGATAAAAAAAAGAGAAACAATGAAATATTTTCGTAATTTTTTAGCAACACTTACAATTTAGTTAAGTAGTTAATATTTTTCAATAACCATATTGTAAGTGATTTTTATTTAATGATAAATACTTTCACGTATAATTCATAATAGGATAGTTACATGTATTAAATATTTCAAATATGAAGCATTTGTGCCACTAAAATAACTATATAATTCATTAAAATTTATTCATGGATGGACATATTTAGTGAAAAAACTTATTCATAATAGCTAAGGTTTTAAGCTATTCACTTTTTTAATATTTTTTAATGTTTTCGTTTTCTTATTTTGTCAAAAAAATTTATTTATTTTGACCTTATCTGTCCACTTGAGCTTTATGGCCACCTTCAATTTGTTGTTTTCTAAGGCCCCATTTGCAAATTGAGCCAGCTGTCACGTGGTTTCCGCATCCGGCAGCCATCAGCTTGCTGGCCTCCCATCCCATTAAAGTATGCTTGACTTCTGACCTTTGTGACGCCACATACCCAAGGTTTATCAACCCGTATCCATCTTTATGAAATTTGACAATATGGACAGTGTACCAGCCAACACTTAATGATGTAGGGCACTCGTTCTTTCTTCTTGTTTGTCCGATTCGGGAGAGGTCATTGACTGTATTAAATTGGAAGCAGAGAATGGTCCTATCTAAGGAAAATTCATGTCTTTTCATTAGGGAAATTTTTAATTGTAAAATGTATTAATTCAATATGTTATTTATAACTTTATAATAAATAATAAATCATTTTTAATAGTGAACGTTACAAAATAAAATTTTTGAATAATTTTTTAATTATATTTTATCGAAATTAAAACGTTTACATATAATGATAGCATATAAAAATTCTAACAATTCGTTCATAGCTGCGAAGGAAAAGTCGATGACATGGCTTCAGTCACGAGAGAATTGTGATGGAGACAACACAAATCAATGAAAGTCATGGATGAATTTGAAAATGTCCTTTGGTAATAAAATAATTAAATAGCCTACTGGCATTAAATTTAGGATTATTACTATTATTTTAATAATATTATGGTATTTAATTTTATTTTAAAAATTTTATTTTTTTATATTTAAAGTTTGGATTTAAATTTTTATATATATGAAATGAATTATCATTTATTTTATTATAAAAAAATAATAGGACATTAGAGAATAAGAAAAAGCATGCCATTATATATATAATTTTATAACAAGAATAGTGCACAAGCGTGCCCTTATGGTGTAGAACATTTTCTCCTTCTCCTCTTGTTCATCTTTTAGGGGGCAAGTCAAAGATTATATTAAATTCTAAATAAAGAGGAAACTTAATCGATGTAAATAAGATTATAACATATTCTCTTATTATGAGTCGGTAAAAATACATATCTGTACTTCATCCATTATATATATTAACTCAATAAAATATTTATAAGGTTTAATAAGTACTACATTACTTCTAAAATTGAGATTTAGAAAATAACATCTTAAATTATTAGTCAACAAATTTTTTATCAAAATCAAAACCACAAAAAATTCTAACAAACCATTGAAGGATAAGGATGAAAAATCAGGCATATTGCTTCAATGACGACGGAATTGTGATGGAGACATTACAAATTACAAGTCAATGAAAGTTATGGATGAATATGGTAAAAAATTTGAAAATGTCCCTACTAATATAAATAAATTTAACAATTTTTTTATTACGAGTTAGTAAAAAAATATATACTCATATTTTAACTATCAAACATATTAATTCAATTATATATCTAGAAGTCTATAATAAGTAATATATCACTTTTAAAATTGAATTTTAGAAAATAAATTTCTTAAATAATTATTTAATCAAATTTATCAAAATTACAATACCTACAATTAATTATAACACATATAATTCTGACAATTGAAAGCCAAGGATGGTGAAAAATCAATAATATGGCTTCAATGATGAGAACATTAATGATTATTTAGCCAAATTTATTAAAACTACCACACCTACGATTAATAATAACCCATATAATTCATGCAGTTGAAAGCTAAGGATGAAAAATATACAACTTCAATGATGAAAGAATTGTGATGGAGACATTGCAAATAAATTAATGATAACCCATATAATTCTGGCAATTGAAAGCTAAGGGTGAAAAATATACAACTTCAACGATGAGAGAATTGTGATGGAGACAATACAAATCAACGAAAGCTATAGATGTAGCATGTTAATAAATTTAAAAATGTCCCTTGGCAATAAAACAACTAAATAGTGTAAACATTTATGTTATTATAACATTTTTTGCTGGGATTTATATTATTATAACTTGCATAAAATTTAAGTCTTTAAAGAACAAACGAGAGCATATAAAATTTTATAATTTGCATAGTGCACAAGCGTGCGCTTAAGGTAGACAGTTTTTTTTCCTCCTCCTCCTCCTCCTAAGTTAGTAATCGCATTAAGTTAGAAACGAAGAAGAAACTTAACTAATATAAGTATAATTCTACGATTATAGACCAGTAAAAATATAAATTTATATTTTAATTTTCAAATATATTAATTTAATCATATATCTATAAATTCATGATAAATAACCAGCCACTTTTAAAATATATCTTTGGAATCATTATTTATCTAATTTTATTAAAATCAAAACATCAACGATTATTGATAACCCGTAAAAAATCTAACAAATCAACGAACTAGGGATAAAAAATCAAAGATCCCGCTTCAATGATAGAGAATTGTGATGGCGACATTACAAATCTATAAAATCAATGATCCCGCTTCAATGATAGGGAATTGTGATGGCGACATTAGAAATGTCCATCGTTAATAAAACAACTAAATATCGTTAAAAAAAAAAAAACAATTAAATAGAGCGAAGTTTTATTCCAGTTTGCAGTCTATTACAGTCCATATAGGACAGGATTGTCTTCGTCTATAAAATGAAATAATTTACAAATTCTTTGACAATGGATTTGCAATTTGATTCATAGTTACCGGGTACTTGCAACCTTTAGACATTCAAGTACGGGTATGATATCGAAAAATTGGATCCAGGCATATATAAGAAGATTTAAAAATTAAACTTCTGCGAGCAAGAGTACGAGTATGGGAACTGCAACATTAAACACTTCCAAGCTTTACTTTTTTATTTAAACGAAAAAATTGTGCTACAATTTAATAATAATAAAATAATTAAGAATATTATAATTAATTTATCACTATTATCATTTACTCTTATTAATGAGTGTATTTATTGTCAACTCTACTTATTTTCCCTCATTTTCACAATTAATATACTCATTAATAGAAATGATCAATAACGATAACAAATTAATTATAATATTTTTTATTTTTTATCATTAAATTAATAATATAATTTTTTTTCATACAAATGAAAGAAGACTGCTACCTTCACATATAGATATCAAAGTTAGTAATATATATATATATATATATTCCTAACATATTAAATAAAATAAGTATTTTTATGTGAGAGGTGAGATGAACGAACAACAATCATTAGATCTAGCAATAGCTAGGATTAAAATATTAATAAAAGTTATATGACCACTTAAAATAATCACAAATGATTTAAAAAAATATATAATTTTATATTTTAATTATAACCCTTCAATATTAAATCAGATGATTATAATTCCTTCCTCTCACTCTTGCTCTATATGTTCCCATATGTATAACATATATAAATTTAATGATATAATAATAATGTTATTGTAGTCATTTTATTTAAATATAAGTTATTTTTAAGATAAATTTTAATAAGAATTTTATATTATCTTTTGTTGTGTTAGTATTAGGGGTGATCATGGGTCGAGTCGGATTACAGCATTATTCTAGCCTGCCCAAATGAAGTTTGGGCCCTCTTTTTTAAGCCTATTTCTGCCCAAATTTTTATTGGGCCCATTTTTTTTGGGCTGCATTGGGCTAACCAATTTCAACAAGGCTGGGTCAGATGGAACTTTTTTTTTTAGATTTTGTGGCATTGGACCTGTACTAAAATTAGAAAATTTTTAAAAAAATTTGGCAATTTCAACTGAGCCCTTTTTTTTCGAGCTGCATTGAAAAGCACATAAATACAACAATCAATGTTTTATAACCATGCTTAATTTTCCCATAACCAGCCATCATATTCTTTAAAACACTATTACAAGCCGTAATTACACAATTCTAGGCTAATAGAAAATTACAATAAGATAAACGAACTTGTGCAAGAAACAATAAAGAAATGGAGAACTGAACCAAATACTAATAAATAAATCATCAAACATCATCAACTCTACTAAAGGATAAGAATCTTGATACGTATCATTTACAATGCTACATGTGCTCTGATCTATTATGCTTGCATACAATCCTGGCGCTTGCATTTTGATTGCTTGAAGAAAATTTTAGGGGTACCTACGAATTCATCTCTACAAGGTCTCTCACTCATAATAGAATTGCTTCGGGGATGGGAAGATGCTTCCGTGAATTTATCTACAACACCGAGACAGAATTCCAAGTTAAGGTAATCATGGAATTGAGTTATAAACTTTTTCAAATTTATATTTTTAAGGATAGTATTATTTCTGATCTCTTGAAAGTAGAGAGCATATCAATACATGGAAACTGAATAAATTTGCAATCTATATGATCAAGTGAACTGAAGAACATTCTTTTCTTAGCGAGACATCAAGTGGAAGAACCACTTGGGAACTAAAAAGCATTCCGCATATAGTTAAATGAGGATATAATGGAAATGCATTTTAGAACTATTCAGAGAAATGTTTTAGTATTATTGAGTTTATATAGCATGGACGGGAATTTCATAACTATTAAGCTGACCTTTGTAAGATAGAAGTACAAATCAGATTCTTAAATTCTTACCCCCTCATCTGCAGTGCTTGTGCAAAGCTTGCTTTAAGCAAATTCCTCCACTTGTCCTGCATAACAAAATCTGACTTCAATTAGCCGTGGGCACAAAGATCAAAATCTTGCCTTGCTTGTCCTTTTTCAGTTTTAAAACAACCAAGTACAGAAATCCAATCAGCCTAAAAAAGGCCTAAGATCACAATGCTTACATGAATGAGAGTCGAATTCCTTCAGTACACCTAATTTTAAGATCAGTCTTCCACTCGACAAGAAACCACATTTGCAGAGCATTTAATGGCAGAATTATCTCAGAGGATAACTAAAATAATTTAGCCACTAACGGCTAGCCTTTGTTTTCATCCTTCGTCTGATCTAAGAGATCAATGAACTAGTGAGGCACAATAGTTAGAGATGTACCTATGGAATCTGAGAAGTGCGTACTACAAATAACTGAGCTGAGCATTGCGACTTCTCTCGCCTTTACAGCTCTGCTAGGGTTTTGAAAGTAGAGAAGAGAGATAGAGTTATGCTGTTGTGTAGGTTGTGGGCTATTGCTGTTACCTGCGAGGGTTTTCTTCTGGAAGCAAGAAGCACGACATCGTTTCGATCTATTAGATACAAAAAAAATTAAGTTTTTGGTTTGGACGGGTACGGGTTCAAATGAGCTTAAATTTCAAAACTCGTGCCCACCCCAATTAACCCATTAAATTTATTTTTAAGCCCAACTTTACCTGTTTAGCCCAATCCAACCTAACCCATATAGTCAAATTTGGTCCGGTTCAGGCGGGTCGGATCGGGTTTCATTTTTTTGCTCACCCCTAGTTAGTATTAACATTTTGGCTTAAGTATATGTTTGATCCTTTTAAAATACATGTTAATTATGTTTAATCCCCTTAAAAGTATTATTCTATTTTGACCTTTCAAATATTAAAATAAGCTCATATTTGATCCTTTTCACTAATGCCTATTTAATTGTAAAAGGTTCATCCTATGTGGCCAATAATAATCCAATATGACAAAGTTAGAAAAAAAACATGAGGTCCACAATCCATGTGTGATCGGTCGTCACCTATGTAACCTAGCCTATAGAAGCCATTGTCCTATTCAAAGTTGTAGAGATTCCTCCACTACCTATAAGTGTTTAAAAGATTTAAGATTTTAGATGTGTTGAGAAGAATTCCAAACTCTAACACTCTGCTTGGGTTGAGTGATTTCATAGGAGAAAGAAAAATGGGAATAGAAAAATACAAAAAAAAATTCGCAAATATCCCAATTGGCTAATGGTAGAAAATAAAGGGAAAGAGAAAAAAGCAAGGATTTTATATGATGGGTTCCACAAGTTTTTTTCTCCTCGTATATAAAGAGAAATCATCGAAGAAGTTGGCACAGTACTCGTATGGTGTTCCTCTCCCTAGCCAAAACTCTAGTTGTTGCCCTTATCTCTTCTGCCTAGAGAAGCTTCAGCACATCTTTTGAATCCAAGCACGTAACATGTTTGTTTTCCTCCTTTGAACTCTACTTTGCTAGTTTGAGATTGTTTCCCTTGTTGGCACCCCTTGTTGTTGTTACTACCTCTCCTTGTAGATCTGCCACAATTTGCCATTGGAGGGACACTGTATTGCTGGCATTCAACTCCTGCGTGGTCGTTCTATCTCTGATCAGTGACTTCTACTGATTTAATCAAGACCTGTTATTGCTATAAAACAGAGTTGCATAAGTTGGGTTCGCAAGTCACAGTGACTTACAAGTTGGCTCACGTGGATCTGAACCTAGCTTGTAGGTGCACGACTGAGTTCTCCTTTTTTTAAATTGTAATTAATAAATAATAAAAATGACTAAATTTTCATATTGAAAATTCACAAAATTCATATGAATTAGTATGCTTGATTTTTCTTTTTTTTGCTTCTCATATGACTACAAATAGTTATTATCTTCTTATCATTTCTTGAAAAATTTCAATTTTTCAAAATTTTTTATTACCCTTTTAAATTTAATTACAGCACAATATCAATTGAGGCCTGTAGTTGTTATAATCTTTTGCTGTATTTAAATGCTAATTTTTTATAATTGAGACTTGTAGTTATTATAATCAATTTATAATTGCAGCACAAATTTTTATTTCTCTTTTAATGAAAAATTTTAACCTTGTCCTAATCTTATGTTGCTTTGCTTTTCCTTTTTATTATTCATTTTATATCTCTTAGCATCGCTTGAATGGTTTGCTTCCATGGATATCCTTTTTTTTTTTGTTCAAACTTCTCTTCTTGGATTAATATTAGCATAACAAGGCTTATATGTATTATAAGAATCAAAAGTTCTAACTAACAAGACATGTTAATTCTTGATCATGTAATCATAAATAATATTGTTATACAGGACTCCATCAATAATTGCATGATTATTTATTATGGTCCTACAAAAAGGATTTATTCATACACTTATACTAATTTAGATCATCCTCTTTAATAATGTTATTGGCTTGGTCCTTGGAAAATTTCCTAGAATCTTCATTTCAACCTTTGTTTTTTCTTGTTTTGCGTGTCCTAGAAAAATAAATTTCTTCAAACAATTAGACTTCTAAATTTGTTATAAAGTTTTGCTACCCTACATCCTCAGGTTGTAAATTGATTTTTAGACATGCTTTCAAGACCACGGGTAGCAAAACTCTAAATATAATTAATCACTTATTAATTTGAACTTCTTGAAAATTATATTTGTTAAGTAAGGATTATTATTATTATTATTATTATTATTATTATTATTATTATTATTATTATTATTATTATTATTAGCAGCAGCAGTAGAAGTCGTTTGAATTTATATAAGAAGTAAATTTTTCACTAGAGATTAAATTTTCTAAAAATATTTCTTTGTTAACTTCCTATGAAGTTTTTATAATTATTTGATTGATATTAATAAATTAATAATTTTTAAGAATTAATTTTTTATATTTTATTTTATTTAATTTCAAAATTTTTTAAAAATATTATTAAAATAATTAATATACCCTTTAAATTTGTTATATAAAAATGAAATACTCATAAATCTTAATTATTTCTAATTATTTTTGGAAATAACCTTTCTAATATATTTTATTGAAAACCTATTGATTTATTTCTATTATATTATTGTATTTTTGTTAATTAAGATGGCTACCCATTTTTAAAATAAAGGTTACGTAATATATAACTAATTTGTATAAATTTTTTTGTATGATATTTTTGACTTAATAATTGGGTTAATATAAATTTTATACAAATTTAAAGTATTGATAATGTAATTAATTTTTTATTTTAAGTAGAAAGAGTCTCCTGGTTATTTTATATTAATATATTTTATTTTCTTTCAATTTAATTTACATTTAAATGATATTAAAAAAAAATTTCCTCCATTATCTTTCTCCCCTATTTTTTCTCATAACCAAACACAACAAATTTTTTTCCTATTTTCTTCTACAACCAAATATACTTAGGGGGCATTTGACTCACGAAATCTTATATGTTCAGGAAAATATACATTCTCAAGAATGTGTATAAATTTTTTTAAAATGAAGGTTACGTAATATATAACTAATTTGTATAATTTTTTTTGTATGATATTTTTGACTTAATAATTGGGTTAATATAAATTTTATACAAATTTAAAGTATTGATAATGTAATTAATTTTTTATTTTAAGTAGAGAGAGTTTCCTGGACATTTTATATTAATATATTTTATTTTCTCTCAATTTAATTTACATTTAAATGATATTAAAAAAATTTCCCCTCCATTATCTCTCTTTCTTTTTTTTTCTCATAACCAAATACAACAAATTTTTTTCCTATTTTCTTCTACAACAAAATATACTTAGGGGATGTTTGGCTCACGGAATCTTATATTTTCAGGAAAGTATACATTCTCAAGAATGTGATTCCTAGGTATGTGATTCTTAGGAATGTAAGATTCTTATGTTTGGTTGAATACAAATATTTTCAGGAATATTTTTTCACATTTCCAAACATATTATATTCTCATGTTTAGTTCACACTTTATATTCTTAGGAATTTTATTATTTTTTTCAAAAATACCCTTATCAATTTTTTGTTATAAATTGAAATAAATTATAGATTTAATTAAAAATATATGAATAAATACTTTTAAAGACTTAATAAATTAATTTAAATTATATTTGATTAAAATATAATAAATAATTTAATATATAAAATATTAAAATTTTTAAGAATTTGAATTTTCATATAATTAATTATATAAAATAAATAAGTAATTTCTCCATTATTGACAAAAAATTTATTTTCTTTGAAATGAAAATAAGAGATAAAAAAGAGAAATAATCTCTTTTAAATTTAAATTGAAAAAATAAAAAATTTTAAATTTTTAAATAATTAAAATATAATAATCACATATTTTATCTTTAAATATTCTCTTTTCACCCATTTTTTCATGCAAATAAGAGAAGAAATTAAGTGTTTATTTATTTTGTTAATAATTTTTTTATAAGAAATATTATTTATATATATATTTATAAATGGATGATATATTATTTATATTAATGATTAAAAAATATTATTTATATATATTTATAAATGAGGGTATAGAAGATTAGGAATAAAATTATTTTTTTCTCTTAGTATCAACATTCCAATGGGATAGGAATGTAGGATACCCACCTCCCTCCATGAAAATATTTAATAGAAAACTTAACTTCCAAAACATTCTTGAAAATGTTATTTTTCCGAATAAATTTTTTGAAAAATTGAACCAAACATAAAATGTAACAATCTCATGAAATATTGCTAAGAATGTAAAAGACATCCTTTGAACTAAACACTCCCTTAGAGAAAATAACTTTTTTCTTTTTTTTTCTTTTTCATTTCTTTCTCCCCCCATTTTTTTTTCCTAACCAAGCAAATCATAATGTTAGGAGAACGAGGGAG
Organism: Sindora glabra; assembly: GCA_020226215.1. NCBI lineage: Eukaryota > Viridiplantae > Streptophyta > Magnoliopsida > Fabales > Fabaceae > Sindora > Sindora glabra. Next base: position 42,257,729 of record CM035229.1, read on the forward strand.
AAAGTTTTGGATTTGATACAAAAAGTGATGCACAGAAAACTTTGGCTGTCCTATGGTTGTTGGCATCACAAAGTGACTGGAATTCGATGGTTTGGTTACCGACTTCAATGGATCGGCCAAACTTCCGCCAACCTGATGAATTTTAGAGAAGGATCTAGCATCGATTAAATTTTTATTTGCAATTTTTAGCTGCAAATCTCACCTCGTCACACAAACCACTTTCTAACAATATGGAATGTGCCTCTAATTTTTCAGTTTTGGAGAGAGACAGTTAAAGGTCAGTGTATGGGTTCCGATTTTCTCTTTGGACAAAAAGCACGAATTAAGTGTTGGTGGTGGTTCCTCCTAAGCCACAATACTTTATATATATATTTATTATTTTGTAAAAATGGGAAAGAGATAAAAAAAATGTGGGGCAAGTTTTAAATAAAGCCCATTATTTGGGCTTGTTTCATGAAAAGTCATGAAGCTTTATTGTGCCCAGGCCTGTAGAAATAAAGAGTAGATAGGTTCTACATGAAGTGGCGTGCAATTGAATTAAACAAAAAAAAAAAAAAAAAAGGGAGAACTTTCGGATGGCGTGCGTGGCTTCTTTCTTCGTGAGAAAAAGCAATCCTTTCCCGCTTGGTATTCCATGCTTGATTAGGATTCCAGTTTTATATATATATACATATAAAGACAGGTTTCAGAGTGTGAATTCCGTGTGTGTGTGTGAAATTTTTTGCCTTGAGAAGCCGAACGGCAACCGGCAAGCCAATTTTCTCTGTTACACGGGACCGCGCGGGGAGGTTATTTTTATCAAGTTGTGACGGAAAATTTATTACTATATTTACTCAAATTTAAATTAAATTTAAGCATAATATTTTGGTAATTTAAATAGTATAATACATATTTTTCAGTTATTTTTCTTCTCCTTTGCTGACTATTTTTTTTATAATAATTGATAATAATTATTATGTTAATTTTATTAAGAATCTACTTGTTTTGATAAGGAGTTATTATACTAGTTATTTTTTAAAATTTTTTTAAAAAATATTATATCTATTATTTTACTAATGAATTTTTTATTGGATTAGGTTCCGCATTCTTCACTCTTTGAGGGATTTTTCATATTAAAATTTTTTAATTTTTTAATTTATTTTTTAAAAATATTTTCTAGTACAATATTTTATTATACGTGTGAGAAAAATCAATTCAAATAAATAATTTAACTTTTTAACTACATATTACTCTAATAATTTTTTCCAACATTAAGTAATTAATGCATTGACTTTAGTGTTTTTAACTCATGCCTCATCTAACTTAACTTAATTTGCATGTTCTGGGGATAAGATGATACTTATAAGTAGATAGAATAAAGTTATTACTTCATAAATAATATATATAACGACAACAACTATTATAAAGTAGTATTTATGAAAATATATATTTTTTCAATAAAAATAAGAGAAGAAAATTTCTAAATACTGTTTTTTCTATGTTGCAACAATACTTACGTTTTTAAATTAATTTTATTTTTAATATTTTATAAAATATTAGTATAATTAATTTAATTTTAATTAATTTAGTGTTAAATCCATCCATCTTCATAGTAAGATTTAAATAAAAGTAAATGTCTCAGTAATGTTAAGCATTATTATAATTATATCTGCAATCGGATTACTTAATTTTGATATATTATAGGTACAAATTTTATTATTTTTGAAAGATTTCTATTTTATTATTTTAAAAATATTTTTATTTTATCATTTTAGAAAAATTATAATAAAATGATTGTAATATATATATTAAAATAATAAGATAAAGAAAAATATTTTAAGTAATCTTATTTATTTATTTAAAAAATTATCAAATCAATAAATTTTAACTTATAGTATCAAATTTATTCACCGTTATGATCAAATTTGATATATTTTAATTTTATTATATTACATTTTAAATAAATCAATACTTTAATATAGAAAGTATTAATAGAATTAATTATTTTCATATTCTATCTTTCAATAAAAATATCTGTACATTAAAAATTTATTAAGTTCTATTTAATTTTTTTATATCATCTTAGCTGTTATATTTAAAATTAAATAAACATTAATTGAAATATTTTAAAGCTTTTTACAATTCAAATATTAATGTTGCTAACTAGTATAAAGATAATATAAAATAATATAATTCTTATAATATAAAAATATTTTAAATAAGTTAAAAATTAATTTAATTGAATTGATTTTCTATATAGTATATTTTTAACTCTTATTACTTTATAACTGACACATTATTTTTTCTTTTGTTCATTTTCTCTATTATATATTTTTTTAATGTTACCCATATTATTTATGGTTTAAATGCAAATTATCACTAAAATGTATGAATGGATATAATACTATATAATTCAAGTTTATAAAATATTTTAATTAGATTAAAACTTTAACATACAAAGTATTAATTAAATCAATTAATCTCATATTTTGTTTTAAAAAATATTTAAAAATTAGGATCAAAATTTTTTATTTAAAATTTCAAAATGTTTTCATCATACAAATTTTCAAATGCTATAATTCAGGCTCTTAAATGTATATGTAAAAATTAGCACGAATACAAGTATGAATATTGACTTCTTTAAACTCATCAAATTTCGAAATAAATAAATAATATGATTTCAAATATCAATATCACAAAACATTAAACTTAAATTCTAAAAATATAGTATAATATATTTTTATTATAAAAATATATTAAGTAATTTAAATTTTTTTTTAATTAAATTAATAAATTATATATTCTGTTTTTAATTTTTATTATTTTACAAGTGGCATATTATCTCTTCTTTTTATTTACTATTTTGCATTTTTTAGTGTCCAATTTTATTGTTTACAATTCAAATATTAATGTTAATATCACTAAATAATATAAATATAATATGAGATATTTTATTTTTATTATAGAAATATTTTAATAAATTAAGACTTTAATATAAAAATTACAAATTGAATTAATTAATTATATATTTTATTTTTAATAATTTTTTTAGAATTTAAGTCAAATTTGTTTGTGTAAATTTGTTTAATATTTTTATACCAATTTTAATATATTGTATTTTAAATTAAATATATATAGTAACTAAAATTTTGCTATGATTTTATAACTCACGCATTATTTTCTTTCTTTTTATCTAATCCATTATATATATATATATATATATTATCAACTTATATTATTTACAATTTAAACAACATTGAATAGTATTGATGTGACACAACATATTTTTTATTATAAAAATAGTTTTAATAAATTAAAATTTTTATTTAATTAAATTTTTTGATTTCATTTTTAACTTCTATTATTTTACAAATAATATAATATATTTCTTTTTTACTTGTTTCATTACATATTTATCTTTTTTATAGACATAACTGTAATTTATAATTAAAATACTAATTTTATTAAATCTTATGGGTGGAACGGAACATAAAGAGAACATTAATATGTTTTTCCTTTCTATTTTTATAACATATTTCTTTAATACTATTAAAATCATTTCAAATTTATTAATATAAATAATCCTTGATTTAGATGGAAATTAATTTGCAATTCATGTATGTATAAGCTTACAAACTAGTATTTTATATATCATATTAAAGTTTCGAATTTGGCTGCAGTGGGTTATATATTACATGTTACTTTAAAAAACAGTATGAAAAGTCAATTTTTTAAACCTTCTTTTTCATCATTTGTTTATTAATTTTAGATGAATTAGTAATTAATTTTTTCATTTTTATTTTAATTTTATGCAAATATGTGATAAAACCTTTAAAAATCTAAAGTTATCATTTTCAAGGAAAAATGAAAAAAGAGCATATACAAAATTGAAATGTAATTCACTCGCTTGTAACACATCCAAAGATAAATTCATAAATAGGTACTTAGAGAAACACAATAAATTTATAGGAATTCTTTCTTCTAAATCAAATTAATTGGATACAATAATAAGTATATATATTTTATTTAAATAAATTATTTATAAAAAAATATTTATGCATACATTCATACATAAAAAGATTTTTAGAAGAAATTATATGTATTATTAAGAAAATAATTTTATTAAAAAATATATCTATTAAAGTGAAAATTTCTCAATATGACAGAGTAAAATAAAAGATGAAATATTTTTTAAAATTATTTTTGTAAAAGAATTAATTTTAAATATACATGATTATGAGTAATTAATTTGAAAAAATTATTTTAAATATTAACTTTGAAAGTAAAATTATTGCTTCTAAATTTTAATTTAAATTCAGTTTTGGGTATAAAATTAATTTTTATGTAATTAAATACACAACAAAAATTAATTGTAAGAATCCTCTACATTTAAGAATTTGAAAAGGAAGATAACACAAAGATTTTTTATGCAAAATATATAATTTGAATATTTAATTTTATTATTTAAAATATCAAAAAGTATTTATACATTAAGTATAGCATAAAAAGATTGTATATATTTCATCCTTTTTCTTAAAAGTTAAAGACAAGGGTCTTGTTTGGTAATTAACTAATAGTTGTAACAATTAGTTGATTCAATTAACTGTTAGTTGATAACTAATTATATTTGTTGATTTGATCAGCTGATTGTATTAACTATTTGAATAAGAGTGTTTAGTAAAATCAGCTATTTATGATTTATTATTTTTGTGTAAAATGACATACAAGGATACGAGTATATTTTATGAATTATTTAACTATTTTTTATTTTAATATTTTAGATCCTATATGTTATTTCGTAAATTAAATTTTCTTGTAAATAATATAGCATTATAAATTATTATATATTAAATATTTTTTCAAAATTAAATTAATATAATTTTTATAGTAAATAAAATTTATCCATAAAAAATTAATAACTATAATTATTTAATTTTTATGTAAAAATAAATATTATAATTTTTTATATATTGATACCGAAAGAAATGAGAAAATTGATAAATTAATATTTTTTATTGATATATATCAATTGAAAAATAATTTAATAATCATAAAATATAAATAGCATTAGAATCATCAACAATTTGAACTAAAAAAACCGAAAGAGTAGGAACTTAAAAATGTTAGCATTATGATTTAGCAAAACTGAAAGTATATCATTGGGAAGTGTACAAGCTTACCAGTGTCCGCTAATCTCAAGAGTCACAACGAGAAAAGAAAGAGTAGGGCCAGCTGAAAATTATTTCAAGAAGCACACATCTAAAAATATTGAAAATTATTAGGAATATTTCAATTATTTAATGATTTTATATGCACCAACTGTTTGAAAATGCTGGGAATTGCGGCGTTTTGCAAACCAATTGATTTAGAGCCACCAACCATTGGAAAAATGGATTACCCAATAATTGATTCAGCTGCCGACTAGCCAAAAGTTAGCTCAAAAACGGCAAAATTTCTGTTACGCAATAAATGATTCAGCTGCCGACTCGCCAAAAGTTAGCCCAAAAACGGAAAAATTTCTGCCATTCACATGTAAGCATGCTTTAGCATCTGCCATAGGAGTATACCCGAGTACAGGATACAAGTGTACCAAGAATCCCCCAAAAAGAAATCAAGAAATTTTTTTTTGGGTAAACTGGGAATTATATTAAACTAAACAAGAATATTCAAGGGATGATAACCTCATTCTAACATAATTTAAATATATAGATGACCCAGTTGGAGGATTATTAAAGATAAAAAAAAAATTAAAAGTTCCAACAAAATTATTAAAAATTATCAACTTTTGTCATAATTTATGTGGGGTTATCATCTCTTGGAAGGGATGCAAAATTACAGCCTGTCAAATTCCGTAACAAGGACGAGAGGACGATAACAAATCAGTGGCCTCGTCACCTCTGGTTCACTGCACACCAGATATTTGTGTTACTTTGATGTATAGCCTCAAAAAATGCACTAAAAACAGAGGAAAATTAATTCTCCATACGATAAGACGGAGGGAATGATTTTTGATACAATGTAATAATAGGATACAAATTAAATAGATTTAGGTTGTGAAGAAATTGATTCATGAGAAATGAATACAATATATATAATTTTATGTACTATATATATCTTATATGATTTATATTGTATAATAATTATTATTTTAATAAAACAAACTCTCTGCATAAAATAAAAGATTTAATAATATTATTTGATAAGTAATGAATAAATAAATTATAAATATTTAAATATGATAAAAAGGTTAAATTTATATTTGAATAAAATAATAAAAAATTTAATAAAGCACTTAAATAAATATTAAAAGTATTTTTAATATAATATAATAAATAGTTAAATTTAATAAATAAATCTAAAATCTAAATTTTATTAATTAAAATTATTAAATAAATTAAATAGATTAATTCGTTTCACTCTGATTAGTAAATGATGTAACTTGATATAATATGATTACTATTCAATTGGGTTAAGATTGATTTTATTTAAATTATTATTAATTTTTAATATAATGCCAAATTGACACACCATCTTAAATTGCCACCTCAAAGGCGGTGCAAGCTAGTTTTCCATTTTATGTTTTATGCTGATTTCACATTACAATGTGTTGTTAAGAAAGTAATTGATTTTCTATATAATATATTTTTAACTCTTATTATTTTATAACTCACACATTATTTCTCCTTTTGTTCATTTTCTCTATTATATATTTTTTAAATGTTACCCGTATTATTTATGGTTTAAATGCAAATTATCACTAAAATGTATGAATGCATATAATACTATATAATTCAAGTTTATAAAATATTTTAATTAGATTAAAAATTTAACATAAAAAGTATTAATTAAATCAATTAATCTCATATTTTGTTTTAAAAATATTTAAAAATTAGGATCAAAATTTTTTATTTAAAATTTCAAAATATTTTCATCATACAAATTTTCGAATGCTATAATTCAGGTTCTTAAATGTATACGTACAAATTAGCACGAATACATGTATGAATATTGACTCCTTTAAATTCATTAAATTTCGAAATAAATAAATAATATGATTTCAAATATCAATATCACAAAACATTAAACTTAAATTCTAAAAATATAGTATAATATATTTTTTATTATTATAAAAATATATTAAGTAAGTTAAATTTTTATTTAATTAAATTAATAAATTATATATTCTGTTTTTAATTCTTATTATTTTGCAAGTGACATATTATCTCTTCTTTTTATTTACTATTTTGCATTTTTTAGTGTCCAATTTTATTGTTTACCAAAAAGATCTTTTACGTGTCTCTTGATACAAATAATTTATGTCAAATTGAAGAATTCAAAATTTCGTAATTTGCATGCTATTAAAAAATATCCAACATTTATTCACGCAAAAACAAAAATATTCAACATTTGCCAGCACTAGTACAGCAATAATTAATATTATTTAATAAATTTTATTTGTCATCATATGTAGGGTATAAATATGAAATTTTATTTATGTACATTAAATAAATTATTGCTACTAATATTAAGACTTTGTTTAGATAAAGAGAGAGAAAATGAAAACAAAGAAAATTTTAAAATTTTATTCATTCTCTTATTTAGATGAAAAGAAAAATGAAAGAAAAAATAAAAATAAAATGTATAATTAAAATTTTATGATTAATTTAAAATTAAAAATTTTCCTTTAACTTCTTTTAATTTAGGGTCCATTTGATTTAAGGAAAAATAAAATTTTTAGAAAATATTTTTCTAAGAAAATATATTTCTAAAAAATAAATTGATTTTTATTATTTGTTGCATAAAAAAATATTTTCTAGTGTTTGGTATACAAAGAAAAATTAATTCCATTTAAAGTAAATTAAAATTTTTTACTTCCAAATTATTATAATTTTATATCTTTTTAAAAAAGAAATCTTATTTCTACATAATTAATTTAATTAATTATTATAAAATATTATATAATATAGCATCTATCATAAGGAAGAAAAGGAGAATATAACATAAAAATGTATACTAAATTTTAATAAATAAAAATAAATTTTATAAAGATAAAAATAGAGTATTTATTATAAAAATATTTAATAAATAAAAATAAATTCTATTCGTAATTACGGTTATGTAATAAGGTAAGATGATAGAAAGCTTAGGTTTGTGCATGAATGTATTGAATAATAAAGAAAATAAATTTTATTTTAAAAAATAAAAAATTATTTTTTAAAAAAATAATATAACTTTCTAATTGATCAGAATTTATTTTTTATTAATAAAAAATTTTAAATATTTAAATAATAAAAAATAAAAAAATAAATTTCTTCTCAACGGACCCTTAAATTTAAAATATTTTTTTCCCTGTGTTATCTCTCCATTCAAAGGGAAAAGGAAATTCAACATTTATGAGAGACTCCACTTTCGTTTTCTTCCCCGCTGCACAAAGAATACTGTGGACTCTACTAATTGTAGAGATAAATTAAGCAAAAAGTAAGTGTTAGATAACGTGGAAAATATTTTCTTTAAAGGAGACTCCAAGTTGAAGTGGGCATCTTGACGATAACATGAGGTCTACATAGAGCCACGTTGCCGTGGCGCCGAGCTCGAACAAAACATTATATGGTGCTTGTTATGGCGCCCTTAGGGGTTTGGTGCCTAGGGATGGTGTGGCAAAATACAAGCTACTGGATGAGATTATAAAAATCTTAACATTGACTTAGTAATCTCATCCAATGACCTGTATTTTGTCACACCACCCCGAGTACCAAACCCCTAAAGGCACCTTAAAATTTACCACATTATATTAATAGAGATCGGAGATGGTGAGAGTGACATCAATTAGTTGGTGCTCCATTAAATTCATATGTCCCAATATTTCTACTTGGAATGATACGTGTATTAAAAATAAAATTTAAAATTTAAATTTAAATATATATTAAAATTATAAATTAAAAATTGAGTATTGGATTAATTTATAAAATTTAATTTAAAAAATATAAAATATTTAAAATTTAATTTTAAATTTATTTTCAATATATATATGAATAGTATTTTTATACATCTATTTTTGGAAAAAAGAAAACTAAAAATTGTGTTCGAATCCTCGAAAATGAAAATGAAGGCATCTTTTTCAGAATTGATTAGTATTATAATTGAATAACTTTAATTTAATAATTTTGTTACAATTCAAGTATCAATATTTGAAAAGTGTCCAAACAGACAATAGAGTTAATTGATAATAACTGTATGTTGCTAAAACGATGTCCGAAAATGGAAATTGAATTTCTCCATTGCAGAGAAGACAAGGGAAAGGAAAGGGGTGGGAAAAGAGGGGCGAGGGGGAGCATCAGAATTAATGGCTTCCAGTATTGCAGTAAAATGTTATTAAATGAATAATGAAATAAACTGACAGTTCATTTGTAGGTCTTCCTATTCTTTGGATCTATTTGGTATTTGGCATATTCTCGGTTTGATAGCCCATTTGACAATGTTATCCTTTCAGGGTCCAAGTAAGCTGTCATGCCACGCAATCGTAGCCTCCCATTCTATTTTCTGTCGCTCCTTTTGTCCCTCCTTTGCCTTTTTTAGTTATGGAAATCGATTGTCTACATCTAACAATTTCTCCACTTGCCGAAATCCCTGAACACGTAATCCCTTGCCCTCTAAATTAAAGAGGTGGGAGAATCTACGACTGTTGGGTTATCCCACGTTGGTTATGGATAAAGCTGGAGTCCAATTAAATAATTTATGGAAGAACTAGTTGATGATAGAATTTTAATTGATGTCTAATGCGACATATAATTTTTTTAAAATTAATTTTATTTTAATTAAATAAGATGATTTTAATTTATTTATAAATAACTTTTATTATTTTAAATTTTTAAAAAAATTAAGAATTTTTTTGATAAATTGGGAATTATATTAAACTAAACAAGAATATTTAAGGGATGATAACCTCATTTTATCATAATTTAAATGTATAGACGATCCAGTTGGAGGATCATTAAGGATAAAAAAATTATTAAAAGTTCCAACAAAATTATTAACTTTTGTCATAATTTATGTGGGGTTAACATCCCTCGGAAGGGATGCAAAATTACAACCTGTCAAATTCCGTAATAAGGACGACAGGACGATAATAAATCAGTGGCCCCATCGCCTCTGGTTCACTGCCCACCAGACATTTGTGTTACTTTGATGCATAGCCTCAAAAAATGCACTAAAAACAGAGGAAAATTAATTCTCCATACCAACAGACGGAGAGAATGATTTTTTATACAATGTAATAATACGATACAAATTAAATAGATTTAGGTTGTGAAGAAATTGATTCATGAGAAATGAATACAATATATATAATTTTATTATTATATGATTGTATATGATTTATATTATATAATAAGTATTATTTTAATAAATCGACGAGCGCGTAGATCAACTGCCACGGGATTAGGGATGATAAAACAGTGAGTTTGGATCTACTCGAATTGGAACTGAACCAAACCCAAAAATGAATAGACTCAATGGATCCGATCCGATATGAGCCCATACCCAATGAAAAACCTTGGGCCCAATCCTGCTAGACCTGAAATATACCCATTAAACCCGAACACAAATCCCCTCTGTTTTGTCAAGAGAGAGAATACATATTGCTTGGAAGAAATCTGGAAGCTTCTTCTCATCAATGCATTTGTGGCACCTCTGGTAGCACTGGTGTGGTTCTTCAACATTGTCGCGTCCTTTTTCTCAGTTCTCCTTGACAACTACTTTTGTTCCCATGATCCGCCACGAGGACCTACTAGCACGCTGCCATTGTATCATCTGTAAGTGTCCCAATTTAAATATTTTATCATTTCACCATCAATCCGGATCAATGTGGTGTTGAAATCCTGGAAGGCATGAAGGAGGCATGAAAGAGACAAAGTCGATGAAACTACAGGAACCCAAGCATCAACGAAGAACATCCAAAATTATCAATGACAATGGAAGCTTTAAATTTGAGATCTCTAATGGTGATGAAGGAACACTTGAGATCAGCATTGGTGGAGAAAGCTTCTGGATCTCCAGCAATGATGAGGGCCTAAAATTAATGACAGCGGCAATGGTACAAATTCGTCTCTTGTTTCTTCTTTCTGTCTGACATATGTAATAGGAAAATTAGATCTATGTCAAATCTTGTTCTTACTTCAAAAATTTGGAAACGGAAATTCTGTGATTCGTTTCTCAATAATGACGACTAGTGAAAATTTTTAAGATTTGACTGATGATTGATCATCTTCCATCGGGTCTTAATGCGCCCCAAATAGACCCGTAAATCTAATTTTTTTTGCGGTTCTAGACCCGGAACCGACTCGATTTAGCTCGAGTTTCAAATAGGTTTGAATTTTCGGGTTACAATGGGTCGGATCAGAGGAGACCCAATGGATTCAGATATGTTTTGCCATTCCTACATAGGGTTGTTCTAACTTAATTAGAAGTTTCGAGTTCGTGTCTCTAGGAATGCAGTTGCGTTAAAATTCGGTAGGAAGAGCTTTACCGCCCAATGTGGTCCTACTCGACTCGAATCCGGATTAGTTGATACCCAATATGATGTATGGAAATCGAATGATTATATACCAAAAAAATTATTTCAATAAAACAAACTCTTTGTATAAAATAAAAGATTTAATAATATTATTTGATAACTAGTGAATAAATAAATTATAAATATTTAAATATGATAAAAATGTTAAATTATATTTGAATAAAATAATAATAAAAATTTAATAGAGTACTTAAATAAATATTGAAAGTATTTTTAATATAATATAATAAGTAATTAAATTTAATAAATAGATCTAAAATATAACTTTTATTAATTAAAATTATTAAATAAATTAAATAGATTAATTCATTTCACTCTGATTAGTAAATGATGCAACTTGATATAATATGATTACTATTGTTAAGATTGATTTTATTTAAATTATTATTAATCTTTAATATAATTACCAATCGACACACGATCTTAAATTGCCCCCTCAAAGGCGGTGCAAGCTAATTTTCCATTTTATGTTTTATGCTGATTTCACATGATATATGTGTTGTTCAGAAAGTAATTAATTATGTGCCAATATCCAAATAGACATGTAGGAATACAAGGTTATTGAGCACGTAAAAAGAAAAAAGACTTTTAGTTACTTCAAGGACATATAATTTGTCTGTTTGTTATCAACAAAATAAAGTTGAATGTAAGAAAGCTTGAGATAAATATAACAGTTTCTTAATACTTAATTTTTAATAATTTTATTGTATTTATCTTTATTTTTATTGGTAATAGAAATATAAATTAGATTTGCACTAATTAATTAAAAATTTCTCATATAAAGATATAGAGATAGTGAATGAATTTTGATTTAAGTGATTTATGATTTTTTTTGGAAAAGATTTATTTCTTACTGCATCTCAATTTCCATTCTAAGATTTTATTGATATGTTTAATAATTTAAGCATTTCTATTTAAATAAAAAACTCAAGTTAAAACTCATTTTCCAAAATATGTAACTCCTGATCAATTTATTAGAAGCGGAACTGGTCGCCAGACCCATATTCCTCCTCCCCTGCATGATTTTATTTTGCAGTATATAGTATCTATCCGTATGTAACTCTCCCTCCTCTTTTTCAATCAAACGAGTTTGTTAAAAAGAAAAATTCAAGTTAAAAATGAGTTAAGGAAGTACACGAACAAGTCAGGTGATAATATTAAAACTTTTTTATAATTAATTTTTAATCAAATTTTAATAATAATTTATTTAAAATAGTTATTTTTAATTATATCATAAATATAGTGTAGAATCAATTTTATAATTAATGTATTTTTAATTAGTTAAATAATTTAATTATTAAAATAACTAAATTATACACGCACTGTGTGTGAATATAGGACAAGGCAAAATACTATTGCCTTATCTCACCATTTTGTTTGGGATGAAAATTTATTTCATACTTTGGCTTGTGAAACCAAAAGTTATATCATGCTCAAACTCCATTCGAGCAATCCCCAGAGGGCATTTTGCCTTTCTTAATTTTGTGATTATATAATTATTGAGGATATTATTTTTCAAAATAAATTTTGCATACTCCAACTATATTATATGTTTTTAGTCATATCTAATAAATAAATAATAATTGTTAACTTCTACAATTTTAAATTTCTTAAACATTGAAAAATTAATTTTTAATGTGCATGAATCCTATAAAATTAATAATTATCCTTTATTTATTGGATATAATGAATGACACGTGGATGTAATATAGTTGGAGAATAAAAGAATTTTTCATTTTTTACTGTATTTTTTATATCTAATATTGAATAAAAAAATATTTTTTATTATTTTAATATTATATATAATAAATATAAGAAAATAAGATACATTTAATTTTTTTAATAATAGGAACAATCATTTATTTAATGTATATATGTAAAATTTTGAATTTAAATCTCAGACATAACAAGAATAAATTTTTTTAAAAGCAATATCGAATGGCACATATGATACAACGTTACTAAAATCGTTTTCTTGAAAGCCAATAAACTCCTGATTTCATCATGTATATTGCATGATGCATGTTTTCGCACGAGTCAACTTTGTTTACGTGTGCACGCCGTTGAAGTGTGGGAGAGAGACACGTGCCTAGAGTGGGCCTATATATCTTCCCGCATGTTGTGGTTTTAATTCTCACGCTCTCTGGCCAGATATCTTCTGCCACCTGCCATAGCATTTTACTTTCCATTTCCTGCGTTCCATCACCAACAGTTCTAGCTGTTCTGCTGTTTGGCAGCCGGAGAATATGGAAGCTTCTGGATTACTGACGAGTTCTGGAATTTGGCTTCTTGCTGCTCTTGTTGCTGTGGGATTGTGGAGAGTGGTGAATTGGTGTTTGGTTAGGCCTAAATGGGTGGAAAAATGTCTGCGAGAACAAGGTTTCCAGGGAAATTCTTACAAGCCCCTGTTTGGAGACGCGATAGAGATGAAAAAATTGATTGAAGAGGCAAAATCCAAGCCCATAAATTTAGCCGATGATATCGTCCCACGTGTCATGCCGCTCCAATATCAGATGCTCAAAAACCATGGTATGCAATCTCGCTGTGTTGCAAAATTTGTCAAAACCTATGGCATAAAATTAAAAGTTTTTATAATTTTTACGGGTTGTTTTTGGGTACTATTTTGAATACGCGACCACCATGACCCCCTCTCGCTATTTTTTAAATATAACTTTTGTATTTTTTTACCAATTTTTTCTAATTTTCTTTTATAAACTTTGCAAGTTTTTAAATATTTTTTGTTGCAAGTATGGCTATTTAGATTACAAGATTTATGGGAAAACAGTTATAGAAATCCTTTGAAAAAATTGTTAAATTTTATTTAAAAAAAAGCTGCATTTCAGTTTTTAAAAAGGTGTTTGATTTATAAAAAGAATTTGTAAACTTTACGTGAAAACCTGAGCATACTACCGATGATAAGCCGATCATTTTTTAAGAAAAATAAATAAACTTAATACAAAGTGGAGAAAGAAATAATAGCAGCACAAAATTTTCTTTCTCATTTGTGTTTTTAATCATTTTTTCATTTTTTAAAAAAATATGCATTTTTTAAAGAAAAATAATATTTTTATGAATCACAAATTTAATTAGCACTATATTCCAATAATTTATATAAATAAACATTTGCATATCCAAATACCAAATAGGACTTCTATACGTTAATATAAACAAAAATAGAAACAAAACAAATAAAAACCAAATAGGACTTCTATACGTTAATATAAACAAAAATAGAAACAAAACAAATAAAAAATAAATCTGATTTTGTAAGAAATGATATTTTCGGCATAAGGAATAAACAAACCATAAGTTTTACGAAATTTTTTTCAAAATCATCAAACTTTTTCTATTAAATTAATTATTTTATTATAATACTTAACAAAAGATTAATAATATTTATATACAATAAAATTTAAAATAGGCAATGATAGATACACGTAATAGCATATTATTTAATTTGACTGCTAATCTGAGCGGTTGAACTAGTTATTTTAATGAATTAACTTTATCGTATCAATGTCCTGTCGAGTTTTAAAATACAAATTTAGAAAGTGTTATTATTTCTTATTTGCGCCCCCCCCCCAACAAAAAAAAAAAAAAAAGAAGAAGCCCATTTAGTCGAGAATTTGCAGGTAGGAATGCTTTAATTTGGATTGGGCCAGAACCGGTCGTCAATGTTTTGAACCCGAAAGAGATAAAGGATGTGATGAACAACATGTTGGACTTTCAAAAGCCTCCTAACAATCCACTTACCAAATTTCTACTTTCCGGGCTTCCTTTTCACGAGGGGGATAAATGGACCAAACATAGAAAGATTCTCAATCCTGCATTTCATGCGGAGAAGCTCAAGGTTATATTTCTCTTATCTTTTCTTGGATTTATTTTTTCCATGTTATTAAGAAAAAATACGCTTTACGTGTTTGTTGTATTAGCTTATTTACAAACTACTCATCCGTCATTTAAAGTATCAAAGGAGATTATAAATATTTTGTAACATTAACATTTTATTCACCTGTATTCAATTTCTATCTAAATATAACAAAATTTGATATTGTTTTTCATATACTTTTTTTTCTTCCTTATTAAACTAAAATGGAGTTGAAAAAAATATGACTTGTGTTATTTTATTCTTCCTTTCCGTCCTCAATTTCAAACCCTAACACCTCAAATTTTATATCCTTGAGTTTCTATTCAATATTGATTTCAATAGAATTAAATATCCACTTAATTCCTTAAGTTGGGGCAAGGTATGAGGATCTTTGTCACTGGTTCTTCAGCTATTTGTTAGACATCATGACAACCCACAAATTTTGATAGAAAAATTTTCAATTATCCATAATAATAGAACTTATAAATGGTGAATATGTTGTGTCAAAAATATTTTTTCAAGAAAAGAATAAAATTTTTGTGTTAGAGAGTTTCCGAATCAAAAAATAATTTTTTTTAATGAATGTTTGTATAAAATCATGTAAGCTTTAAATTAAAGTATTTGAAATTGTAAAGTAATTGAAAAATAAAAGAACAGAGAAGAAGAATAAAATCTAAAAATTTTATCAGGGATGATAAAATTTTGAGTTTAAGGCTTATGCCCACAAGGTGTAGATATGGTATGGAAACTTGCCCTGTGAAGTAAGACACAAGATAAGTTTTTAACTTGAAGTAAATATTGAGATAGATACAATATTAGCCTAATTTTTTCTGTTGAGCTTTATAACTTAAATATTACATTCTTGCTCATATAGTTAATACATATATATTATAAATATAGTCTTTTTAATAATTTAAATATTAAAAATATATTTTTAATGATTTTATTTTTATTTTTATTTTTATTTAATTATTTTATTATATTATATATTCATACATCAAAATTGAACCAAATAGTAATTTAACTATTGAGATTGTTATTCAAAATTATATGTATTTTTAGACCTATGTTGCCATATTATATTAAATATTATATATTACTTATGTGTAAATTTTAAATTTATAAATTTAATATTTTATGATTTTTTCTAATTTTTTTATTTTTATGGATTCCTCCATCAAACATTGGTGCCCAATGGATTGTGAAAATGATGCCCTAAATTGCTCCATAAGTTGAGGCAGGGCAAATGATAGAGATTGCAAAGCATCCATTATTGCCTTGCCCTACTGCCATTCTTAAATTTTATAGAGGTTCAATAATGTAAAAGGAATGTCTTTTAAATTTACTCCCCTCTTCTTAAGTTATTAAATATCACATATGGTACTAGTTGTGAATAAGTTACAATCATTTGTCTTCACAACCCTTTCATCCTTTTACAATATTCTCACTTATTCTTCTCATAAGAACTTTTTCCAAGTTTAATCCCAAGGCTCAAATACAAGCAATTAAGATATTCCTAAGAAAGATTTCACTTATCTCTCAATCTCTACTTTTTTCACAAATACAAGAAGTAATTTCTCACAATTTTATTAGGAAATTTTTACAACATTCATTCAAACATCCAATAATGTAGATATGTAAATTTTGGCTTAAGAAAAATGAGGAGAGCTTTAGTTACTTGAAGAGAGCAATAGAGATTTGCAACTTGTAGTTCAAATGCTTGGTGTGTTGCTTTCAATGAGATGCATCTTATTTATAGAGAAAATTTAGTGAAGACAACTTGGACTTTAAGTAAACTTGTTTTACAAGCTTTCTCTTTTGACTTGTGTTGAAAAAAATATCTTTGTACATAAGAGACAAATTTTAACCACTTTTTCACCTAATTCTTGTTAGTGTTTAAAATGGTAAGTAGCTTATTATTTTAGCGTGAGTTAAATTTTGCCTTGAAATTTGGTCCATCTATCTAGAATTATTCATAAACATCATTTATCCCATTTCTAGAAATAAAAAGGTACATTAACTCCATTCTTTAATTTATTTTAATTTTATCACATGTTGAAAACTAATTTGAACTTAAAATTCTTTCTTCTTGTTGAATTTCCGTCTATTCAAGATTAAAGGGTCAAAATGACTTCTAAATATTAATAATTGGATTATGTTACTTAACCAGCCAATAAAATGATTTCTTAGAGTGCAAGTTTGATATTTTCAAAAAATAAAACAAATGGGAATTCTTTTCATAAAGTAATGTGAATTTTGTCCCATGGGGAAATAAACTTTGAAATGCAATTTGGGCTTGTATTTAAGAAGAGTGATGACTTAAAATTTATTTGAGACACTTGAGGGGCCATAGATATGAAAATTAAATGTTCATGTTCAAGTAAGTTGGATCTAGAGATAATAACAAGTCCAAAACCCAATTTATTCAAAATAGCCAAAAATAATACAATGGCCTAAAGCACAATTTAATTCATTTTTAATTTCCCATTTGGTTCCTTACAAACATTAATGAGTTTGCTCACATGTTTACATAAAGGAGAATATTGGAAACGGTCGATAGAAATTAATTATAAATTAAGATAAAATCAAGCTAAATTAGGGTTTATAAAGAAATGTGTGACTTATTTGTGATAATTTTTATTAGATTTAGGCAAAAATTCAATATAAGCGAATATAGTGTGACATATTTGGCTAATAACCCCAAGATTTGGACATGAAAAAGGATCATTCTTCTTTGGAAGATTTATATTTTTTGCATTTATATTCCATGTTTTAAATTTCTTGCCCACAATATTGATGCACTCACAACATTGACATTTTTTTTATTTGTCATGACCATATCGTGGCTATTTTTGTAATTTTCTACAATTGCATTTTAATTTTTTGAATTCACCATACTCTAATACTACATCTTAATTGTTTTGTTGCAGTTTATGTTGCCTGCATTTTATAAGTGTTGTGAGGCTATGATAAATAAATTGAACACATTAGTAGCTGAAAAGGGATTTTGTGAGTTGGATATTTGGCCTTTTTTTCATGACCTATCAGGAGATGCCATCTCTCGTACAGCATTTGGAAGTAGCTACGAAGAAGGAAGAAGAATATTTCAACTGCAAGTTGAACAAGCTGATCTTACGATGAAAGTCATGCGTTCCATTTATATTCCAGGCTGGAGGTAAATTAATTACATACAAAAATTGATGTTAACACACATTAATTCACAAACATTATTCTATACTTATTTTTCATGAAGTGTTTCAATTTATTTCAATGTTAAGAATTCCAAATATATGTTAGGGTATCTAATTAATTTAAATCAATGAATTTTAGATGCGTTATTTTTAAATGGATATCATGTTACGTAAGGATGGCATAGTAGTTTAATTTTTTATGCTATGTATGAATTAATGTATAAAAAATATTCACCTAGTTTAAATTTAAAAGGAACCAATAAGTGTTGGAAATTAAATATATACGAGAATTTGGATCATGAAAAACTTCTTGAGTTTTTGAATATATAAGTAATCGATAACTAGTTATCCAATTCATAATAAAAAAATAGTCCTTACTATTTGAAATATCTTGAATGAAGTTAGTTTTTTTTTTATTCACTGCTTTATATTCATTTTTACTTTCAAATCTCCATACGAAGCAATTGGAATCCATAATTAAAGAGAATGAGAGAATGAGAGTGAATATTAAAGAATAAAAAATAATTTTCTCTCTCTAATCGATTGGCATATTTATACAGTTTGTATGAAAAAGTGTGTAAAGTAACTGAATATTTTCTCATGTCTTATACTTCATTTAACACTTATCATCAACTAGAGGTTATCATTAAAAAAAAAAGAAGGTAAAAGTGATAAAACAAAAGAATGGAGGTTCAATCTGATCAAATATTTCTTGATATCATCAAATATACTTTTGGTGTGAAGTTTTGTTCCGACCAAGACAAACATGAGGATGAAGGAGATTGGCAATGAAGTGCAATTCATATTGAGGGGAATTATTGATAAAAGGGAGAAGGCAATGAAGGTAGGCCAAACCCCAGAAAATGACCTATTAGGTTTGCTTTTGGAATCCAACAATAGACAGATCAAAGAACATGGTGGCAGCAGCAATATTGGAATGAGTACACAGGATGTAATTGACGAATGTAAAATATTTTACTTTGCTGGGCAAGAGACAACCTCAGTTCTGCTTAATTGGACAATAGTCTTATTAAGTAGTTTCCCCGACTGGCAAGCAAAAGCAAGAGAAGAGGTCTTGCAAGTGTTTGGCACTCAAAAACCTAACTATGATGGGTTAAACCGCTTAAAAGTGGTAAGAACTAAATCTCCTAGAAAATTTCTTCCATAAAAATATAATTATAAGCTATTTAACTAATAAAAAATGATTAATTTGTTTAATATTTAATGTAATAAGTTTGATAGAAAATAACTTTTTTTTTTTCAAAAAAGTTGTTTTCCTCTTTTACCATGCTTATAGAGATAATTTTTAATTATAAAATATAGAAATACATTATTTTCATTCATTTTCATGCGAAAAAATGAACTTTTCGCATGAAAAATATTTTCTATAAAATAAATGTAGCCTAAGATATGGAGCGTCTTTTTTTATTAATTTTCTATCAAGTTAAAAATAAATAAATAAATAAATACAATATTATCTGCGAATTTCATATACACAAAAAAAGATTTTATCTCATTATGGATTAGAATTTCGTACCTATTTGTCTCTAATAAGACAAAAATGGAGAAAGTCCAAATTCCCTTGTTATATATAGTGAAGAGTAATGCTTGGTCATGTATCTACATATTGTCATGAGTTTTATGAAAAGATTTCATACTTTTTATTAAAAGTTGTAATTTATATATAGAAACAAAAAGATTTTTGAAAAGTTTTTTATGCAAATTTGAATAATAGAGTCATGTAACTTTTTGTATATTTGTTGCAGTAGAATCCATACATATTTACAATTTGTTTTATAAAAAATTATAAAATTTTATATTGAAGATTATAACTTCTATGATTTCTTTGTTAAACTTCTATAAAAATTGTAAAGTTTTTGAACATGTATTGCCTTTTTAAAATATGATATTGGATCAATAAAACAAACAATTGATGTGATTACAAATGCTATAAATGGCGTCAAAATACAATAAATATCTACGAAAATATTATGAAAATATGGTTTTTTTCTTGATGTCTTATTCTCTAGACTCTAATTGCCAAATGTTAACAAAAAGACAATGAAAAACAAGGAAAGTAACAAGCTATTGTATTCCTTCACTTTCTTTTCTGTTTAAGAATATTAAGATAAAACTCATGCATTCCTCCTGATATCTGTGACAGGTAACTATGATCTTGTACGAGGTTTTGAGGCTATATCCACCAGCCCCCTTGCTCATAAGGGAAGCAAAAAGGGAGACAAAACTTGGAAATATGAGAATACCACCTAAAACACAAATTTGGGTGCCAATAATAATGGTTCATCAAGATGTGGAATTTTGGGGCCATGATGCAAAGGAATTCAAACCTGAAAGATTCTCAGAAGGAATCTTAAAGGCAACGAATGGCCAAGTCTGCTTTCTGCCATTTGGATGGGGTCCAAAGATTTGCATTGGCCAGAACTTTGCTTTGGTGGAAGCAAAAATGGCTTTGTCTCTGATTCTACAGAACTTCTCATTTGAGCTTTCTCCATCCTATGCTCATGCTCCTTATGCAGTGTTTACTCTCCAACCTCAGTTTGGTACCCATATTATTTTGCATAAGCTATAGAACCTCAGTTTGGTACCCATAATATTTTGTATAAGCTTTAGAACCTCAGTTTGGTACCCATAA
Organism: Sindora glabra; assembly: GCA_020226215.1. Lineage (NCBI taxonomy): Eukaryota > Viridiplantae > Streptophyta > Magnoliopsida > Fabales > Fabaceae > Sindora > Sindora glabra. The sequence goes on from CM035229.1 coordinate 42,278,992, forward strand.
TATTTTGCTTAAGCTTTAGATTATGAATTTATGAATAATGGAAAACAGTTATATGGACATTTTCCCTTTTTTTTTTTATCATTTTCTTGTTATCTCAAGAGATAGATGCGGAATTTTCTGTGGATCCTATTACATTTCAAAGAAAGGATCTGAGGTCTAATCATTACACATAAAAATTCTATATTTATTTCTTTTCAATATGATAAAAAATGATTAAAAGGAAAAAGTAAATGATTTAAATTCCTCAGAAGGATAATAGTTATCAAATTTTATTAATGGTGTTAGAAAGATTTAATAATTCTTGATTAACATGTAATACTATCCTCAAACTAGATTGATATATTTAGAGGAGTCCTTGATGTGTACCTTACTCTTCTGATCATTTGGTTTGCATTTGAGTAATTTGTGTGCTTTGCATAAGTTTTATATGGTTTTATGATCAGATATGACATTTCTTGGATGAACGTGTTATGGAATTGTTTATTATAGGCTTTACGTATGAATTAGTGTTGCACCCGAATTAACTTTAAATTATTGCTATTCATATTAATAAATATTGCTAGATGATCATATTTTATAGAACTTATTTACAATATAAAACTTTAACATAAAACAATTATAATTTAAAATAATATTTATGACATCAGTATTTAGTTCATGGCATCCAATGTTCATTAAAACAATTTTTTCTCTACATTCCAAATTCTATCTTGGATATCTATGTGTTTATGTCAATCTAATAACCACTCTTACTATGATAAGAAAAGTAGTATAGAGTACGAGAAAATTATAAATTATTATTACTATTTTATTAATATTTTTAAATATTATTACATGATCCTTTTTCTTTTGGTGGAATTACATGATTTTGTTTTATATAAGTTAATTACATAATCATAACATTATTGAACAATTACATTATAAATTTGAAGTTTGTGTGCGCGAGTGTGTTAAGTAGTTATAACAAGCAAGCATTGAATCTCATTGACAAATATATAAAAATAATAGACTCAGAAAGATATGATACCATAATATCTAAAGGTTTTAAAATTTAATGTGATGTAGTAAGTTTTGAAATTGTTAGATTAAAATTATCCAATCATAATTATTTATTTTTTAATAGATGTAATTAAATAATTTCAATATAATAATTTCAGAGATTATCATATCATATGAAATTTTAAAACCCTTGACATCATAGAATTCACCCCTTTTGATTCATAAGGTTGCAAAAATCTTACTTGTATTACTTTCATGTACCATATTAATAAAATCAACTCCACGCTAATGTATTTGCACAAGAGAATGAAAAAAAATATTAGCATAAATTGAAGGGAACTAAATTATTTAACAAAAAAGAAATCAGATAAAATAAGTCCTATATAGAGAAAAAATTGGATCCAAATAAAAATATAACCTTATCGCTCAAGTTATGTAAACTTGTCTTTAGTAACCAAATTAAAGAGAAAAAAGAAAGAAAGAAAAATCCTCCCCATTCTTGTTTTGAATAACATGTAAGCAAAAATTTACATAGACAAAAAATCTGATTAAGAATATAAAATACATGATTTCAAATCAAATAACTCACTTGTATTCACTTTTCTATGAGTTGTAGTCAATGGGCATTTAAATATTAGAATTCCTAAAGCATTTAAATTATGATTGAGCATAGAGTACTCAAAGGAACCTAACATGATTAAGTAAGAAAATCCCTCTTGGTTTATTCATCAAAAGCCTAGTAGGTTAAACGTTCATACTTGTTGTCAACACACTAGCCTATCATGTGTTTTCAGTCCCCAAAGTGACAACAAAACTAGACTCAAAATTATGGCTCTAAGATTATATTTACCCTATTAAAAATATAAAATAAAAAAATCAATTAATGGTAGTTCCCATTTAGATAACATTAATTGTAATTAATTTAATATATAAAATATTTTATTTTTAAAATGACTTTTGAGCTAATAACTAATTTTAAATACATGTGGTTACAATTTTAAAAGTAGACCACCTTAGAGATAAAAGCCAAAAAGTTAACTAATCCTATATAGTCAATAATACCAAATTATGGTAGCAATTACATTCTTTAATAATGTAAGACCTTCCATGGTTATTAAATTTTTTCAAACTTTTCAACTGACCTTTTTGTTCCTCTTCTCTCATTAATTAGTTTTTGGACATCTAGGTTTATTCGCTCCTTTGATCTCTTTCCGCACATAACCACTTTTAGTTCATTATAGTATTTTTCACATCGAGGGCACATTTTAAGGATGTTGACTTTACACTAGACTCTTTTTATAAGATTGTATTACATTATCCTTCAAGTGGGTATGCCTCTAGGAAAAAAGGCTTATTCAAAGAATCATCATATTTATAGTATGCTATGACATTGACATTTATGTCAAATAGGCTAAATTCATCAATCAGCTCAATATAATTTGACCTAGTTGCAAAAGGGTCCTTATCGATCAACATCTCTTTCTCCTTACTTTTATAACTAAACTTCATGTGTTCGTATCTGATGGCTTTCTCAATCATTTTCTTGAAATGAACACAACTATTACTATCATAGATGAATATATTATGATATTTAAAACATTTTTGAAAAATTTAAAATGTTTGTCCTTTAAAAGTAAGTTAAAGATTTGATCGGCCTTATTAATTTTAAAAGAGTATACTTTTTTGTTAATTAAATCCATTTTATCTTTCTTATTTGCATCTGTTAGTAGTAAACATGTTTAGGAAGGGTTGGGTTTAAGTTTAACTGAATGAATCTTATTGTTGCTTTCTCTATTGGTTTCCTCACCAATATAAGCCACTTTCTTTTTTTTGAAATGTGCATAGCATAGTTTCTTATTCTTCTCTTGCTGTAACCATTCAATTTGCCTAACTTTCCTGGTTAACTAAGCCATGTCAATAACATTTTAGTTAATGATTAGTTTGCAAATGGTGTAGTCAAATCCAGCCATTGCTATGTTCACAATTTTAGTTTCAACCACCTATGTGAAATATTTGCTTCTTACTTTTTGAAATTTGAAAAGATATTCCTTAGTGAACTCCATCAACTTTTTCTTTATGTTGAATAAATAAGTTAACCCCACCTTTATCTCACTTTTCCTTAGCGAACTCCAGCCGTTCTTCTTTTTTATCTCCCTTTACTTTACCAAATTTAGGTTGTTTAACTTCGAAGTATTTTGAATTAGAGTATCCTAATTTTGTTTGGTCCCTCTCCAATTCTTGATTGTTAGCTTATTGAAGGCTAAATTGTTATGCATCACTTTCTAAAATCTGATTCACTTGTGTCTAACTAGTGACCATTTCTAGAAGTATCGATTCTAGAATTAGGCTAAAAAGCCTAAATAAGCCCAATAAGGCCCATTGGGGAATGATAAGCCTAATAAGGATCTAATTGAGCCAAGACCCAATAAGAAACCTACCAAAGGTCTAATAGTAGAAATAAAAGACTAAATGCCAAAAGAAGTCTAAAAACTCAAAAACATTTCAAGAATTAAAAATGAGCTTAAATATGCAAATGGGCCCAAATTCAAAATTAATAAGTTTGAGCCTATTTGAGAGGTTTAATAGATATTAGAAATGAATTGCATGAAAGCTCAAATAGAAGTGAGAAAAAGAATTACTCAAAGATCTAAAAGAAAATATCAATTAGGAAATTCTTAAGTAGTTAATCAGATAGCGTAATTAGGCATTCAGGTATATTGTAGAGAAACTAGAATTTTTATGAGAAAATTTATTAGAGGCTAATATGAGTTAAAAAGAGTTAGAAATAATAAAAGGAATCACTAGAAAAGAATCTATTATGTTTTTAGCCCGATAGGTTCAAAAATTACCCTTTTGAGCTAAAAGCCAAGAAGTATTTAAATCAAGTAATTTTATTTTATTTCAGGTTCATTAGGCTTAATTTTTAAAAGCCTAAATTGAGTTTTAAAAAATTCCACATGTGCAGCAAGTTTTGAAAGGAAGCTAGGAAGTAAATGTTATTAAGCGAAAAATGAAGGACATTTTTTTTAAAAAAAGGGAAAAAATGACAATTTGTTTAAATTTAATTGGACCAAAAGTAATAAAATGGCAAAAAGGATAGCAAGGCGAGTAGTTGGATTGCCCCTAGCTATGTTTATCATTTTATTTTTAATTAAAATAAAAAGGAAAAAAATTAGCAAAATGTTATTAGTTAGAAGTTAAATATAAAAAGAATTATTGCTAAAATTCAAGAAAATCTTTAGCCATTTCCTCAAGGCAACTATGGGAGGAAAGAGTTTTCACACTTTAGGAAAAAAAATGCTAAGAAGTTTGAAGATTTACAAAAAGATTGTTGCTTTTGGAAGTATGAGAAAGAATATAGGAAAATAAAAAGAGAAGGTGAGTGGAATTCTCCTTCATTTCTATGAATTTCTATTGTTTCAAGCATTTTTAAATCATTTATGATGTTAGATTATTATCTATAAATTACAAAAAAATTTTGAAACTTTTTATATATTTTTAAGTTGAATTTTCACAAATATAGGTGATTTAAGTTCAAAACAAGGAATTAGGTTCCACCTTTTTTGTTTTTAGGATTTTTAACTAATCTATTGATTGTTAAAAATTGTAAAAAAATATTTTGGAAACCTTAAGATGTTAGAAAACTAGTGGTCATAAGTTTTATCGAAATTGGAGTTGTTTTAAGTATCCAAAAGGCCAAATTCTAAAAGTAACTTTAGTGAAAATGACAGCACTGGATAGACAAATTTTTATGACCAAGAAAATCATTAGAATAAAATTTTTCCTTAATTAAATAACATGTTAGCAATCTTGTACATTTACTTAGGAATTTTCAGAGATCGTTTGAATATTTTAAAAATTCATCTTTGTGAACACTGTTTGTGCTACCTTATTTGTACTAATGTGGAATAGGGCTATGTGAATAGTCACTACGAAGCTTGAAATTATGTCAAACAATTGATAGTTTATAAGATATATATATATATATATATATATATATATATATATATATATATATATATATATATATATATATATATATATATTAGTTATATTGCTTCCCATTTTAGGAATTTATGGAAATGATTTGAATATTTGAAAGGAATTCAGTGTAAAGAATAGTAGCCCAGTAGGATAGTATTTTTATAAAACTCTTATAGTTAGTTGGTAATTATTTGGTCACACTCATATTTGATGCTTATTGTGAATTAATTCTATGCATTATAGAGTGTGATATGTGATAATATGATATATGGTGTGGATATAATTTTATTATTTGTAGAAAAGGAATACTATCATTTAATATGATATAACTTGAAGTGAATGGCAATTTATTCTTCTTCTTCTATTGAATTTTTCATGAAAAGTTAAAGAAATTTGATAATTTAGTTATGTAGGAAGAGAAGCTAATTTGTGAAATGGTTGGGTTTGATTTTGATTATGTATAAGTGCTAATATGAAGATATGATATCAGTATTATGATTTTCAAATGAGTATGAAATAATTTATAGGATCTTTCCTTAGAAAATTGTTACAGGAAAGTGTAGGGAGAATTTCTGTCAAAAAGATATTAAGGATGTATTTCCCTTTGTCTTTGGAGTCATGATTAGAAATTTTTTAAATTTTAATCCTTGATATTGGTGTTAGGATGATTGTAGATGAAAGTGGGGATTTTTGAAAAATTTTAAATGCATGAAAAGCCAAATTATAAGTGAGATATTCAAAACTATCCATTTCAAACCCTTGTTCTAATTGCTCTTGAGTTTAAATATTTTTAAGGTACAAAATAAATGAGAAAATTATGAAATTTTTTAGACATAATATTTAGGATGTTAGTAAGTTTGTTTCAAAATTTGGTGGCAAATAGAGTTTATTTGGTTGCCTAAATGATAGTTTAGTTTTGATAGTTCTAGTGTTATCCGAATTTGGAAGTTCTAAGTTTATGCCTTTAATGCATAGGCAAAGTCACGAAATTTATTGTACAACACTTTAATTATTTCTTATTTTATCAAAACTTGGTGATGATTAAAGATGATTTGGTTACTCAAAAGAAGTTTGAAGTGCAATTGCTCCCATATTGTTCTATTTTTTTGTTCTGTGTGAATAGTACCTGTGGAAAGAAATGAGGCAAATTAATTGATGTTTAATATGTAACATTATGTTGGGAATGTTAGGACAAATTTGATGAAATTTAAAATTTATTTGGATACCTTAAAGGATACCAAAACCACCATGATACATACAAAGTATTTAGCAATATGATAGTTGTAATTTCTTTGAGAAATGATTTCAATTTATAAAAAGGTTGATCATGTTAGAATCATGTGAATAGCTATTCATTAAAATTATATATTTCTATAAATGAAGATAAAAAAGTTGCATGTGACAACCTTGGATATAATATTACATGATTATAGATCATGTATGATGCTTGAATTACAATTTGCTAGCTATTCAAAGAATTGAGTGCTATCACTACTTGAATGGAATGTTTGAGTATCAAGCTTGAAATGTGATTATGTATGAGAAATGGTGAAATAGAGTTATGTATGAGAATCATGATACAATTGGTGATGCTTAAGCTATTTATCATGAATAAAAAGATTGTATATCAATCTTAAAAATATTGATGTATGTAGTTGAAGATTGAATATGTGAGAATGGAAAATTTTAATAACAAAACCCTTATGGCATAGTTAGTATTTTAACCATATCCTATGTTATGTAATGTTAAAATATATGGTTGATGCCTATGATATCCCATTATGATTGATGCCTATGGTGTTCCACGGTTAATGCTTGTAGTATCTTATCATGGTTAATGCCTATTTATACTAATGACATCCTATTAATGCTCGCTGTATGTCTACTCATTTTGTATCTAATTTGTGAGGGAAGTTATTTATATCCTTTATAGAGAAGGAGAGGGGTGATAAGAGTTGAAAAGATAAGGTTAATGGCCTCATGCCCAGGGTAACAGTGGATAAGGTTAGATCAAAGATATAAGGAGAAACCCAGATACCAATTATGATCATTTAGTGAATTTTTATTAATAGTTACCATACCCATTCTCTACATAGAAATTATAAATGATACACATAAAAATTGTTGCTAGTGCATTAGAACTATTGTCGGTACATAAAGAGGTATTATTAGCATATAGGAATTTCTAACAATACTCCAAAATTATAATTGTCTATAAAAATCATAAATAGTACTATAAGAGTAAATGCATTCATAAATATTGTTTTATTGAAATTTATTGCATAGAAATTTATTATGATGATAATTTATTGTAGATGGTATATAATATGGGTTGCCACATGTTAAATTAATCAATGTTAATACGTATTGAAAATACCTTTTAGAAAAGAAGGTAGACATTTCTACTCATTGAGTATTCTGTACTCACTCTCTTTATTTGTGGTGTCCTATTTATAGATACAAGACATGGATCCAATGTTGTTGTTTGACAAATGTACCTATGCCTTCCATTAAACCTAATATAGAAGTAGGAATTTTGCTATCAATAATTTGCTTCTATCTATATTACGATTTGTCTATATACAAAGTTTTCTAATACTAAAAATAACATGTAAATTATATTTGCTATTTGTAAATATGTTTTGAATTTTTCAGATACATGTGCTATATAAAATATTTTTGCTATATATATCTGTAAAATATTTTTAAAAATTAGAGAGAAATAAAGGAGTTGGTAAAATTAGTAAGACTTGTAAAGATATTTAACTAGTACAATAATACCAGTTATATATCTTTACGCCTGTAACAATGTCTAAAAGATAAGTCGTGACACTTTGGAAACACTAGTATCCAACTATATTGCTTGTAAAATGTGAATAGTAGAGTCGTGTTATAGAATTACTCAATTGCACAGCAAATATTACCGTGAATGAATGGTTGATATTAATAGAGTGCTAGAAAGGGGAGCAAAGTGCATGTATTTATTTATTGTAATCTCTTTTGTGCCAAAAGAAAAAGTCCCTTGCCCCAATTATTCTTCATATATTCATAAGCCATGGACTAAAAAATTCTCACATCATCATGTTCCCAATTTTCTTGAATGGGTAGTTATAGTATGTTAATGTATAGTTTTTACCTAATCACTAGAAAGTGGGGTTCAAAAAAGTAGGAGCTATTACACTTAACTACTTTGGCGAGCTTCAATTTGTATGTTTTAACTCAACCTAGGTCAATAATTTTAGTGATTGCTTCCTAAATTATGCCAAGGAAGGAAAATAGATGGCTCTTGTAAACTTCGATTTTTCCTTTATTCAATCAAAAGGCTTTCACTAAGCTACCAAGGTTTAATAAAAGGAATGATTATAATAAAGGTAGATAAAATAGTCTATTTATATTAATATAACATTCCTATGTCAAGGAAATGTAAGATACATATCTTTCTCATAGGAATATTTTGTAGGAATATTAAGCTAAAAATATGCTTAAAAATGTAATTTTCTAGAAGTTATACTAAATATGAAAGTCCTACATTTTGGAAAGTGTGAAAGAGATTTCTTAAACCAAATGCTACTTAAATTGAATGCAATTAATTAATTGAAGGATTAAATTTAAAAAAAATAGAATAATGCAACTTAAATCGCTGAAACCACTAAGTAAATTGAATTGTAATTAATTAATTGAAGGATTAAATTGAAAAAAAAATAGAACAATGCAACTTAAATCAATGAAACCATCAAGATGATTGGCCTAGTATTATTGGATCATTACTTCAAACTAGAGACCATGGATTCCATGCAAGAGAGTATGAATTTATTACCAATTAAGGGATTGAAAACTCTTAGGGCCATTAGCATTTTGGTAGAGTTGTGATAATGAACTTACTTTTTAGGAAATAACTATGAGAATATTTTAGGATTATAATTTATGGCCAATTCTATGATACCTTAAGTTAAAAGTACAGGTATCATGCCTTGAGTGATGTGGTCAAATGATGTGTGCTAGATGGTTCCTTATGAGATTTGTGTATAAATGGTACAATTAGGCAATGACAAAGAAGGTCAAATAGAGAAATTTCATTTTGACCAACTTATATTTTTGAAAATTTCAAATATACCTTATGCGTTTTTAAATTGGACTGAGTTAAAGCAAAACACGAACTACTCTAATTTGCTTTGTTTTTTGTATTAGGCTAGACATGACAATAATTGAACTTTTTTCTAATGTTCATTTACTTTTTTTGTGAGCTAATCTTTGCATAGAGTTATGTAACATTATGAATGGATAGGAATAGGATAATAGTAGATCAATTTTCTTTTGACCCATGCCTCAATGTTAATAATAAAATATTATTTTATCTTATGCTTTATTATTAGGGATAAAATTCACCTTATCTTAATGCTCCACAAAGCCATGGAACTCTATCGGAATTTGAGGAGAATGAAAAAAAAATTAAAAAATATATAAATCTTAAAATGAAGGGTTACAAATTTACATGCAATTCCAAGAAAGGAAAAAATTTAGATATAAATAATGCAAATCATATACAATGAATAAAATATTATAATATATGTTTAAAGTTTTATATAATAATTTTATAATAATGAGACTACACGAAGCAAGACATGGTATTATTGTCTTGTCCCTATTATTTTGTTCAAGGTAAAACTTTACCTTATACCTTACCTTATAAAGTAAAAAATATACCATTCCTAAGTTTTATTAGGACAATCCTTGTGAGATATTGCAAATTCAGGTACTTTACCATCCTTATGCAAGGTAAAAAAATATGAACGAAATGAAATCAAATTACAATGGACTTCATTTTTATTTTTAATCTTTTTTGAGCTACTCCAAGTTACAAAGGACATAATTGTATTTTTGACATTTTTTCTATTCAAGACATTTATTATGATATTTTAATAATTTTAATAAATTTAATTTTACTCTATGAAATACTATTTATTATGTTCTATTTTTTTATATTTATACTTAAAAAAACTAAATTCAGGTTGGTCAAATTTATACTATTATATAAATTGAACAAAATTAATTGATTAGACCCTCAAGCAAAACTCATATATTAGATTTATTTTTAAAATAATCATTTTCCAAATAATTTACGCTATTTAGTTTATAATCACAAGACTTTAACTATTATTCATCTATCTTTGATAATCTTCTAGTTATTTAATTATTAACATTACTAAGTTTTAATTCACATTCAACAATAGAAATGATGTATTAAAAAATTTATAATTAATTTAATTATCATAACAATGAAATTTCTTCCATTTTAGAATTAATATGCTTTCTTACATTTTCAAATAGATGTGTTGTTAACAAATTATGTTTTATTTAGAAATTTGTAGTCTATTTAGCAATAAAATTCATTTATTTTATATAAAGTATTACATGTAAGTAACATCACTACTAGCACTGACACTATTATCATCACTACCATCACCATTATCATTATCACTGTTATCATTATTACTATTATCACAATCATCACTACTACTATAATCATTATTATTGTCATTTTATGCTATCACTACCACACTCACTATAAAGGATTGTCAAAATAGGTTGTGATGAATGAAATAAATTACTTAAAATTTGATTTATTTTAATTGTAGCTATATACAAACTAAATTCATGTGGATTGAAACTCGGATTGAATGGTCTAAATTGGATCAATTTATAGATTTATGGATCAAACCACAAATATGGACCAACCATCACTATCATTATCACAATCACCATCACTTTATCACCATTTTTATAACCATTGTTATCACTATTTGCCATAACAACCATCACTGTTACTAGAAGTGGTAGTTAATTTGAATAGACTAATTGTTTGTTCAATCTGATTCAATAATTTATCAATTAAAGTAGGTTATTACTTAACTTGTTTAATTTGTGAGTATTTTTATTATAAATTTTTATTATATATTTATTGATATGATATAAAATGTAATTAAAATCTTAATTTATTTTTATGATTTTAAATTTATATTATTTAATAATATTTATAATAGTATTAAATGTTATACTTTTTTTTAAAAATGTACTATTGTTAGTTACTTAATTAAAATTATACTAATTTGCACTCGAGGCAAGATTGAGCTTGACTTGAACTCATTTTATTTCACTTTCACCTTTAACTACAACTATCATCACCTTCACCATTACCGCTATCACTATCACAACTATTAACCATTATTAACACCTTGTCACCATAATATTATTAGTGATGAGGATGTAACAATAATGATTGTCATGGTAATGATAGTGTTAATGATGATGATGATAGTCACTATGACAATGATGATGAAAATAATGTTAATTACTACAAATTGTTGAAAATCAATTTTACCTTATGAAAATTTAAAATGTCTAATTTTATGATTTGATTAGATTTGGTAAGAATGAACTTATTTAAAGTTCATTGTAATGGAATTGCTTATTCGCTAACCTTATTGTAATTAAAAGTATTTTATGCTTTAACAGTAGTTGCTAGACCTTTGAATTAGAAGAATCACGGCTAATCATTTTCATTTGATTCAAAATTCTAACTCGATTTAGTTTATAATTCATTCATAATGAATTCAAACAAGTAAATAGTTTTGATTAGTTATATGAATCAAGCTAATCTTTTTTACTTAGTTTATTTAAATCACAAGTAATTCAATTATAAATTTTTATTAGAGAAATGCTAACAATAGTCCTGTATTAATGTTAAGCATTAATTATTAATTTTTGATTAATTATATTTAATATTTTATTTTTATTTTAATAATAAATAAATGATAATATAATTAATATTAAAATAGTATTTAATATTAGGTTTCTATTTTAACAATATATTATTATTAAAATTAGTATCCCTCATTTACTATACTATTAAAAATAGAGAAAAAAATTTTAAATGAGATTAGTTAAGAATTAATAATTAATGCTTAACAACAGCCCAATACTATTGTTAGCATTTACCTTTTTATTATTTATTTATTAATGTAATATAATATATAATTAAAATATTTAAATTTTTTATCATTTTAACCTAAAATTTAAATAATACAACTTTGAAGTCTTGCGTGTTTTTTATCCGACGAAGAGTCGGACTTCATATTCTATGAATGGGCCATAGAAATTTTGGGCTTGATCTAATATAAAAGCATTAGTTTTCAATTATCAAAATTTCATTATGTATTTATCAATTTTACTTAAAACTGTAAAACATTTGCAATAGTAAGTAAAGACATTTGTGAATGTCTTTGTTGTCTTACGAAAGAAAATAGCTAGTACCCCAGACGATGGCCTTTACAATTTAGTTCTTCAGAAAAATTGTGCAGATTGTTAAGTTTTTAAATGAAAGAGTCTTTGTTTCCTTAATTGGGCAGCAACACCCTGTGTAATTTCAAGATAATATTTTTTGTAGAAATAATTTTATTTATTTTATTTTATGATTATGGAATCTTAAAATAATAGAAAATATTTTATTTTTTAAATATTAAATATAAGATGTATGGAAAAGAATAATATTTTCTACTATTAAAAGAAAAATATTTCTGTCAACTATTATAATATATCATGATAAAATACATTATTTTTTTCAAATCACAATAAATATATATGTGGAGATCATTGCTGCTCATCATCATCATCATCATCATCATCATCATCATCATCATCATCATCATCATCATCAATAATGAAATCTTGATAAAACTAGAAGAGAAAGAAAGAAAGAGAGTTTAAAATATTTCATCAACGTTGGTCACAACATATCTATAATTGGCGGTCCTACAACTGGCTTTCCATATGCTCACTCATTTGCCACTTTATAATCTCGCAATAAGAACTTTTAATCAAAGGCACAAGTCCAAAAAGAGAAACAATCTAAAGTAAGACTATAGACTGAATTTTAGACCTCCTTAAAGCATTAGGAAGTAACACAGTAAGAATTTAGGTTTTATTTTTTATTAAATTTTTTTAAAATTGATTTCATTTTATTTTAATAAAAATAATTTTAATTTATTTATAAATAATTTTTTCATTTAGAATTTATATAAAAAATAATAATTTTAATTCATTTATAAATTAATTTTTTCCTTGAAATATATTGAAAATAGCTTCCACTTCAACTAAAAAGTAAATTCTAATGGTATTATAGTAAATGCAATATTAAGGAGAAGCTAAAAATTTTGATATATGTATTTTAGGTAAAATAAAATAAATTTTAGTGAAATCCATGATAAATTCAATGAATTTTATAATGATATAAATGTGATCAAAATAAAAATAATAAATGAAATGAAATGAAGTATTCCTTTATTTAAATTCAAACATCATTTAAAAAATAATATTTATTTGAAAATGAAATGAAAATTTACTTTTAAACATTCCAAATAAGGAGTTAAAGTGTTAGGTTTCGGATCAAAAACACAACAAAAAAATTTTAAATTTATTTTGAAACCTACCAATGATCCATAGGAGAGATAAAAAACTAGTGTTATATTGTAAATCTTCATAATGCGATTTGAATCATTGCAAAAATTTGAATCCTATTGTGTTTGAATTCATGAATGTAGGTATGAATTGTACCTAATTCTAATGAATGAACTATATGCTTCTAATGGTTAGCAATGTCCAAACAACTTGATCACTTGCTTTAGCAAACTGATTACAAACACATAAACAAAACTTGTACGAACATATAGATTGGAATATGAATCACAAAACACTGTTTGAATGATCAACATTTTTATGATATCCAAACAAGCACTTAAATCTTCAATCAATATTGGATGAGATCCCATTCTCTCTTAAATATAGTTCTAACTATCGAATATAAGTTTTAATCGTTTCTTGATACACACTTAATCAATCTTGATTTTTTTATTTAATATATGAAACCATAAGTTTTTCTAATCTCTCCTAAATATTCATCAAATCACGTAATAGATATCATAATCAAATTTTTTTAAAAGAATAATTGATATCAGTTATATATTATTATCTAACTAATTTATTTTATCTTACAAAGAAAATCTCTTCTTAATCTCCAACTAGAACTATCTTATGAAATGAGATAACTAAATTTTGATTATTAACCATGCCTAAATATGACTTTGGTAAGTAATCAGCCAATATTTAGTGTCACTTAAGTGTAGTCCAATTATATTGCCTAATTTTATTTAGTAAAGCCTAAGTATGTTGGGCCTTAGTTTAACTAAAAGTTCCTAATTACACTTTGATACACTTTTTATATGTAACTTTATCGATTTTTATTATATTGGTAGTGATTCTAAAATCATATTTTAGTATCATAAATAATAAGTGATATTTAGCAATATATCATTATTATCCAAATAGTAAGAATATTAATGATTTAACATAACTTTTATGTGACCAATATCTGATACAGTTTAGTCCCTTTTGTCTTGGACATTTAGTTTGAACTAGAGGTATAGAATGTATCATCCTTATAGTTCAATGTATGTATTTCTTGATTCTTGAGTAGATTATATAAAAACAAATAAATTAACATCAAATATTAATCCATTTAAGTATAATCATATATTTCACAATCTTAATCAAAAGATTCACAAATATCATTTCTTCTATATAGGAAGGACAAAATCTCATTTGAATCACTCATATTTCTTTGCATAATTTGTAATATATTGAATTATCATCTTTTAGGCCAATCTTATTATAGTTGACATTAGATAACATTAGAGTATATAACTACTCACACAAGGAACCATATTAATTTTAGGTTAACGAACTAAATACATTATTGTCACTATAAAATTGCTTATGACCCTTATATAATGATTGATATAGCATTCTTATGGTAGATTGGTCCAGTATTGTTTAACATGTACCTATGCACTTACTTAATATTTCATATTTATAACCATGGTTATCAACCAATATACATACGAATCTTGATGTATTATTGTTATCTCGATTTATAATAATACTTAACTAAGAATCTTTTAGGAATAATATAAATTATTTTAGGAATAATTATTATGTTTATTTATATTAGACAGATATAACATTAAACATAATAATAAACTAAACTGTCTTTATATATAAAGAAAATGTAATATAATATATGTAGATAGAATTATTCTATAATTGGCTATTAGACCATATACCAACATAAGAATGCGGACTATGGAGAGTTGATTCCCTATGGACATCGAGAGAGCCTCCAATTCTGGTTAAGCTGGCTAATCAATCCGCACAACATATAATGTTTACTTTCATGGATGTTGTAGCAAATACTTTATCATTTAATGGTACGATGTGGTTTTAATATTTTAGATATTTTTTATATTAAAAACAATTTAATATAGTAAAATATCTTACTTTATAAAGGTGAAGGAAACTAATTCAAAGAGCAAAGAAACGAGACGAATTTAGTCTATAGCTTTTTGACTGCATTTATGATGATTTTAACTTTCCAAGGAAGTGCAGAAAATGTAACTTCTCTCGGTCACACAAATTTGATAACAAATTTGTGGAAGTCCGCAATAGTAAATCATGCTAATTCAGTTACATTTTCTTCGTTCCTAACTAATGCAATTACTAGAATCAACGTCATATTAATTCATCCGAAATTCTATCTATTTCAATAAATTTTCTATTATTATTCTTAATACTAAATTTTACCGGCTTGAGATTGAATGAGTTGCTGCGTCAAAAGGAAGCAAAACAATTTTGCGCCACACGTATTTAAACAGAATTCGACAAGACACGCCTCAACCTACGCGCATCAACTCCACACCTCAATTAAGATGCTTGAACACCATTAGTGATGTGGGATCCGCACATTTAGATTAAGACTAGTTTTGACATATTCTACTTAAGCGTGGTTAGACTTGTCAAAATATGTTAACCCAACCCTATGGGGTTAACTTAACAAATAAAAACTATACGTTGGACCAGTCTTAAGCTGAGCTATTTTTTTACTAAGTCGGATTTAAATCGGATTATTACAGTATTACTCTCAGTCCCAATCTTAGTTTTAGTTCCAATGCTAGGTCAATATTTACTAGGCGGGTTTGGCCGAATTTTTATAATCCGTTATATTTATTATTATTATTATTAATTTTACATCATTAATTAATTAAAATATATTATTATTTATTAAATATAATTATATTTTATTATTATCACTTAAAATTTTATTATATATATTAGTGAGCATATATATTATATATGAAATTAAATATATTCTATTAAATATATTTAATAAAATAAATATATATTATTAAAATCTAGTAAATGCATGAATTTGCATTTAATAACATATACATTTAATAAAATAATTTTAATTTATATTGATCAAGAATTTTATATTATATATTTATTTTATTTAATACATATATTATTTTATATTATATATTTATATATTTATTTATATTATAAATTTATTTTATTTAATAAAATAAATATATATTATTAAATATATATTGATCAAGTCTAAAGTATTATATATAAAAGTAAATATATTAAAGAATTTTACATTATCAAATATATATAAATAATTTTATAAATAATATATTAATAAAAAATTATAATAATTTAGATATAATAATAAAAAATAAGTAATAATGTATTATATTATATATATGTATATAATATATTTAAATTAATATAAAAATTATTTATTTAAAATTTTTAAATAATCCAAAATTTTATTATTAAAGTACTAATTCAAATTTTAATATAATAATTAATTTTGACAAACTTATATAATAATATTGATAATATTAGATATATAAAATTATTTATTTTAATATTAAAAATTATTTAATATTTCTTATATATATAATTTTAATATTATATATATTAAAGTATAATTTTAATATACAAAGATTATTATTTTAATATCTATATAAAAATTAAATATAAAATAATAAATCAATTAATTATATTAAAATTATAGTTTTAATAAAATAAATATATATTATTAAGTATATATTGTCAAGTCCAAAGTATTATATATAAAAATAATAAATTTAATAATTTATATATTATCAAATATATATAAATATATAATTTTATAAATAATTTATTAATAAAAATAATTATAATATTTTTATATGATAATAAAAAATAAATAATAATGTATTATATTATATGTATGTATATAATATATTTAAAATCAATATCAAAATTATTTATTTAAATTTTTAAATAATTTAAAATTTCAACATTAAAGTACTAATTCAAATTTTAATATAATTATTTATTTTGATAAACTAATATAATATATTATAATATTAGATATATAAATTTATCAATTTTAGTATTAAAAATTATTTAATATTACTTATATATATAATTTTTATATTATATATATTAAAATATAGTTTTAATATATCAAAATTGTTATTTTAATATTTATATAAAAATTAAATATATAATAATAAATTAATTATTTATTACTTATTACTATTATTAGACTAACAGTCTAACTCAATTATCTGATTGGTTAATACTTAGCAGTCCTAGTCTTGTACCAGGTTAGACTAACCAGTCTCAATCACTTATCAGGTTGAGCTATTGTTATCATTTTCTATAACTATTCCAATTTCAAACTAAATAAAATTATGTTAATTTCAGGTTAATCCGTTAAACTTAACTTATTTTGACATCTCTAAGTGTGGTGGAAATTTTTCTTTTTTTTTTCAGTACAATAGAGGCAGAAAAATGTTAATTCTTATTTGCCCAAATGTCATTTAGTATACATCCAATATAATTTAAACATGTTAGATAAATAAATAATTAAAATATGTTAAATCAGATTACGAGAGGATGAGGTAAACGTAAATGAGTAATAAATTATGCGATAAAACAAAGGAGGTTTTTATGGTATAAATCATGCATTGATGTATGCTATACAACACAATCCAAACCTATAAATATTTGACACTCCCGGTAAGCATCAAAGGGAACCATTTTTAAGCCCCTCAGCAAGATTTTCATGCCAAGCAATGGAAAACTATGTAATAAATGGTGATTTTTTCTAAGAGGGCGTTTGGCTGTTGGAATGTTTTTCACATTCTTAAAAATATTTTATGAGGATATTATATTCTCATATTTAAGTTAAAATTTTAAAAAAATTTGTTAAAAAATGTAATATTCCCAAGAATATTTTAAGGCTAAATTTTCCTCTCAAAAATTCCTATAAAGGAGGTGAGTATCTTAAATTCTCATTATATGAGAATATTTATACTTAAATAAAAAGATAATGTTATCCTTTTTTTTCATGTTCTAATTTATTTTGAAAAATTTTTATTTTCATTTTTCACATCTAACTTATATTTTTCATTTTCAATTTTTTTATGATAACAAGTATAATAATACTAAATAAGCCAAAAAAAGTAATTTCTAAATTTCAATTCTAATTCATTCTAAAAAATTTTCATTTTCATTTTTTTACTTTTAACTTATATTTCTCATTTTCAATTTTTTCATGATAACAAGCATAATTGTATTGAATAAATAAAAAAATAAATAAATGAGTAATTTATAAATTTCAATCCTATTAATTTATATATAATCTCATAACATGTTGAAAAAATTGTAAAGTAACTTTAATATATTGAAATTTGATTTGCATAATTATATTCATTAACATTGCATATTCACATATAATATATATATTTTAAAAAATTTCTCATTTACATAAAAATTACAATTAAAATTTATAATATTTTTTTATAATTTTTAATGCCTTACAGAGTAAAAAAAAATAAAGATTTAAATGTGTGAATCATGTGAAATTAATATCCTAATGTTAGACATAGTTTTAATTTGCTTGTATAATTAATTATATGAAAATTTTAAATTCAAATTCTTAAAAATTTTAGTATTTTATAAGTTAAATTATTTATTATATTTTAATTGAAGAGAATTCAAATTATTAATTTATTAGGTCTGGAAAAGTCTTTATTCACATATTTTTAATTAAATTTATAATTTGTTACAATTTATAACAAACAAATTATTAAGGGTATTTTTTGAAAAAGTAATAAAATTATCAGGAATATAAAGTATGAATCAAATATGAGAATATAATATATCTCACTACAGGAAAAAAGACTTTTAGCGACAACAATTGTCATCAGTGTAGAGAGTTTAGTTATCGCTAAATACAAGAGTCATCAGTGAAAATATCATCGGCATAGCTTCATAGGTGAAACCTTTAACACCGACGATAATTTATCATTGTAAAAAGTATATCCTTCTACGACGACAAAGTATCATAGAAAAAATTTTTAAAATTCAAAAATTTTTTAAATTTAATTTTCACTGACAACATTTGTCGTCGTTATAGGTCCAATTAAAAAAATAAAAAAATTTCAAAAAACTTTCAGCAACGATATTGTCATTGCTGAAAGTCCAACCTTCAGCGACGACATTGCTAAAAGTTTTTTGAAATTTTTTAAAAATTTAAATTGAAATTGAAGCTATAATTAATTGTAATTCAAATAATATATTATATTTAACAACATAATTTAAAATATTCTTTATTTCAATTGAATTGAATTATATTTATCTTTTTTAAATTAATTTTAATTTAATGTAAATTATACAACTACAATACATCAATAGTACTAATAATAATATATAATAATTTGATCCAACATAAAAAAATGAATACTCATAAAGCAACTGTATAAACAGTATATATATGAATAAATTATATATACACAATCCATGTAAATATGTACATGTGAATATATATATATATATATACGGGCAGGGGATGTGCAAATATGTCGATGCATCCTTATCTGTGCTAGCACTATCATCATCATCCTAGCAACAGGGACAATAAAACAATGGTGATAGCTAAGAAAGACTAGGTGGCTGGGTGGCAGGTGCAGTTGCAAATCTACTCGGCCTAGGTGGTGTAGTAGTAAATGGAGGCTCACGGTAGGATGATACCTTATTGCCTAAAAATGGAGGTGATCTCAATAAGATAAGTCCCAATCTGCTGCTACATTTGTTGTTGCTGAGCTAGCTTCTGCTGCTACTCTTGAATCAACTACTGGCTATGTTGAAACTTGTCTCGACTCTGCTGTAATCGCTCCTGCAACTCACAGACCTGAGACACGTACTATGAGCTCCCCCTAGTGCTAGAAGTGCTTGCCGAATGATAGGAATGACTAGCCAGCACATGTCCAACAACCTTCTTGTACCCTCAACAAGTGTCAAGCATCTTATTGGCGATGACAACCACACTTATCTGTACAAGAGTCCCAGGCAAGCTACTAGATAATACACTAGACTGTGTGTGCTGAGTCACTAATTTAGTCATCCTCACCCTAAATTATTAAAATAAAATTCAATAATAAATATTACAAGATATATTCATAAAATTCTATTTAAAATATAAAATTCAACTAACTTACATATTACTCCTGATGGATTAGATGCACCTACTCCCCTGACCTATAAGTGTGTCAGTCCCTAAAATTCTCGGGAACAAACTATAGCTCATTAGTATCTTTATTTCTCTATTCATTTTTTATAAGAGAAAAAAAGGATGAAAATAATTAAATAATGAACAATAAGCTAACTAACAAAATGTACATTTAAATAATGAACAAAAAAGTTAGATTACCTTATCAAAACGATGTGCAGTAATAGATTTTAACCCATGTTGATCATTTATCACCTTCTGGGCTTTATTATTTGCATTCCTCCCAGACAACTCCTGTAAATTAAAAAAATAATATAAAATTTTTATTTTTACAATTTAGATATGTGAAATAATGACTTAATTTTATAAAATATCATACTTAACCTATACTTATCGTTATAAAAAAAGTCCATACACTTCTGCCATGTTTGCGGTGAGATAGATCATGGTACACAACATCTAGTACGATCCAAATCATAATCTTGCTCCTGATTACCCTTATGCTCTAAAAAGTGATTATTCAACCTGTACTTTCAATCTCTATACAAATCTGCAGCAGTCCGCATCAAACCGAAAAGTGCTTTATCCTAATCACCCTCAGAGATGCCCTGGAACTTGAAGTGGGACTGCATTAGAAGACATTTAGCAAATTTGTAAGTATTATATTTAGAATTTCAATCTCAAACACAACTAAGTCAACAAATGGAGAAGATAGATACTTATGCAAACCTCCTGCACAACTCTATCTCAGATTTGCTAAGGTACAACTCGCCATAACTTATAATAAAGCGACATATGGGCTCGGATCATGCTGCCAATATCACAGAGGAGATGGCTAACATTCTCACCGATCGCATGCCATGTACTAATTGTATCGAACTATACAGACACTGATTTCCTCTCACCCTCCCTATCTTCTCATACAACCTAATGGACCTATTCAAACCCCTCTTTCTCGTAGCTACCACTTCGATAGATAACAGAAAATATCAATATCATAAATGGGATATTTAATCAATATCAAGTATGCATAATAAGAAAAAAATACATGATCCCTCGTACTGTGATAGAATGTGGGTGAGTCGCTGTGGAGGGTCCCCTCTAGCATTACCCCCATGGTGTTGTGCCTTGACATCCACCATGATTGGAATAATACATATTATACAAGTAGTTAAGAAAAAATCCATAATCAAATTGAACGATTAAAAGGTACAACTTATTGCAATCATATAGATTGTTTAGACAATTATACTTCCATGATTACAAGTCGTAATGCAAATAATTTATTTTTTCCCCTAGTTTGAATCAATGTCAATGAACTTAACAGACTCATCCTTATTAGTTTTTTCATCATTATCAGATTGTAAAAGCCCTTCCTCCATATAATTCCCAATCATTTCGTCTTTAAAATCACCTTCATCATTGATGAAGGTGTCTTCTTCATAAGCATCAGATCCAACATTCCTGGAAGGTGGAACGATTGAAGGACCATTTCTTTGATTACTTAGATCTACTAGATGAAAATCTCTAAGATCAACTGTGAGGTTGAAATTGGATGAGTTACTTTTCTATAAATATAGCAAGTCTTATACACTGTCTCCATCACTGGGTAGATCCTATATGTCGCAATGTATCATATTATAGACGACCCTCCAATTTGGTTCATTAAGGAGATCCTCGATGTAAAATACTTGTTTTGCTTAGGTAGCAAGTATGTAAAGGTCATCTTTGTACCATTGTCCATTAATAGAGATGCTTGTGATATTCTTGTCAATGTAAAGTTTCTTCTTTATAGGATCAGTGTCATACCACTTGCATTTAAATAAAGTCACACTATACTTATTTAAATAAGTTAACTACACCATAGAACATGTTACCATCAATACCTAGAACAGAAATGCCATTATTTTATATTTTATGCTTCACATCTTGAGTTTCGACTACAAAGTGCACTCTATTCATAATGCACACAGAGTATATCATGATAGTAAAGCTAGGACTGAAGGCTAATGATAGTAGCTCTTCAATGGCCTCTAAAGAACCATTCCTATTTAAATGGTATATCTACGAAAATAGTATTTTTTTCAAGAATTAAATTTAAGGATTAGTACGAGTAATGAACAATATTTGTATGATTAGTATAATGCATTTAGGAAGAACAAACATTTACCTTAGAGCAAAACTACGAGGGGAATTTAGTTTTTTGTAAGTTGTCAATATTTTCAGCACCACTTTGTTCAAGTTCTCGTCGGTGCTTACTATAGAACATAGACATTTTAGTCCATTATAATTATTTAGGAGAAAAGTACAAATGATTATAGAAACTTACTGGAGATACTTTTCGATCTCAGCATAATTATTCAAGATGTACCATACTACAACATCTCAATCCTTCCTATCAAAGTGAGAAATAATCTTCTTCCATACTAATTGATATTAGGATTGGAACACTGGCAATGCCCTTCTTGTTTGACTGGGTGCTACATTTTGATTTCGATTAGGCCGATTGAATCTAGTTTCCACTCCTTCCAAGTACATAGAGAAAAATGTTAATGCCTCATCAATAATATACCTTTTTGTAATTAAACCCTCTGGTCGAGCACGATTTCAAACATAATCCTTTAACTTTTTTATATACCTTTCGTATGGGTACATCTATCGAAAATGAATGGATCCCCCTTGCAATGCTTCATCTGGCAAATGTATCATTAAGTGAACCATTATGTCGAAGAATACTGGAGGGTATATCCTTTCAAGCTTGCATAAAATAATGATAATGTCTTGCTTGGTTTGCAAAATATCCTTGCTATTGAAAGTTCTAGCACATATTTGATTGAAGAAGTTGCGTAACTCAACAAATGGAAATGATAATTCTTTCGGCAAGAAAGCTCGAATTCCTGGACCTAACAATCTTTACATAATAACATGATAATTATGTGATTTCAACCCCTTCAACTTCATATCACGATTAGTGACATTCTTCTAGAGACTCCCAGCAAATCCATCAGGAAATTTTTCATTTTTTATATATTGGCAAAATCATCTTTGTTATTCCTAGTTAGGCATATATATAGCATGTGGCTTGAAAAGTTAAACCCTTCTCTTCATATAGATGTAAGTTTGGCCTTATCTTCATGTCTATCAGATCTTGTCATGCATTGTCTGTATCTTTTATTTTATGCTCAATATCCAATAATGTACCTAGAATATTGTCACATACATTCTTGTCAACATGCATCATATCAATGTTATGTCTCAAGTTCATTATCGGCCAATACAGGAGGTAAAAAAAAAATACTTCTCTTACTCCAATTAAATTCATTAGCATCCCTCTTTCACTTTACACCACCAAATTGAGCATGTTTTTCATGAAGTCTCTGTGCCACCTTATTCAATTGATTCATGATAATGTTATTGGTAAGAGGACAAGGAGAGGCTCTCTTCTCTGACCTCTCATTGAATTCTTTCCTATTTCTCCATGTGTGACTTCTTAGAAACTAATGATGGTAACCAATATAAGTTATTTTTCCCTAACTCGAATTGATGGAGTATTCAGATTGCATGTAGGACATGCTTTATATCCTAGTCCACTCCATCCAGAGAGACTACTTTGAGCGAAAAAATCATTTACAGTTCATAGCAAAGCTGCTTGCATATTGAACATTGTATTTGTATTTGCATCTCGAGTTTCAACTCCTCTCTTCAAAAGATGTCTCAACTCTTCTATAACTGGTTGTAAGAAGACATCGATATCCTTGCCTGGTGACTCTAGCCCTGGGATTAATAGGGTCAACATGAAAATAGACTGATTCATGCATATCCATGATAGCAAGTTATAAGTAGTCATCACCACTGACCACATGTTGTAGGACAGGTTCCTATCATCAAAAGGATTAAATTTATTTGCACTTAAAGCTAACCTAACATGTCGTAGGTTAGCGGAGAAATTAGGATGCCTCTTATCAAACTCCTACCAGACTTTTCCATCAACGGAATGTTGCATTACCCCCTCCTCTATTGATTTTCTAGTATGATGTCATATTATATTCTTTGCAATATGCCTCGACCCATACAATCACTTTTGTCGAGGAGTTAATGAAAAATATCGAACGATTTTTTGAGGCACCTTTTTTTCTCTCGTATTTTTATCTACCTATCGGCTCTCCCCATAAATTGGATAATTATCCTCTGAAGCATGTTCTTTCTAGAAAAGTGCGCAGTCATGTTTACACACATAGATTAATTCATACCCTAATCCTAACTTGTTGAGCCATTTCCTTGCACCATAGTATGATTTAGGAAATTTATTATCGTTCGAAAGTGCCTCTTTCAATAACCTCAAAAGAGCATCAAATGACTTATTTATCTACTTATGTAAAACCTTCAAGTGCATGAGTTTCACCAGGAAGTTCAAGGTTGAAAATGATGTACATCTCGGATATAATTCTGTTTCTACTTGCTCGAACAGGTTATCACAACTATTATAATTTGATCTAATGTCTCCATCAGATGCATTCTCATTCCCTTCCACTTCATTGTGAACTATTCGTTCAAGCACATGAGGGCCAATGAAATCATATATAATATCCACCATCTTATCTCTATTATTGGGAGATGCCCCTCTCGTCCCTTTAGAGGTCGAAACATCCGTTTCATCATAGTGTACCCAATTTATGTATAATGGATGGAATTCATTATCTATAATATGTGCCTCTAATATTGGTAATGTTTGGAATAATAAATTCATACACTTTTTGCATGGACATTTCACCAAACCCCTTTCATCAACAAAGTTTTTTACTCTTTGAACAAATGCCACCGCACCATTCCAATACTCATCCAATAAGCAATTTGGTAGATGTATCTAACTTTTATCTATAGACATTGTATCACTAAACGGGAAGAAAATAGCTTTAGGTGGAATAAAGTTTTGTGATTAATACTTGAAATATACCTTAAATACACTATATCACTCCAACTCTGAAGGGTAGGGTCCTATCCCATTTGAGATATTTCTATAATTATGATTTTTTCAATTTATCTACGCTCATCATTTCTTTCGTGCAAAAATTTCGGCAGCATCTCTCTATAGTTCTCCAAATGTGTAAATTATACGTCTGTATAGTTTATACTTGGAGAACAGTTAGGATGCTAAGATATTTCTACAATATCAAATAAAAGTCAGATAAATTGTTAATAATAACTATAAGATATATCTCAAACTGTCTAACTTTTCAAGATAATTCAAGGGTTGGTTGATATATAAAGATTAACCAACCCTTGAACGGGTGTAAGCTTACAATGCAAATACAAATGCAATTCTATTTAAAATTATTGTAAAAATATGTATACAATAATTAAAAATAAAGATATGACATTTTATGAATATTGTTATTTAAGTATCTTATTACTTGGATTATTAATTTTTTTTAAATATCCATGATAATTGTTATGTTTCACAATTTGCATTTGGAAATTTAAATGTGTAACCTACTTTACTATATTCATAAGATGCATAATTCAACTCTTTTAGTGATACGTGCACTTTATGAGTATTTATAAATTTTCAGGCATTCAAAATTTTTAAATTTCTATTATTATATGATCATTTTAATTATTTTGTCAGAAAGTCTTTTTATAAGAAATATTATATATATTTTTATAGAAGTATAATATGTCACATGTTATTATAATTAAATAATAACATTTATCATTATAACAATGAAAGAAAGTAAGTCTTTACTCACAAAAAAGGTAACCATTATTTGTAAATATATTTTTTATTTAACACTAAACAAATAAAATAATTTTTCATCATTTCAATATTTTATAATTCTATTTTTTCATTAAAATTTTGGCAAATTTTAAGAAGTTTTAGAGTTAATAACACCAAATTAATATCCAAAAGTTTGTACCATTAGTAGATTAAGCTTAAAAAATATTTTACCATACATTTACTATTAATTTTATAAGTTATTCATTAATGTAATGTTATTATAATTTTAGCTATTAGAATTATGTACATAACATATATTTTCTAAAATAATTAAAAATTATTTCATTATCTTTAGAAATTATATTCCTTATGTTGCAAAAATAATTTTTAATCCAAGAAGAAAATCAAATCAGAGGGTGGTTGAAATTGTAAATTAAAAAAAATAATTCACTTAATTACAAAATTGACATTGAAAATAACAAAATATAATTCAAAAAGTAAATAAATATTATTTATTTTGATTATGTTTAGGGTCTAGTTTTAAAAAATAATTTTGATAAAAAGATTTTCAAAATAAGTAAATTATAAATTTTATTATTTTTAAGAATACATAGTAAATTCATTTTATCCATAAAGGATGTGATTTTCATGTGGGCTCAAGTTTAATTGACTTTTTCTTGTTGTGTGATGTAAATAATATAATTTGGATTGTTAGGTTTCGATTTCAATTTTAATTAAGAAGGAGATTATATTATTATAATCTCTTACTTTCTAAACTATATTTACATAATTATTCTAATTTGTTATGTTACATTATTTTAACAAAACTAATAATTTTGAAATCTTCTAAATTACATCATAAATTTTAGATTTTATGGATAAAATATCATAATAACTCTATCTTACCTTAATCTAACTAAATAATCCACACATATATTGTATAATATAAATTTATAGTTTAAGGGATACATAATAATAATAAAATTTATACTTATAAATTTTAATTTAAGGCATATTTACGTAAACAAATTTAATATTTACAATATATAAAACTAAACAAGATGGAGTTTCACATCAAAATAAATATACTATCAACTCTATTAATTCATTGCAAACTATTCATCCCATTGATTACATATTATAATAAAAATATTATGAAATTTAATTCACATACCTCAATGGTAAAAATTTATTGATCAAATATACTCTAAATACTCCCTATGAATAATGATGAATAACAATAATAACTAATAAATTAAAATTACAAATATAAAAATTAATACACATAAAAATATATATAAAATATAAATATACTAAATTATAAAGAAATTTATAAGACAAATTTACCTCAGGTCCACTACTTCTTCCTTGTAACCGTATAAAATGAGAGTTGAAAGGCGCTGGTGGGATATATATGGATAGATTCTTTAACGACGATAAAATTCTCAATTGTCACTAAAGAGTCATCGGTAAAACATCGGACCCTTCAATGGCGACATCTATTATCACTGAAAGTCTATTTGGGAAATTGCACTAAGCCTTTAGTGATGACAAAAGTCGCCGCTGAAAGGTCTGACCTTTTATTGACGATAGATGTTGTCCTTGAAGGTCTATTTAGGAAATTGAACCAGACCTTTAATGACAACAAAAGTCGTTGCTGAAAGGTCAGACCTTTTACTGATGACAGTTGTCATCACTGAAAGCCTGGTCCAATTTCCCAAATAGACCTTTAGCAACAACATTTGTCATCGGTAAAAGGTCTAACCTTTCAGCAATGACATGAGTTGTCGTTAAAGAATTAATCTTCCTGCCCAATTTTTTCAACTCTTTAACGACGATAATTGTCGTTGCTAAAAATTTTATTTTCCTGCCATTCTTTTTGGAGTCCCTCCAAATGTCATTTTAAGCACCACTGATAATTATGTCGTCAGTGATACTTTTAGCGATGATTGAATTTTTATAGTCGCTAAAAATGTCGTCATTATTGTTCTTTTTTCTTGTGGTGTCTAAAAATTTTAAAAAATATTTCTAAGAATTCATATATTGATCAAAACATAGAAATGTTATATTTTAAGGAATAAGATACTTGAAAATGAATCACATTCTAAGGAATGTTCCAAGGAATCACATTCCAAAGAATTATATTCCCAAGAATTTATACATTACTTAAAATTATATTTTTAGGAATGTGTACTTTTTCGGAAATGTAAGATTTTGCAAACCAAACGCTCTCTAAATTGTTAGAAAATAAAATCTCTTTATTCATTTATTTATTATTATTATTTATGATGCAAACACCTTATTTATTGTATAAATATTTGAGGTATACAAATTTAATTTAAAAATTATCAATTTTATACATATGAGAAATTATAAAAATAATAGAAGTTTTTCACGTGCTAATAGAGAAAAATTGATGTAATGTGAGTTTAGCATCTTACTTTTGGAATAGGCTGCACTTGATGTCTTCACTGAAGAGCCCCCACCCAAAGATAGCAAGTTAGTGCAGCACGAGAACGTAACCGTTTCACCATATCTTGGAGCTAGCACGATAGAGGCGCAAGAGGGTGTCGCAATTGAGATAGCAGAGGCTGTTATTAGAGTATTGCAGGGAGAACTTTCAACAACTGCTGTCAATGCTCCTATGGTTGCTCCTGAGGTAAATTGTAACAATCTCTTAACACTGTTTTCTGCAAATATGCACTTCAACTACTAGGGGCAATTCAAATATGCTCTTTGGTTCAGGTCTTGTCAGAGCTATCTCCTTATGTAGTGCTAGCTGAGAAACTGGGCAAGCTAGCTGTGCAGTTAGCGGCTAGAGGCAATGGAATTAAATCAATAAAGGTGGTCTATCGATTAAAATTATGTAATGACTAAAATAAAGAATGAGCCTGAATATAATGCAATTAATTACAATTTCCAACAAGGGTGGTTCAATTTCAACCAAAATGATTTTTCCAAGCACTCTGCACTTTATATCGCACCCAATCTTCAACCTTAAGAAATGTATCCTTCTCAAGAGTTCCTCTCTGCTTCGCTTGTTCTCGATAGCGGGAGGAACGAAGAGAATGAGAGCAGGAACGCCATAGACAAACAACAATCCAGGTCATCGAACTTTGCGGAGGGCCGCAAGGTGGTAATTCATATCTTTAAAGTTAATCTATTTATTAAATATTTCAAAATGATTAATCAGTCTAACTTGATTAATAATTTTAATTAATAGAATTTAATATTAAATTTAATTACTTATTATTTTTTATAAAAATATTTTTAATTATTATCAAAATAACATAAAAAAATTTTATGCCATAACCCTTGCAAAACTTAAAAAGGTTTTTCGGCATAAAATAAAAATAAATTATTTTGGCTCATTTGACTATTCTGATACTTGTGGGTTAACTCTTTTTCCTCTTTGTTTTATGCTATGAGGAAAGAGGAAATTACGTGATGAGCTGAAAAAAATGGTTTCAACTTGGAAAGTGTAAGTCGCCTGTAAAGAGGTTTGCCGAAAGCTCATTTTCACTTTTCAGTGAAATAAGATACATGGTCCAATTAACAAGTCATTTTAAATATTCATTCACACATGTGTGGCACATTTTTATTAATAGTTGGTGTGGATATGGAATTATAATTTTGAAAAAAATTGATTAAGAATCATAAATTATTTTGTGGACTTTTGTGCCATGAGAAGAAGAAAGAATTGAGAAAAAGAATTTCCCACATTCGTTTTATGGAATTATTGTAATATTTTATTTTTCATATATGTGGGAAGATAAAGAAATTTATTTTGTAATTTGTGGATTATATTTTACTAATTTTTTTATACGTAAAACTCATAAAATATTATATTTTGAGCTTCAATATTTGAAAAAAAGATTGTGATTTGTGAATATGCTGATCTACAATTAAAAAAAAAAGGAATATGATTTTTATATAGCTCAACTTATATCTATGAATATTTTGGTGACTTGAGTATATGTGAAAATATTTGGTGTAAGAATATTCTTACGGGCCATAATACCCAAAGCTAGTGGAGGTTGCATAATGGAAACAAATAAAAACCGAGAGAGATTCAAAAAATCTCTTTAATGGATTATTTGAATATTGTGTGTATTGTACCATTTAATGGCAAGAATAATTGGCCATTATTAGGTAATGTAAAGCCTAATGTGCAAAGACTGAACATCATCCAAGAGGGTGATTAATAAGTGTAATAGCTTATGTTAATAAGGACAACAAATTATTTGTCCAATTATAAATTTGAAAAATAATATACTTTAATGTACTTAAATGTCTTGAAGGAGATCTCTAATTTGTGAGGAAAAAATTCTTTGAATTTTGTGAAATCACATGTTCCTTTCTATTTGATAACGAATTTTATAAAAGACGATACAAGAATTTCTCAATGGTATATATTTTAATTTTTATTTATCTGAAGGAGTTGCTATATGGTTTACATAATATGATGTTAGGCAATATTCCAAAGTTCTCTCGCTCAATGTTTAGTTGACTATTTGAGAAGTAAGTAAACAAATTAACTTATATTTTAGATTTAAATGTAATTTGGGTATTCCAAATTAAATGTAAATTGTACAATTTTGATCCTTTTAATTTAAAATAATTTATTTTGATTCTTAAGTAATAGATTGGCGCAATTTTGACCCTCTATTTAATTTTCCTTTATTTTTGTTAATTTCTATCATTTTCTGTCAATTTTTATTTGATTTATAAGTATTCACTATATTATTTCTTGGATACATCATGTTTCTTCAAATTTTATAGACTACTAACTCTCAAAATGATTTAATTTTTTACATGTAATCCATTAATTTTATTCAAAACTTTTAAAATTTAGATAAACAATTTTCTTTCATGTTTACATGAAAGTTAATTTAGGTTTATATTGAGGAAATATTAGGTCAAGAAATTAATAAAAATTAGATAAGAGAACCAAAAGATGCACCTAAAATATATAGCAGGGCTAAAATAAATTATTTTAAATGAGAAGTCTAAAATTACATAATTTATATTTTAAGGGATCAAAATTATATTTAAGCCTATATTTTATTGATCTAATTAATAAGTTATAAATTAATTTATAGAGATATTTAACACTAACTTATTTGGAAAAATAAGTCCTAATTTGATAAGTTCACAAAGTAACTTAAAGCTTATAATTGATAGCTTTTCAAAAATAAAATAAAATAAAATAAAATTATCCTGCTTTTTTTAATGAAGTGATAAACTTATATCCTAATTATGTAGATAAATATTTGACCTCTACTCATTAATTTAAGATTATAAATAAATATATGATGTAATAAAATATAATTAATTAAATTATAAGCAATTGTATTCTAATTTTGAATAATAAATAAATGAAAAATAAATAAATAAATAAATAATATAATTAATTAGATTTTAGATAACTATATTTTTATTTTGAATACTTTGAGCTCATTTATATAATTTGATCTAAAAAAAAGATGAATTAACTTACTTCATATATCCAATTATATAAATATTTTCTTATATATCGTTTTACATTTTTTTAGATAATATAATAGTTAATTTTATTAAATATTTTTAATACAATTAGTTGGTTTATATGCCATTTTACATTTTTTAACTCAATAGTTAATTTTATCAAATATTCTTAATATAATTAACTTGCTTATTAATTGCTAATTAACTTAATAGATATTTGTACCAAATAAAACATATAATTTTTGTAAAGTGAACTCTATAGGCACCTTTTTGTGAATTTTAGAAGTAACTATGAATAAAGTCTAATGATTTTGTGTCAAATTTTTGAAGGGTAAAGATAGTGGAGTGACACCTTGTGTCACAGGCTAATAACTCTCTAACTAAAACGATGAGATGCATACTTACTACTTTTGATGAATATGTTAACCTTTCCATTAAACCCACTTGTAGCACACTAGGTATGAAACTTATAAGTCTACAAGTGACAATCAAATATTGCCAAAGCACCTATGCCTATCAAATTGTAAGATCATCCCACATATAAAGCCTCTAAGCATAATGAGCAAAAAGGGACAAATGAATAGCGAAAGGGACACTTCGTGTCACAATCCTAACCCAATCATAACTTGTGTGAAACCTTTTTTTTAGTTTTCACCAACATATTCCTAATTAAATAACTTGATCTTCATTATCTAATATGATGCATTCATAAAAGAGAATAATATTTTAAAAAGAGAACACTCGTTGAAGTTTTTACAAAAGATGGGAAAGTTAGGTATGCTTACGGTTTTCTTAAAATGAGTATAGGCAACTCTAACTAACTCATGAAGAATCAATTCTAAATATCTCTTCTACCCATATCTATAATAAAGATAAGTAAAATATATTATTTACAAAAATCTATGCTACCATGCTACCATTAGTGAACTCTTATAAAATTTAGCTTTGAAGAGGTGGACGTGAAAACTCGACCTAAAAATCTGAAAGATAAATCATGGCGGAGTGAGTTTGAGACTTAATGAGTGAATAATTTATAAGTATAATAACATTTCATATTAGTTTGCTAATCAGACTATCCTCCTTTAATAAATTATATCACAGTTAAACATATTAGTAAGTAAGTAAGAGCCAATAATAATAGTGGGATCAACACATAGTCATATCATTTTCAAGGTGTCATCTAATAATACTTATGAATAATTATACTCAAAATCATATTTCATTTGAATTAATAAACAATGATTAAAATACATTTATCCTTCTTTTGACTCTCAGGCCAACCTAATACCCTACTGCCTTGTTACAAGAAATTTCTCATCCGATATTTATGTTTTTGCTTCTATCACATTTCTCATCACTAATGCTACTCGTGGTATAATTCATAATACAATTTGAACATTAGAGCTCAAGCTCTATTCAATATAGTCACACTTTAAATTTAATATATATCATAACACATATCAATATCATCATGCCTTTTTGTATGGCTACAAGTATTCATAATAATCAATCACAAAACAATCCTCAACATATTTCATTCCATGATCAATGTAAGAAGTTCATTGTAACACCTATTATGTGATATAGCTTCTACCTTCTCCTTGTATCATTACCCAAGTCATGTACTTATCTTATACTTATTATAAATCACTTTATTTTAATACCTAGAGACCAAAAGTTCCATGTTGGACCATTATAAATCACAAAAACATAAAATAGATTGATTATAAGTTACTACATGGTTGCCTTAGTTGTGACCTTTGAAGGATACTTTAGGAATAACTCAAAAATTATAAATATATTATCCATATAACTTATTTTATATGAAAATAGACTCAAATAACTTTTTATAACCTGAACAGTTGCCCAAATTGACTAAATTTTGAAAAAGTTATACCTTTTTTGAAAATAAATACAAAAATTCAATTTTTTGAAATCTTGAGTTTCAAACCTTTGTCCATTCTTTTGATGATATCTCAAAATATATATGATATTTTGACTTGAAACTAATTCCATTTAAATGTATACTCAATTACCTCTAAAATTATAAGTAGTTTGTCTAAAATGGATATAACATACAGGAGTTATGCCCCTTTAAATTTGGTATAAAATTCTATAGTTGATGAATCAATTCACTGGGCCAATTTTTGCCTCTAAACCTTCAAAATTAATTGGCCACTTAATTTTGAAGCCCAATTTCACATTTGGACCCCTAGAATCGACTTACCAATTCATTCCCTAATCAATTCATCCATTCTTGAACCCTTAGAATTGATTAGTTACTCGATTCTTAAGCCCAATTTTACCTCTGGACCCCTAGAATCAATTCACCAATCAATTCACACATAAAAATCTCAATTTTCTATAAAAATTCCACTGTAATAACTAGATTTAATATAATCATCAATATATTTATCTAACATATTATATTACCTTTTTCTAACATCTATTACTTCCATCACATTAAAGTAAACCAAATTCAAGCAAAATCACAAAACAACCCATATTTCCTCAATATCATTGTATAACCATAAAATCCATAGATTTAGCTAGATTATCTACTCACCTTGTATGGAAAAGGATGCTAAAATGGTAGTTTGATGATCTTTCAGCTTTAATCATATCAAAATTCATGGATTCTAAAGCTAGGCTTTGAATACCTAACAAAATCAAATAATCCTCAAATCCTTCATCAACCAAGAAGAAATAAGATGAATTTTTTATTAAAGCAATGTCCTTACCTAGCTTTTTTCCTATCAAAATTTTACCCAAATCATATTCTCACATTCTTACTTTAATTAATTCTATTTTATTCCATATTTCACACTTAAGATTTTTAATTCACCTAAACTTACCAATTGCTTTAACTATTTTTCTCATATTAAGATTTTTAATTTATTAATAATTAAGAAGGGTGTAACACTTTATTCGCTTGATATATGTTTTATCCCATAGTTTTGAGTGTATAGGGGATAGCCACAAACTAATATACTTGAGTTCCTAGCTCAGTATCCACGTGCTCCACCAGCCCTTCTTGATACTCCACCTCTTTAAAGAACATTTTAAGTGGAAGTCCTCTTGCTAAAAGTTAATATACTTTTTTCAAATTGTCATAAGCTCTTTTTTCAAAGCTTTAGGTGTTTGATTTGCATGAAAACATACCAACACAAAGATAAAAATGTGAAAATCATAAATACACTTTTTTTAACTCCTTTGAAAATTTGAATTATGTCAAAATTATCAAAATAACCTAAACTTGGAAAAATTAAGAAAAATAGTATACGAGCTGGATTAATCCTAAATTTTAGTTACAGAACCTCCACAACATGTTAAATTTTTTCACTAAGTCTCATTCAAATCTAAGCACATTTACCTATTGAACTGTCATAATTGTCAGCTTATGACATTTAGAAGCTGCCAATAGGTGCTACCTAGTTACCAGTAGGGGTGGATAAAAACTAAGTTGATCAGATTTAGATTGAGTTTATATAAACATTGGGATATTTTAGCTTAGTTTAAGTCTGATTGGGCCCAAATTCCTTTTATACATTCTATGCTCAAATCCAATCCTTTTTTCAATAGAGATGTATTCTATGCTCAAATTCAATCCTTTTTGAAATGGAGATATTGGAATTCTTCTTAATTTTAAAATTTTAATATATATATCATATAATATAATTAGATCTTATATATATATATATATATATATATATATATATATATATATATATATATAAATGTATTTATATTTATATATATATTATTATATTTAATATATATAATAAAAATATTATTAAATAGACTATCATATACATATATTAATTGTTTATAATTTAAATTTGTGTCACATAATATATGCTAAATATATAATATAATAAAATATTTAATATATAACTATAAAATAAGGTCAAATTTAGACTGACTTGATTTTAAATATACAAGCCTAAGCTCAACAAATTTATAAAATTTAGCTTAAAATAAAACCTAACCATTAAGCCTAACTTTTCAATTCAAACCTTATTTATTCAAGATTGGATCCAAGCCAAAAGCTAGGCTGAGTTACATTTTCCTACCCCTAACTACAAGTAACTTCTTTGATTTGTCCACTATAGTAAAGTATCGATATAATTTGATGTAATTTTTTTTATTAAAGTTATGAATCTTACTTTTTTTTATGAAAATTCATTATTTTTCATTGAATTTGAAATATTTTTTTGTTATCGATATAATTGTTACAATTGTAATACTTTATATAAAAATTGTTAAATTTTATGAAAATATTACAATCTTATACTCTAAACACTTGCTTATGCTCATATATTCTACCAAAGGCATTTAGCCAAAGATCACAATAATAGGTAGGACATCATTTTTTTTGTGCATGCCTCATTATTGATCTTAATATTTCCTATCTTTGCAATGAATTTATATAAATAAATGATGCATTATCATTATAATAGATTATCACTTGTGCTATGATTAAAATTGTGATACAAGATTAAAATCTTCATGGTTGTGCCATTTAGCCACAAGAATATTGATGGGATGAAGATGTAATATAAGTGAGCATAGTAAGGAAATTGCCATAAAAAAAGTCCTATGCCATAAATATTTTTTTATCATAGATTTACTCATCACTAATAGATGTTTCTAACTATAAGTACAAACATGATAAAAAATATACCGTGTTGCTAGTAATTCATCCTACCATAAATACAATCATAACAAAAAAATAACATAAATAACTATGAAAACTAATATAGTTAGCTAAAACAATTTTTATATATTCAAATTAAATCAATTATCCCACTAATTTGATTAAGTGCTGGCCTATCTTCTGGTTTGCAAATTTGTAGAGACCCATTAATGTTCTTAGCCTACATCAAAACAATGTATACCACTAAAACTCTACCTATCTGGAAATTATAAATTACATTTATAAGGAATCAAACCTAAATATCTAAGTTAAGATATACAATTCTTACCATTGCACTAGTTCACTTTTTTAATATTGTAATATAATATATTTTATATAAAGTTTTAGTGATTGGTTAGCTTTACAAATATAAATACACTCTTGTGGCACTAATTATATAATAATAAAATATTATATAAATTCACAGAATAAGAATATACTTATAATAAAAAGTTTTATGACTTTACTTTAAAAAATTAGAATAAAACTCATTTGATCTGTCACTAATTTTTTTTGCATCAAATTTATCTTTTACAAATATCTTATATCTATTTTATCTCTCATAAATAATAAACAAGTTAATTTTGTTCCTCTATTTATATTTTCTTTAATGAATTAATGCCTATAGAAATAGAATAATTAAAATAATAGACAAATAATATATAATGGATTAAATTGATATTAAAATTGTGTAAAATGTCAAATTAATATAAATAATATGTATGAGAAACCTAATACAAAAAGAAAAAAATTTAAAATAAATTGATAATAATTTATATTGATTTTCAATAAACTTTAATTATGTATTTGGAAGTATATATTACTGTACAAATAAAATGTTTAGATTTATAATTAGTTATTAAAAATACTATACACAACTCACAAACTCACAAATTATATTTATATGTAATTTTTTAAATGTATATGATTATAAGACACATAAACAAGTTATTACAAAATAAATTAGATTCCAAATATATTTTTCATTAATTGTTGTTAATTATGTTATTATAATATAAAATCAAAATTTTTACATCTTTCAAATAATTTTTATTATTTTTCAAAAATTCCTTTAATAAAGGTTGAAGTATATGAAATAAATAGCCATATAAATTATAACTTTAAATTGTTATGCATATTTAAACTTTAATTATAAATTAATATTTAAATTATCATAAATTTATTTATCTTTAATTTTTATATATGATACCTATTTTTATCCCTCACAAATATAAGTTAAATCATTCAGTCCTTCATAAATTTTTAATATCATTTTCATCCTTGATGTACTATCTATATCTTATCTTTATCTTTTTATCTATCAAGTTATTAACCCATGAATAGAAATACTAATAGATGAATTAAATTAATTAAATTATTATTTATAAAGAACAAAATTGATACAAAATTCCTATGAAGAATGAAGTTATTACATGTGAAATTAAAAGGAATCAAAATGAAATTTTAGACTATTTTATATATATGATGCTCTTAAATGTAATTTAATTAAATGTTTTTAACATAATAATTTAATTATTATTAAATTATATATAATTTTACATAATTATTATTTTTATTTTTTGATGAATATTTTGTTAATATTACAGTGAAAAATGTAAATTTTGTTATTATATAATAATTTAATATTACTATAAATAATGTTATAAATTCCACCAACTAATTTAATTGATTTGACTATTATGCATCTATCTCATCAAGTTCGCCAAACAGACCCTTATAGGTAGTATATATTTATCCTTTCAAACTTTATATTAATTTAGGAAGGAACTCTTTATATATATATATATATATATATATATATATATATATGTATTTATGTATGTATGTATGTATGTATGTATGTATGTATGTATATTTACTACAAAAATGATATATTTAAAGGGCCATAACTTTATTCATAAAATAATTTGCAGTATAAGTAATACTTTACTATGAATAAAATTTTCTAATTTGTATGGTGACACAATTTGCAACAAGGAATATATTCTCATAATTTAATTTATGGTATAGATGATATTTTGTCATAAGTAAAATTTTTTCATGGCATAAATAATACTTTACCACAAAAAATGTATCCCTGTAACTTAATTCATGGTATAAGTGATACTTTATCATAAGTAAAGTTTTTCTGCGACATAATTTTTTTAGTTTTCTATACATTTATTTGAATTCTTTTATTCTCATAATAAGAAATAAAATTGCCATGATTTTTTAATTTCAGTTGTATAATTTATAACACAAGTGTTAATTTATTGTAGTAGTCCAAATTTGTCATGACCCAACTTGGATAAGACCAGCATAGAATTATTCTTCAATAACCCTATTAGCCTATTTCCACAAACTGCTAAATATAACAAAGATTTTAATCCTATCTT
Organism: Sindora glabra; assembly: GCA_020226215.1. Taxonomy (NCBI): domain Eukaryota; kingdom Viridiplantae; phylum Streptophyta; class Magnoliopsida; order Fabales; family Fabaceae; genus Sindora; species Sindora glabra. The sequence continues at coordinate 42,317,730 of CM035229.1, forward strand.
GCACTCATTCTTTATGAAACATTCACCATTCATTCATCTTCAAAAATTTCACTGCATAATAATTGGTTTGTTAAAGATTAGCTAGGCCAGCTTATGGACTCTAACATTTAAGCATAAGCTACCCTAACTATGCAAATAATGGACTCTAACATTTGAGCACAAGCTATCCTAACTGTTTAATTTCATTATTCTAAATATGCAAATGCACCAAATTCTATACTTTGTCATCAATCTACTAAAAGTTGGATGTTAAACTTTTGAAAGAAGGTGCCTTATTTACTATAATGAGAGGGAAGGAAGGTCCTATTATGTGTTTGTAATATTAAAAACCATAAAATAGTAAGTATGGGACTTAGTTAGGAATATTCTACCTATTAATCCATGTGAATAGAATTAAGCAAATTATATAAGAATGAAAAGATATTGATAAACATTTCATGCTCCTATAACATGTGGAGCTTTAAACATTAAAGAACTAATCATTTATCATTACCATAACATAGCCAATCATCTAAGGAAATATTATATGTCAATTCAAACCATGAGAGAAAGAAAGAGAGGTTTCCAATCACATTAATAAAAATAGCTATAAATGCATAAATCAAGTAACTTTCCTCCTTGTATCTCCCAATCAATCTTATCCCACATAATCTCTAACCTTATCCCTCTAGAATTAGCCTTATTACATATAATCAGTACACCAATCATAGTGTTTTAATATCCACCCCTTGTCACATTATTACCATTATGCGTGGCAAAATTCATAATTCAATTTATTTATCGTACATATGAGCATAATTCATCTTAATTTAGGTTATAATACACTTTATAGGTAACAAAACTATCATGCCTCTTTGCATGGCCATATAACTCATCACAATTCACAAATCTTAAGTATATTTAAACTTATCACAAATTATGTGCTATATTATGTTATAATAATCATACACTTGCTTGAAAGTGGTTTAAAATCTTAATAATATGTTTATACATCAATTTTTATGATTGGATATGCATTAAAGGATCGATTAAAATTAGTTAGGTTGTTAAAACATGAAACAAGGTAGGATGAATCACTTTAAGGTGGAAATTTCAATTTTAGAAGTGATGAATCGATTCCAAAATTAATTTAGGGTAAAACTTCCAATTCTAGAAAGGGTTGAATTGATTCTAGAACTAATTCATGTATGAATCATGTATCCAAAAATTGATTCACATATGAATATCTTGAATTTTTCTTTAAAAAAATATTATGTAGTTGACATTTAATGCACTTCTACTTCATTTATTACATACCAAGTCACTATCTTATCATTAATATACATAATGAACATCTTATACAAGAATTCTTCAATATTAAACTCATCCAAATCATTAAAAATCATCATATTTCAATAAAATCAATCAAAATTCAAAATATAGAGAAAATAACAATTTTCCAATATAATTAATGGATTTAAGCCAGAACATTACTCATCTAATGTAAAGGAGAATGCTAGGTGGTTGACTTTGATATTTCTCAATCATAATTATATTAAAATCAAATTTTTTTAATTTAGGTTCTAAATTTTCCTCTTAAAACCTAATAGTTCCAATCCTCATCAAATTAGAAGGTGATGAAGAAATTTTTCAAGAAGGATAATATTCTTACCTTGTTTAGATTAAGAAATAAAAATGGATTGAACTAAGATCTCGCCAAATTTGATGAAAGAATGAAAGGGAGGTTAAGAGAATTTGGGAGTTAAAGTTATTGGGTTTTAGGAAGATGAAAGGGAAAAGATGAAGGTGATAATAAAATGAGTAATAGTGCCTAAGGACATACCTATTAACCTAAAACATTTAACCTTACCACCCTATCTATCTTCATGGTATCATCTAAATAAAAGTAAATGCCTCAATAATGTCAAGTATTATCATAATTACATCTGTAATTAGATTACTTAATTTTGATATATTATAGACATAAAATTTATTATTTTTTTAAAAAATTTATTTTATTTTCTTTGAAAGATTTCTATTTTATCATTTTTAAAGATCTTTATTTTTTTATTTTAGAAAGATTTTTATTTTGTCATTTTATAAAAAATTTTAATAAAATGACTGTAGTATATCTATTAAAATAATAAGATAAATAAAAATATTTTAAGTAATCTTATTCGTTTACTCAAGAAATTATCAGATCAATAAATTTTGATTTATAGTATGAAATTTATTCAACTTTATGATCAAATTTGAAATAAGAAATTATTTAGAAAAACTAAAATCATAATTTTAATATTATTCTATAATTTTTAAAATATCAAATTTATTTAATTTTATGACTAAATTTGAATAAAAAATTACCAAAAAAATTGAAATAATAACTTCAATATTATTAAATAATTTTTAAAATATTAAATTTATTTAACTTTGGGATCAAATTCAAGTAAAAAATTACTCAAAAAAATTAAAATTATATTTATTTCACTTACAATTAATTTTAATATTCTTTTGTCATCACAAAAATGCGTGATATATTTTTTAAAATAATAAATAGAGACATAAGAAAAATTATAAGTGTACATATAATTTCAAATAAAGTAAAATAAATTAAAACATATCATATAAAAAAATAAATGTAAGGTAATTTTTATATATAATAATATTAAATTTTTATAATTTAACTATCTTATCCAATTTAATTTTTAAAATATCTTTCACTATAAAAATATTAAAATAAATTAAGTTTTTAACTATTTTAATTTATACCAACATAAAAATTGCACAAAATCATATTTTAACAATAACACAAACATTTTTTTTTATCAATAGGGAAGTTTCCTTGAAGCCTTTTACATCCATGAGATAGCAAATAATACATCATCAATTATGACAAACAACTTTCTAATATTTTGATATTGCAAGCTCAAAATAATTTAAAAGTAATAAAATTATTCATTTTCAACATATTTGAACTAGATTGAAAATAATATGGAATGCTATCTAAGAAGGCATTCCATCCATTACATCAAAAAAAGTTTTCAGTCATGATAAAACTCATCAACGTAGCATATTCAATCATCGCTAAATATAAGAGTCGTCATAGAAAATATCATCAATATAGGTTCATAGGTAGAAACACCAACACTGACAACATTTTATCATCAGTAAAAGTTAAATTTTCTCCGACGATAAAATCATTGTAAAAAAACATTTTCAAAATTAATTTTTTTTTTGAATTTTAACTTTTAGCAATGACAAATATCATTGCTATTGGTCCATTACAAAAATAATAAAAAATTAAATCAGACTTTTGGCAATTACTTTTATCATAATTAAAAGTATAATCTTTAACGATGATTTTTGTCATCGCTAAAGGTCAAAAAGTCATTGCTAAAAGTTCAACCTTTAGCCTTTAGCAATGACTTTTATTGTCGCTAAAGGTTAGACTTTTAGCGACGACAAAAATGGTCACTAAAAGTACAAAAATCATTGCTAAAAATCCTACCTTTTATGATGATTTTTGTTATTGCCAAAAGTTCAATTTTAATTTTTTTTAATTTAATTTAATTTTAGAGAAATTGTATATAACTTACTTTGATACTAAGATTTTAAAAATATTAAAATAAAATTTATAAATTAAAATTGTAATTAAATGTAATTAAAATAATCTATTAGATTTAATAATATAAATTAAAATAATCTTTATTTCAATTTAATTGAATTATATTTTTCTAATATAAAATATACAAATAGAATATATCAACAGTACTAGTAATAATCTACATGATCACATGATCCAATACAAAAAAATGAACACTCATAAAATAATTGTATAAAATATACATATAAATAAATTATATATACATAATCCATACAAATGTGTACATATGGAAAAAAATTATGTATACATAATTTATGGGGATGGGAGGTGCAAATATCCTGATATATCATCATCTGTGCCAGGGCTATTATCGTTATCGTTATCATCTTGATGACGTGGACGAAACATCAATGGTGGTGGCTAGGTGACAGGTGTAGTGGCAAATCTACTCGACCTAAGCAATGTAGCAGTGAATAGAGATAGAGGCAATATGAGAGCCTGCTATCTGAGTATGGAAGCGAGCTTTGTGAGATATGTCCCAAATTGCTGTTGCATCTGCTACTCTTGAGCAAGTTGCTATTGCTACTTCTAAATCAATCATTAGCTTTGCTGAAGTTGCTTTCATCTCTGCTTTAGCTGCTGTCGACTTTGTTATAACTATTCCTACAACTTACTAACTTGGGATGCATATTATGAGCTCTCCCTAATATTAGAGGTGCTTGCTGAACCATAGGACTGACCAGCTAGCACACGCTCAATTGCCTTCATGTACCTTCAATAAGTGCTAAGTACTTCATTAGCAATGGCAACCTCATTCATCTGTACAAGAATACCAAATGAGCTAGTGGGTGATATACTGGACTATACATGTCGAGCCACTAACTCAATTATCCTTGCCTTGAATTGTTAAAACAAAAGTCAATCATAAAGATTACAAGATATATTTACAAAATTTTATTTTAAATATATAGTTTAGTTAACTTATATATTGCTCCTTAAGAGTCAAATGAGCCCACTCCCGCCACTTATACATATGTCAGTCCTTAAAATTCTCAGAGATTGATTGTAGCTCACCGGTTTCCTTATTTCTCTATTTATATTTTATAAGAGAAAGAAAGGACAAATATAATTATTGAGTTAGCTAACAAATTGTACACTTAAATTATGAATAATAAATTGAATTACCTTATCATAATGATGTGCAGCAATGAATTTTGATCCATGTTGATCATTCACCACCTTCTTCGCTTTATTATATGCATTTCTTATAGACAGCTCTTGCAAATTAAGAAATAATAATATAATATAATATAATTATGCTTATAGTCTAAATATATAAGATAATGACTTAACTTTACTAAATGTCATATTTACCATGTAATCATCACTGTCAAAGAAGCCCATGCACCTCTACCACATTTATGGCGAGACAAATCACGACACACAGCATTTAGCATAGTTTAGATCGTAGTCCTGCTCTCAATCACCCTTGTGCTCTAGAAAGTGCCTATTTAACCTATACTTCCAATCTTGATATAAGTCGGTAGCAGTTCGTATCAAACCACTGAGCACTCTATCTCGTTCACCCTCAATGATGCCTTGAAACTCGGACTGGGACTACATTAGAAGACATTTAGTAAATTTGTGAGTACTATATTTAGAAATTTCAGTATGAAATATAACTAAGTCAAGATAGGGATGAGATAGATACTTACGCAAACCTCTTGCATGACTCTATCCTATAGCTGTTGAGGTATAGCCTACCATGATTTATAATAAGGAGGCATATGAGCTCAGATCATGCTACCAATATCATGGGAGAGATGGCTCACATTCTTGCCGATTGCATGTTATGTACCAATCGCATTGAATTGTACAAGCACCAGTCTACCCCTACCCTTCTTTCTCAAAGTTGTAGCTTTAATGGATAACAAAAAATATCAATACTATAAATTCATATTTAATCAATAATTAACTCAAGTTTGCACAATAAAAAAAGATACCTGATCCCTTGCCTTACAATGGAATATGAGTGGGCCGATATTGAGGGTCCTCACCAGTATCACCTTCGTAGTGTCATGCCTTAACATTCACCATGACTGAGATAATACATATTGTATAAGTATTTAAGAGAAGTTTACAACCAAATCAAATAATGTCATGATACAACTTATTGTATACATCTAATTCTATTACATAATTACTTTTACATAATTATGAGTTGTAATGCAAAAAAATATTGTTTCCCTAATCTGAATCAATGTCTTTGAACCTAACAGACTCATCTTCATGGTTATTAGTTTCTTTGTCATTATCAGACTATAGAAGCCCCTTCTCCATATAATCTTTAATTGTTTCATCTTCGAAGCTGCCTTCATCAACAATAAAGATGTCTTTTCCATTTGCGATAGATCTAGTATTCCTGGAAGGTGAAACGATTGAATGATCATTTCTCTAATTCCTTAAATTTACTAAATGGAAATCCCTAAGATCAACTACGAGGTTGAAATTGGAAAATTTACTTTTTTACAAGAATGATAAGTTTTATGCACTATCTTTATCATTTGGTAAATCTCATATGTCACGATGCTCCATATTATGGATGACATTCCAATTCAGCCCATTAAAAAGATCCTTGATGTAAAAAAATTTCTTTTGCTTGGGTAGCAAGTATGCAAGGGTTGTCTTTGTATTATTGCCCATTGACAAAAATGCTTGTGATATTCTTATCAATAAAAAGCTTCTCCTTTGTAGGATTAGTGTCATACCGTTTACATTTGAATAAAGTTACATTGTATTTATTTAAATAAGTTAACCTTATGATGTTTTCTAGTACATTATAAAACATGTTACTGTTAGTACTAGGAATCGAAATGCCATTATTCTGTGTTTTATGCTTCGCATTATGAGTTCCAACTATAAAGTGTACTTCACTGACAATACATGCTGAGTATATCATTATAGTAAAATGGAACTAGAAGCTAACAATAGTAGCTCTTTGGAAGCCACTTTGGTGTCTTCTGAAGGACTATTCCTGTGTAAATGATACATCTACAAAAATAGCATTTTTACAAAGAATTAAATTAGAGAAAAAGTATGAATAAGGAATAATATTTACATGATTGGTGTAATACATCTAGGAAGAACAAACATTTACCTTAGAGTAGAACCATGCAGGAAATTTTGTTCTTTATAAGTTATCAATATTTTCAACACCACTTCATTCGAGTTCTTGACAATGCTCACTATAGAACATAAGTATTTTAGTCCATTATAATTAATTAGGAGAAAAGTACAAATGACTATAGAAACTTACTAAAGATATTTTTCAATCTCGGTACAATTATTCAAGATATACTATACGGCAACATCTTGATCTCTCCTATCAAGGTGAGAAATTATTTTCTTCCCCACTAGTCGACATTGAGATTGGAACACTAACAATGCCCTTTTTGTTTGATTAGGTGCTATATCCCGATTTCGGTCATGCTGATTAAATCTAGTTTTCACTTCTTCTAAGTACATAGAACAAAATGTTGATGCCTCATTGACAACATATCATTTTGTAATTGAACCCTCAAGTCAAGCATAATTCCAGATATAATCATTCAACTTCTTTATATACCTCTCGTATAGGTAGATCCATTGATAATTAATAGAATTGCCCTACAATACTTTATCAAGCAAATGCATCACCAAGTGAACCATTATGTCAAAGAATGCTAGAGGATATATCCTTTCAAGCTTGTATAAAATGATGACAATATCTTGCTTGGCTTGCAGGACATCTTTCCTATTGAAAGTTCTAGCACACATTTGGTTGCCCTACAATACTTTATCAAGCAAATGCATCACCAATTGAACCATTATGTTAAAGAATGCTAAAGGATATATCCTTTCAAGCTTGTATAAAATGATGACAATATCTTGCTTGGCTTGCAGGACATCTTTCCTATTGAAAGTTCTAGCACACATTTGGTTGAAAAAGTTATACAACTCAACAATTGAGTACGATAGTTCCTTTGGCAAAAATGCTTGAACTGAAGGTCCTAACAATCTCTGCATGATAACATAATAGTTATGTGATTTCAACCCCTTTAACTTCATGTCACGATTAGTGACATTCTTGTTAAGACTCTCAGCAAACACATTAGGAAATTTTACATTATTTATATACTAGCAAAACCATTTTTGTTCTTCCTGATTAAGCGTGTATGTAACATGTAGTTTGAAAAGTTAACCCCTCTTTTTATACAGATATAAGTCTGACCTTATCTTTATATCTGTCAAATCTCATCTTGCATTGTCTGTATCTTTTATTTTATGCTCTATATCTAATAATGTACCTAAAATACTGTCACATATATTCTTCTCAACATGCATGACATCAATGTTATGCCTTAAGTTCATTTTTTACTAATATGAAAGGTAAAAAATATGCTTCTCTTACTCTAATTAAGTTTATCGGCAACCTTTTTTTATTTTAAACCTCCAAATTAAACATGTTTTCTAGAAAGTCTTTGTGCCACCTTACCCAATTGGTCCTTTATAATTTCATTAGTAAGAGGACGAGGAGGGGTTCTCCTCTCCAACCTCTTATTGAATTCCTTCCTGTTTCTTTATGTATAACTCCTTGGAAGTCAACAACGATGACCAATATAGGGTATTTTTCCCTAACTCGAATTGATGGAATATCATTATTACACATAGGACATGCTTTATATCCTTGTCCATTCCACCTAGAGAGACTGCTTCGAATGCGAAAGTCATTTATAATCCACAACAAAGTTATCCGCATGTTAAATATCACATTTGTATTCACATCCTGAGACTTAACTGCCCTATCTTAAAGATGCCTTAACTCTTCTACAACTGGTTGTAAAAAAACATTGAGATCCTTGCCCCAGTGACTGTGGCCCTAAGATTAACAAGGTTAACATGAAAAATGATTGATTCATGCATATCCATGGTGGCAAGTTATAGGCAGTCATCACCACTAGCCACATGCCATAGGATAAGTTCCTATCACCAAAAGGATTAAATCCATCTACATTTAAACCCAGCCAACATTTTATAGGTCAACGAAAAAATCGATATACCTCATATTGAATTCTTGTCAAGCTTCTCCATTAATAAGATATTGCATTACCCTCTCCTTTATTGACTTTCTAGTATGATGCCATATTATATCCTTTGTAGTATGTCTCGACCTATATAATCGCTTTAGTCGAAGATTCAATGGAAAATATCAAACCACTTTTTAAGGCACCTTTTTTTATTTTGTATTTTTATCTATTCATCGGCTCTTCCCATAGATTGGATAGTTATCATATGAAGAATGTTATTTCCAGAAAAGTTCACAATCATGCTTGCACACATGGATTGACTCATCCCAACCCTAACTTATTAGACCATTTCTTTACATCATAATATGATTTAGGCAATTTATTATTCTTTGAAAGTGCCTTCTTCAACAACTTCAAAAGAGCATCAAATGACTTATTTGTCCACTTATGTAGCACCTTTAAGTGCATAAGTTTCATTAGAAAGTTCAAAGCTGAAAATAATGTGCATCCCGGATACAATTTTATTCCCACTTGTGTAAATAAGTCATCACAACTACTATAATTCAATCTAATGTTCTTCTCGACTACGTCTTTATTCTCTTCCACTTCATTGCGAACTAATTTTTCAAGTACATGAGGATTGATGAAATCGTGTATGATATCCACCATCTCATCCCTATCACTAGGAGATAACCCTTTATCCTTGCAAAAGTCAAAACATTTGTTTCACCATGATGTACTCAATTTATGTATAATGGATAAAATCCATTATCTATAATATATGCCTCCAACATTCCAAGTGTTTGAAATAATAAATTTATACACTTTTTACATAGGCATCTCATAAAACCCTTTTTATCAATAAAGTTTTTTGCTCTCTTAACAAATACCACCGCACCATTTAATACTTGTTGGATAAGCGATTTCATAGATGTATCTAACTTTTATCTATAAATATCATACCACTAAATAAAAAAAATTTCTTATGGAATTAAATGCCATGATTAATATTTAGTATGTGCCATAAATCTACCATATCACTTTAATTCTAAAGGGAACGATTCTATCCCATTCGAGATATTTTTATAGTTATAATTTTATCAATTTATCCACATTAATAATTTCTTACATGTAGAAATTTCGATAGTATCTTCCCATAGTTCTCTAAGTGTATAGACTATACGTCGGTATAGTTCATACCTGAATAACATTTAGGATGCTAAGAAATTTCTATAATATTAAATGAGAGTCGGATAAATTATTAATAATAATTACAAGATATATCCTAAATTGTCTAACTTTTTAAGACAATTCAAGTGTTAGTTAATGTATAAATATCAACTAACCCTTGAATAGGTCTAAGCTTATAATGCAAATACAATTCTATTTAAAATTATTATAAAAATATCTAAAATTATTGTAAAAATATGTTTACAATAACTTTAAACTTACATTATGACATTTTTATGAGTACCATAATTCAAGTGTCTTACTATCTGCATTATTAATGTGTTAAATATCTTCATAAATTTTTATGTTTAACAATTTTGAATTAGGAATTTAGTTTTGCAACATACTTTACTATATTCATAAGATGCACAATTCAATTCATTCGATGAGACGTACATTTTATGAGTATTGATGAATTTTTAAACATTTAAAGTTTTCAAATTTCTATTAATATATGATCGTTTTGGTTATTTTGTCATAAAGTTTTTTTATAAAAAATATTATATATATTTTTCAAGAAGAATAATATGTCACCTTATTTATAAATAAAAAAATATTTAAGAATAAATAAAATATTTTTTTAATTTTATATTTAACATAAAATAAATAAAATATTTTTTCAAAGTTAACCATTATTTTTTAAATTTTTTTATATTTAAAATTAAATAAACAAAATATTTTTTCATCATTATAACATTTTATAATTCTATTTTCTAATAAAATTTTTTATCAAATTTCAAGAAGCTTTAGGGTAAATATCACTAAATTAACATCCGAAAGATTGCAAGATTACTACATCTTAGATGCAGAAATATTTTACCATACATTTAATGTTAATTTTATAAGTTCTACATTAATGTAATGTTATTGTAGTTTTAGCTACTAAAATTTTATATATAACATATATTTTCTAAAATAATTAAAAATTATTTCCTTTCATTATTTTTAGAAATTATCTTCTTATTCTCAAAAATTATTTTTTGAATCAAAGAAAAATCAAAACTAGAGGGTAGTTGAAATTGTAAACAAAAAAAATTTTACTAAATTATAAAATTGACATTCAGCATAAAAAAATGAATTCAAAAGGTAATTAATGATTATTTATTTTGATTGTATTTAAGGTTTAGCTTTAAAAATAATTTTTAAAGATGAAGTTTGAAAATAGGTCAATAAAAATGTTTTTTATTTTTAAAAATAAAAAACCACTTTATAATTGCCCAAATTCTTTGATAAAATGTAACACTGGATGGGAATGTATTATGTATCATAAAAGAGAGTATGTTGATAGATGAGAAATGGGTTGGCTTTTGTGTGGCCTCATTTTCAATCCACTTTTTTTTTAAATGTGTAGTGTAAATAATATAATTTAAATTCTTATGTTTCAATTTCAATTTCAATTAAGAAAGAGTTTAAACAAACTTGGCTACAAAATTATTTGACTTCAAAAATCAAACATCTAGAGAATATATTATAAGAATTATGTATTTTCTAAAATATGTTTACATAATTATCCTAATATCCTATGTCACATTACTTCAATGAAACTAATAATTTTGTCCTCCTAAATTACATCATAAATTTTAAAATTTGTAAACAAAATGTCATAACAACTCTACCTTACATTAATCTAACTAAATAATTCATACATAAATAATTTAAGGGTTAAATAACAACAACAAAATTTATATTAATAAATTTTACACTAAAAATAAAATTACATGAATACATTTAATATTTACAACATATAAAATCAAACAAGATTTATTTTGTACAAAAGTAATTATACCATCAATTCTATTAATTCATTGCAAACTATTCACCTCACAAATTATATATTATAATAAATTATTATAAAATTTAATTTATATACCTCAATGGTAAAAATCTATTAATTAAATATTCTCTAAATATCCACCACGAACAATGATGAATATGAAAAATAACTAATAAATTAAGATTATAAATATAAAAGATTATAATACACCAAAAATATGTATAAACAATAAATATACTATATTATGAAAAAAAGTTATAAAACTAACTTACCTCAGATCTGCCTTGCACAGATCTTTTTCCCTCGCCATAGTGCAAGACGAGAGCAGAAGTAGGCTAGGGGGTATTTATAGAGACGATCTTTAGTGATGACAAAAAACTCGATTATCGCTAAAGAGTCATCATAGAAAGTATCAACTTTTAGCGACAACACCTGTCATCATTGAAGAGTTTCTTGGAAATTGAAGAATGTCGTCGTTAAAAGTATAGGGACTTTCAGTGACAACTCATATTGTTGATAATGAGTTTCATCAACTTCCAAAAAGCTTTTTTGCAATGACAAGTATTATCATAGAAAATAGTTAACTTTTGTAATGACAAGTGTCATCGCAGAAGAGCTTTTTTTTAGTGATGACACTTGTTGTTGCTAAGAGTTAAAAGGCTTTCAACGGTGACATTAGTCATCGCTAAAGAGTTTCATCGATTTTTAAGAATTCTTTAACGATGACAAATGTAGTAACTAAAAGTCCTGAATTTTTAGCAAAAATACATGTCATCGTTAAAGAGTTTCATCAATTTTTAAGAATTTTTTAACGATGACAAGTGTTATCGTCGAAAGTTCTAAACTTTTAGCAATGACAAAATGATACTTGTCATTGCTAAAGAATTTTATTCCCTGCCTATTTTGTATGCTTCATTCAATGACAATAATTGTCATCGTTGAAGATTTCATTTTTCCGTTAATTTTTTTGGTCTACAGGGAAAAGCAACTTTAGTCATCATTGATGACGTCGTCGTTGATGATACTTTTAGTGGCGACGGAGCAATTGTTGTTGCTATTAGGCTTTTTTCTTGTCCTTCGAGAAAACAAGTCTGCACCAAACCAGTTCTCCTTTTTTCCTCCTTTTTGAACTTAAATTTTCGGGAAAATGCTTTAAATCATAGGAGCTGTGTGGGCGGCCATAGGTCGAAAGAGATGCCACCTGGTTGGTTGATTTGCCGGCACCGGACAAAAAACATGTTGAACTTCGATGTGGGATCCGGATTGGGTTTCCCGATCTATTGTGGTTTGCCGGTTAAAGATTCGCAGACAAAGTCGCCTGTGAAACCTCGTCATTGTTCTCCGATTTCCTCCAGCGAGAAACGGCGCTGTTCATGGTGGCTTGGACAGGCACGGACTGAATCGTAATCTGCGGCTCTCAAGAAGCTGCCACAGTTGGGGAGAGAGCGGACGTGGACGGAGAAGAAGGGAACAGGGGGACGGGGACGTTTTCCTGCGGTTGCCACCATGGTTGTCTTCCGAGTGCACGTATCATGGCGCTAGCAACGCCAAAACTACTGCAGCGTTTATTTCCAACGTCAACCTTCACAGTTATGAATTTCTGACAACGAATCTCATTTCAAAACTTCTTCCGAGAACTAGAATATTATTTTCAGCAAATTGCAGAATGTTGAAGAGGAGGTGACAATGATGTTCAAAGTCTCACTGAGTGCAATTTGGATGGAATCATAAACTTTTCTTTCTTTCTTTCTTTTTCAAAGAAAATGAGTTCTAGAAAGAGAGATATAGACGGGGGAGGAGAAAAGTGGGTGGTTGAGTTTATCCACGATTGAGGGCCAGGCCAACCCTCATGAATTTACCTCACAACTTTATACAAGGGAGGCTCTAACTGGGGAATGCATTATAGTCAGTACTGATTTTGATGGTATTTATTTTTTTCGGTGAAATTTGGTGAGATGTAATAGCTAAATTTCAAAACTTTTGACTACAAAGTTTATAAAAGCAGATTTGAAAGTCTTCTTTGCTTAATCACGTGAATTTTAGGGGAGAAAAAAAGGAGAGAAAGAAGAGTCATACTTTTATGCGCTATATGTAATTCTGACATGAGGGCATGATTTTTGTCTAAACTTAAAAATTTTATAATTACTCGACTAATTTTCAAACTTAAAATATATATTTATTATTTATTATTTTTTTTATTTTTAAATCTTATTTTAATTATTATTATTTAAACGAAATTAGTGTTAACAATTTATTTCTTATTTTACTTTTAATAAAAGTATTTGACAAATTATGATAATATTGATTTATCTAAATTTTGTCAATCTTCTCTTGATATCAATTTTACGTGCTATATTTTAAATTAAATATATATATTAATTAATATTTCTTTCCATTTTATTTATTTCATTGTATGCTTTTCTTTTCTTTTTTCATTTTCACTCATGCTATTTAAAATTTAAATATCAATATTATTGAGTTGTATTGACATAACACTATTATATTTTCTTGTTATTGCAAAAACATTCTAAATAAATAAAATAATTAATTTCAACTTTCACCTATGTATTCTATTATTAACTTTTATTACTTTGTAGTTCTTATACTATTTCTTTTCTTTTCTATAAATTTCATGGTGCATTTCTTTTTTTTTTTTCTTAATCTACTCCTATTGTTTTTATTTCAAACTCTAAATATAATTTTTTAGTTTAGACTTAACGTAATATATTTTAATTTTATTATATTACATTTTAAATAAATTAATACTTTAATATAGAAAATATTAATAGAATTGATTATTTTCATATTCTATCTTTTGATAAAAATATCTGTAAATTAAAATTTTGTTAAGTTCTTTCTAAATTTTTTTGATATCAACTCAACTGTTGTATTTAAAATTAAACACATTAATTGAAATATTGTAAAGGCTTTTTACAGTTCAGATATTAATATTGCTAACTAATATAAATATAATATAATATAATATTTGTAATATAAAAATATTTTAAATAAGTTAAAAATTAATTTAATTGAATTAATTTTCTATATTGTATATTTTTAGCTCTTATTACTTTATAATTCACACATTATTTCTCCTTTTTGTTCATTTGCTCCATTACATTTTTTTAATGTTACCTATATTATTTATGGTTGAAATGCAAATTATCACTAAAATGTATGAATGGATATAATACTATATAATTCAAGTTTATAAAATATTTAAATTAGATTAAAGATTTAACATGCAAAGTATTAATGAAATCAATTAATCTCATATTTTTGTCTAAAAAATTATTTAAAAATTAAAATCAAAATTTTTTATTCAAAATTTCAAAATATTTTCATCATACCAATTCTCAAATGCTATAATTCAGGTTCTTAAATGTATATGTACAGATTAGCACAAATACATGTATGAATATTGACTTCTTTAAATTCATTAAATTTCGAAATAAATAAATATGATTTCAAATATCAATATCACAAAACCTTAAACTTAAATTCTAAAAATATAGTATAATATATTTTTTTATTATTATAAAAATATATTAAGTAATTTAAACATTTTTTATCAAATTAATTAATTATATATTCTATTTTTAATTCTTATTATTTTACAAGCGACAGGTCTCTTCTTTTTATTTATTATTTTGCATTTTTTCTTTTTTATGTCCAATTTTATTGTTTACAATTCAAATAGTAACATTAATATCACTAAATAGTATAAATATAACATGAGATATTTTATTTTTATTATAGAAATATTTTAATAAATTAAGACTTTAATATAGAATTACAAATTGAATGAATTAATTACATATTTAATTTTCAGTAAATTCTTTAAAATTTAAATTAAATTTTTTTACGTAAATTTCTTTAATATTTTCTATACCAATTTTTACATACTATATTCTAAATTAACTATATAATAACTAAAATTTTGTTATGATTTTATGACTCATGGATTATTTTCTTTCCTTCTATCTAATCTATTATATATATATATATAATCAATTTGTATTATTTGCGATTTAAATGTCATTGAATAGTATTGATGTGATCCAACATATTTTTATTATAAAAATATTTTAAATAAATTAAAATATTATTTAATTAAAAATTTTGATTACATTTTTAACTTCTATTATTTTATAAATAATGTAATATTTTTTAATTTGTTTCATTGCATATTTTTCTTTTTTATACATATAACTGTAATTTATAATTAAAATACTAATTCTATTAAATAGTATGGATGGAACACAACATAAAGAGAAAATTAATATGCTTTTCCTTTCTATTTTTATAACATTTCTCTTTAATACTATTAAACTCATTTTAAACTTATTAATATAAATAATCCTTGATTTAGATGGAAATTAATTTGTAATTCATGTATGTATAAGCTTACAAACTAGTATTTTATATATCATATAAAATTTCAAATTTGGCTGAAGTGGGTTATTACATGTTACTTTAAAATACAGTAAGCGAAGTCAATTTTCTAAACCTTCTTTTTTTTTCATTATTTATTTATTAACTTTAGATGAATTAGTAATTAAGGTTTTCATTTTTATTTTCATTTTATGCAAATAATGATAAAACCTTTAAAAATCTTATGTTATCCTTTTCAAGGAAAAATGAAAAAAAGCATATACAAAATTGGAATATAATTCACTGGCTTGTAACACATCCAAACATGAATTCATAAATAGGTACTAAGAGAAACTCAATAAAATTTCTAGGAATACTTTCTTCTAAATCAAATTAATTGGATACAATAATAAGTATATATAGCTTATTTAAATAAATTATTTATAAAAATATTTATGCATACATTCATATATAAAAAGATTTTTAGAAGAAATCATATGTATTGTTAAGAAAATAATTTTATTAAAAAATTATATCTATTAAAATGAAAAGTGCTCAATATGACAGAGTAAAACAAAACACGAAATGTTTTTTTAATTATTTTTGTAAAAGAATTAATTTTTAATATACATGATTATGAGTAATTAATTTGAAAAAATCATTTTAAATATTAACTTTGGAAATAAAAATTATTGGTTCCAAATTTTAATTTTAATTCAGTTTTGGGTATAAAATTAATTTTAAAAATTTAATTTTTATGTAATTAAACCCACTAAAAAAATTAATTGTAAAAATTCTCTACAGTAAAGAATTTGAAAAGGAAGATAATACAAAGATTTTGTATACAAAATATATAATTTAAATATTTAAAATATGAAAAAATATTTATACATTAAGTATAATATAAAAAGGTTGTATATATTTCATCCTTTTTCTTAAAAATCAAAGACAAGAATTTAACCCTTTTTTTTTTTTTTTGTGGCCCTTTAGGGGACTAACGGCAAAATTTCTGCCATTCACATGTAAGCATGCTTTAGCATCTCCTACGTGAGTATGCTCGAGTACAGGATACAAGTGTGACAAGAATCCAAAAAAAAGAAAAAAAAAATTTTCGTTAAACTGGGAAATATATTAAACTAGACAAGAATATTTACATATCCGAGGAATGATAATCCCATTTTATCATAATCTAAATACATAGATAATCCAGCTGGAGTATCATTAAAAATAAAAAAATTATTAAAAGTCACAACAAAATGATTAAAAATTATTAGCTTTTGTCATCATTTATGTGGTGTTGTCATTGTTGGATTTATGATAAATTTTGTAATAGACTTAATATGACCTTTATGATCATATGAAGGCTAAATATCTAAATCTATTTTATTATGATATTTATATTCTTTTATATAACTATAATTATTCCATAATATAGAATATTTCTTTTCATATTATCATAAAGTTTACATTAAGTCCATCACAAAATCTATCATAAATCTAACAATTAGGATGGGATACAAAATTACAACCTGTCAAATTCCGTAACAAGGAGGAGAGGACCATAATAAATCAGTGGCCTCATCACCTCTGGTCCACTGCCCACCAGATATTGTTTTACTTTGATGTATAGCCTCAAAAAATGCACTAAAAACAGAGGAAAATTAATTCTCCATCGGATGGTGCGGAGGGAAAAGTTTTTGATACAATGCAATAATATGATGCAAATTAAATAGATTTGAGTTGTGAACTAATTGATTCGTTAGAAATGAATAAAATATATATAATTTTATGTACTATACATATGAAATATATGTATAATATGATTGTATATGATATATATTATATAATAATTATTATTTTAATAAAACAAATTCTCTGTATAAAATAAAAGATATTATTTGATAAATAATGAATAAATAAATTATAAATATTTAAATATGATAAAAAGGTTAAATTTATATTTGAATAAAATAATAATAAAAATTTAATAAATTACTTAAATAAATATTAAAAGCATTTTTAATATAATATAATAAGTAATTAAATTTGATAAATAAATTTAAAATATAAATTTTATTAATTAAAATTATTAAATAAATTAAATAGATTAATTCGTTTCACTACAATGAATAAATGATCTAACTTGATATAATATGATTACTATTTAAATTGGTTAAGATTGATTTTATTTAAATTATTAGTAATCTTTAATATAATGACAAATTGACGCACGATCTTAAATTGCCACCTCAAAGCCGGGGCAAGCTATTTTTCCATTTTATGTTTATGCTGATTTCACATTATATATATGTTGTTTAGAAAGTAATTATGTGCCAATATCCAGAGAGACATGTAGGAATACAAACTTATTGAGCATTTAAAAAGATAAGAGATTCTTAGTTTCTTCATGGACATATAATTTGTCTGTTTGTTACCAGCAAAATAAAGATAAATGAAAGAAAGATTGAGATAAATATAAGAGTTTTTAATACTTAATTTTTAATAATTTTTATTGTATTTATATTTATTTTTATTGGTAATAGAAATATAAATTATATTTCCACTAATTAATTAAGAATTTCACATATAAAGATAGAGATATAGTGAATGAATTTTGATTTAAATGATTTATGATATTTTTTGAAAAGTTTTATTTCTTACTGCATCTTAAATTCCATTCTAAGATTTTGTTAATATGTTTGATAATTTAAGCATTTCTATTTAAATAAAAAATTCAAGTTAAAACTCATTTTCCAAAATATGTAACTCCTGATCAATTCATTAGAAGCGGAACTGGTCGCCAGGTCCATATTCCTCCTGCCCTGGATCATTTTATTTTCCAGGATATAGAATCTATCCATATGTAACTCTCCCTCCTCTTTTCCAACAAAACGAGAGTTTATTAAAAAAAATAAAAATTCAAGTTAAAAAAGAATTAAGGAAGTACACGAACAAGTCAGGTGATGTTTTGATAAAAATTTGAAGAAAATCCACTTTTAGTAACATGTTAATAAAATAAAGGACAAGAAGTAAGAGTTATTATCACATAATTTTTTTTTTGAAATTTTAATACCTCTAAAATATTTTTAAGAATATTAAAATTTTAATTAAAGAAAATAAAAACAAAGACAAGTGATTAAAATTTTAAAAATATTTTAATTAAAATGTTTTCTAATTATTTTTTAATACAAAAATTTTTTAAAATAAAAAAATACATCTTACTTCCTCAAATACAATTTAGTCAAATTTTATAATAATTTACCCAAAATACTTATTTTTAAGTATATCATAAATATATTACAAAATCAATTCTATTATTAATAATTTATTTTAAAATATTTTAATTAAAAAATTAGCATAATTTGCAAAAAAAATTAAAAATATTTGTAAGTGATTTATATACTTTTTTATTTTTTAAACTGAATCATTAATAGTTTCAATTCTTTAAAATCTTCATGCAATCTATTTTTAAGTATTGGAACTTAAAAAAGGTTCCAATGAGCCATACTTTAGTTGGGGGCTTATTTGAATTTTCAAATAAACAATACATAGATCTAATACTACCTTCTAAATCATAAATAAATAAATAAAGTAAGACTTGACAAGAATGAGTTGGCATTATTTAACACCATTAAGATGAATTCATGAGATAATAACCGTTGGATTTTCAGAGAAGAAGGAAAAATTAAACTTGCTCATGTTGAAACTCATTTCCTAATATCCCTTCTCACAGTATCCTCGATGCATGATAACAAATGTTGTTTACTTTTTGTTTACTTTTTGAACGAAGGGAAAATTATTTTATTCAAACAACCTTAATCAACAAAATAAGAATTTAGCCCAAATGTTAAATATTTTTTATTATGATCTCATATACGTTATATTATATTAGATATAATCCAATAATTATTATTCATAGAATTGTACGACAAATTGGGGAATTTTGCAGTGATAGTGTCAAAATTGTAAAATATATGACATATTCCCCTACCCAAAGATACTTAAATTTATACATGTAAGAATTCATTTTGATTATATGCATATAATTAAACACTTTCCTCTTATTTACTTTTTAAACGCCTTAATATTTAATCAACTTTTTAAATTACCAAATAATTCTTAAATTATCATAAATACATAAAAAATTATTCTTATTACATAATTAGTTGAGATAATTGGTTACATTTAGATCCACTTAAAAATAATTTATTATCGCCACATAATAATTTTTTTTTTTTTTTGCTTGAAACGGAGCAATATGGAAATCTAAGCTCAGTGACCATACCGATTACTTGTTCAACGTGAAAATTGTAAAAGCATACGGAGGCCCAAAGTAAAGGTTGACAAAGTCAACACAAGTAATAGGGGTCCTTCGTAAATAAGTATTTAAATGTGATGATAACAAAAGAAATAAATTTTAATTTTAAATTAGAAAATAATTTTAAAAAATTCATTAAAAATAAAGGATCCAACCAGTATATGTTAATATAAAATTAAGGAAAAATCACAAATAAATTTTTTTAATTATGGAATCATTGAATTTTATTCTCTTATACTATAAAAATTTAAATTTTACCTCCTACAATTATATAAAACTTAAATTTTATCTTATCATTACTAAGTTAATAGTTGTAATACTTAATATCAATTTTATTACACTTAACAATGATTATAAACTAATATTTTCATTCTTAGTAGTGATTTATAATTGCAAGTAAATAAATTTTTTTTAAAAATTAGTGAATATAATAATAATTTTTAACTATTGATAAGTAAAATATGATGCAACAATTTCTTAATACTGAGAATAAAATGTAAATTTTATATAATTATAAAAGATAAAATTAAAATTTTCGTAATTTAAGAGAATAAAATTTAACAATTTTATAATTGGAAGGGATAAAATAAAGTTTTCGCACGAGTCAACTTTGTTTACGTGTGCACGCCGTTGAAGTGTGGGAGAGACACACGTGCCTAGAGTGGGCCTATATATCTTCCCGCATGTTGTGGTTTTAATTCTCACGCTCTCTGGCCAGATATCTTCTGCCACCTGCCATAGCATTTTACTCTCCATTTCCTGCGTTCCATCACCAACAGTTCTAGCTGTTCTGCTGTTTGGCAGCCGGAGAATATGGAAGCTTCTGGATTACTGACGAGTTCTGGAATTTGGCTTCTTGCTGCTCTTGTTGCTGTGGGATTGTGGAGAGTGGTGAATTGGTGTTTGGTTAGGCCTAAATGGGTGGAGAAATGTCTGCGAGAACAAGGTTTCCACGGAAATTCTTACAAGCCTCTGTTTGGAGACTTGAAGGAGATGATAACATCGATTGAAGAGGCAAAATCCAAGCCGATAAATTTAGCCGATGATATCGTCCCACGTGTCATACCGCTTCAATATCAGATGCTCAAAAACCATGGTATGCAATCTCGTTGTGTTGAAAATTTGTCAAAACCTATGGTAAAATTACAAGTTTTTATAATTTTTGCGGGTTGTTTTTAGGTACTATTTTGAATACGAGACCACCAAGACCACCTCTCGCTATTTTTCAAATATAAATTTTGTATTTTTTTACCAATTTTTTGTAATTTTCTTTTATAAACTTTGCAAGTATTTAAATATTTTTTGTTGCAAGCATGGCTATTTAGATTACAAAATTTATGGGAAAACAGTTATAGAAATCCTTTGAAAAAAATTGTTAAATATTATTTTAAAAAAAGCTGCATTTCATATTTTGAAAAGGTGTTTGATTTATAAAAAGAATTTGCAAACTTTACATGAAAAGTCATAAGTTTTACGAAAATTTTTTACAAAATCATCAAACTTTCTTCAGTTGTACGGAAGCGAAACCCTTTTTTAAATGATGTACATGTAATTTCTGTATATTTCTTTTTTTTCTTGGTCAGGTGTATATTTCTTATTTGTTAGAAGTAAAGTTTGTATAAAAACTATCAATTTTTATAAGTTTAATTACATTTATTAAAAAAAAACCTCTTTGTAAGTATGGATTAACCTTGTTCCTCTTCATTCTTTCAATCTCTTAAGTTTTGTTTGGATTTATTCGGATGAGGTGAAAGAAAATGATAAATAAAGAAAGTTTTAAATTCTTTTTTATTTAAATGAACAGAAAAAATATTAAAAATAAAATTTATAATTATAATCAATTCAAATTTTAAAATTATGTTTTTTTCATCCTCTTCTCAATTCGAATTTAAAAAATTTCTTTTCCCCTTTCGACCAAACAAGGGGTTAATTGTCCACTTTCTGTTAGGCGAACGTTGATTAATTTTCTGTACGAACGAGCAATATAAGGTCCGATTCACTCCTGTTTTTTATAGTTAAAATAGTAGAATTTCTTTTTTTTATCTCTTTCTAAAATTTATTTTTAAAAATTATAATTTTAAATAAATAATTCAAGAATAAAAATAAAAATAAATTTAAAATATTTTTTAAAATTATTTTTTATTTTTAATATTAATTTATAATTAAATAAAATATTTTTTATTTATAATATTAATTATTTGTATTTTCATTCAATTTAAAAATAAATTTTTCTGAAAAATGATTTTTAAAAATATAAAAATGAAAATATATTCAAATATACTTACAGTTTTCAACGTATAATGTGGGGAAAAATATACTTTAACCTGTTGCGGAAGCGCGTTATTTTATAATATTCTCATATATAATTTAAAATATCAGTAAGAGTTCATTTATTATTTGTATCGTTTTTATTCGTTTGTGTTAGTTTTTCTTATAAATATAATGAAATTTGGTGTCCGTATTTCTTACGTGTTATTTTTCCTTATTTATTAAATTAAAATAAAGTTCTGAAAATTCAATTTATGTTATCAATTAATTTATTTCTTTCTCAATTTCAAAAATGTAATTGAAAACATGTGAAATCAAAAATAAATTAGGATGAAATTATGTTAAATTAAAATTAATAGAGGAGCATATAACATATATAATAATTATTATTAAATTTAAAAAAATATAAAATATATGTAGGTAAAGTGTTAAAGGTGCAAATTACATGTTATCATTTTTTTAACATTTTAAGCCACAATCAAGTGGATATATTGTAAACAAAGCCATAACACATGTAGATAAAGTGTATTTTTTTTCTATAATTAGTAGTTTCTTTCTTATTTTTATTAAAAAAATACTTTACCCACTTATGATATGATATGGCCTTATTTGCAATCTATTCATATATGATTTAAAGTGTTAAACAGAAATCATTCGTAATTTGCATCATAGACATTTACATATAATAATTTTTGTTAGATTTAGACAAAAATATAACATATGTGATGAAGCATTAAAAGTACAAATCATAAATTAACTCTTTTCAACACTTTAAATTATAAAGAGGGGCTTGTTACGGTACTTCGAAAGTTTCAAATCCGAGATGACGTGGCGCAATGCAAGTCATTGGATGAGATTATCAAGAATTTTAATAATTTCATCCAATGGTATAAAATACACTAAATCATCCCGGGTTTGAAAATCCCCGGAATACTATAAAATTTTTCTTATAAAGAAGCATATTATAAATAAATTATATTTTTTCCTTTTTTTTATTACGAAACATAACCATAGATATACATAACATACATGTTAAACAAATGTAACGTGTTAAAACTTAAACCCATAACTCCTGAAAAAACTTTAATATATATATATATATATATATATATATATATATATATATTTCATCTATATAATACAATTTATTATAAATATCATTATATCGTGAACTTTTTTTATTAAATTAATTATTTTATTATAATACTTAATAAAATATTAGTAATATTTATATACGATAGAATTTAAAATAGGCAATGATTGATACACATAATAGTATATTATTTAATTTGACTACTAGTCTGAACGGTTGAATTGATTCAATTTTAATTAATTAATTTTATTGTATCAATGTCTCGTTTGGTTTTAAAATACAAATTTAGGGGTCGTTTGGTTCACATGGGAAATAAGTTCACATAGGAAATTAAATATTTTAGGAAGTAATTTCCTATATGAACTATCTGAGAAATTCCAAATGTTATTCGGTTGACATGAAACAAGTTACACATCTCAGGATATAAATTCCTATATTTTATTTGGTTCAACTTTGAATTTCCTAGGAAATAATAATGAAATGACTACAATACTTTCAATAATAACTTAATATATATTAATAGATATTAATTAATTTTAAAGAGGTGATAACGCTGGACTTTCAATTATTTTCATATGATCTTTCAACAGAAAATAAAAAAATATGAGTTTGACGAAGTCTACTTAGTTAAAAATATGTAAATTGAGTTCAAAACTTCGAATGATCATAACTTTATGTTCGATTGTCCGTTTTAAGTGATTTTTTTTTATTTCATATAACTTTTCGAGATCTACATGTTGGCAAAACGCCAAAGTTTTGGCCACTCTAATTTAGCAAAAAAAGTCTTTTTCAATAATTTTTTAATTTTTTTTATTTTCTTATTTTTTTTAACTTTGATCTTATTTTTATTAATTCAAATTTATTTAAATCCTATATTAAACTTTTTCCCCTTAACTTTTCTTATGTCTAGTAGTGTTATAATAATTTTTTTGATAAATAAAATTATTAAAGAATAATTTATAACAATTTGAAGACTAAATAGTAATATGTTACTGTTTCAATATAAAACAGTAACATGTTACTGTTTTAAAATAAAACAGTAATACCAACTAAAAATTTTAAATAAATGGATAAATCATATTTAATTAATAATCAAATTGTTAAATAATAGTATGTTACTATTTTCCTCTAAATAGTAATATGTTACTGTTTCAACATGTTACTATTTCGTTCCAAAATAATAACATCAATTAAAAACCTCAAATAAATAGATAAATTAAATTTAATTAACAATTAAATTGTCAAATAATAGTATATTACTATCTTTTTATAGACAATAACATGTTACTGTTTTGTTTCAAAGTAGTAATATTAATTGAAAATCTCAAATAAATAGATAATAACATGTTACTGTTTCGTTCCAAAGCAGTAACATCAATTAAAAATTTCAAATAAATAGATAAATTAAGTCTAATTAACAACTAAATTATCAAATAATAGCAAGTTATTATTTTTTCTCTAGACAGTAACATGTTACTGTTTCATTCAAAAATAGTAACATCAATTGAAAATCTCAAATAAATAGATAAATCAAGTCTAATTCATAATCAAATTGCCAAATAATAGCATGTTACTATTTTTTCTCTAGACAGTAACATGTTACTGTTTCATTTCAAAACAGTAACATGTTACTGTTTCATTTTAAAACAGTAACATGTTACTGTTTCGAACATCAATTGAAAACTTCAAATAAATAGATAATAATATGTTACTATTTGTTCTCTAGACAATAACATATTACTATTTCATTCCAAAATAGTAACATCAATTGAAAATCCTAAATAAATGGATAAATCAAGTCTAATTAATAACTAAATTATCAAATAATAGCATGTTACTATTTTTTCTCTAGACAGTAACATGTTACTTTTTCACTCCAAAACAGTAATATCAATTGAAAATCCCAAATAAATGGATAAATCAAGTCTAATTAACAATCAAATTACTAAATAATAGCATGTTACTATTTTTTCTCTAGACAGTAAGATGTTACTATTTCATTCTAAAACAGTAACATTAATTGAAAATTTCAAATAAATAGATAATAATATGTTACTGTTTGTTCTCTAAACAGTAACATGTTATTGCTTCGTTCCAAAATAATAGCATCAATTAAAAAGTCCAAATAAATGAATAAATCAAATTTAATTAATAACCAAATTACAAAATAATAGCATGTTACTATTTTTTCTCTAGACAGTAATATATTACTGTTTTGTTCCAAAATAGTAACATCAATTGAAAATTTTAAATAAATAAATAATAACATGTTACTGTTTGTTCTCTAGATAGTAACATATTACTGTTTCGTTCCAAAATAATAACATTAATTGAAAACCTAAAATATATAGATAAATCAAATCTAATTAACAACCAAATTATCAAATAATAGCATATTACTATTTTTTCTCTAGACAGTAACTAATTAAGAAAATTCTAATTCTAATTGATGTGTGTGTGTGTGTGTGTGTGTGTGTGTGTGTGTGTGTGTGTATAATTTGAGTTATAGTGCTTGAAAATTGATATTAAAAAATATTAATAAAATTTGATTTTAATATTTAAATAATTTCAATCAATAAATAGAATATATAATTATATAATGCAATTAATATAATATATATTAAAATTTTAATTTATTCAAAATATTTATATAATCAAATTAAATATATCATATTATATTTATATTATTTAATAATTAGAATCTAACTTTCAAATAATAGCAATAGATAAAATTAAAAAGAAGCAAAAGAAAATTATGCAATAAAATAAATAAAAAAATAAAATAATGAGTGAGTTATAAAATAACGTAAGAATTAAACAAAAGTATGTTGTTAACTAATTTCACTTAAATTAAATATTTAAATCTTTTTCATAAAATAATAATAATAAAATATGTCATGTAATATATATAGATATCTTAATTAATAAGTAAACTGTAAAATAATAGTAATACTGATTAAAATGACATTCACGACGTGAAACCTGATAATCAATTAAAAGGGTAAAATTAGTATTAATTAATTTTAGTAAGGACATTTTTATCTATGAATTAGTTAAAAATATAGGAAATAAAACTTACCTAGGGGGGAGTGGGTAAGTGATTTTTTGTGTTTTATGAAAAATACAGGTTTCTGAAAAGATTTATTTCCTCTTATTTATGCAATCAAACAACTCTATGATAGTCTATATCACGAGGAATACAATTTCCTATATTTTTGCTGCAAACCAAATGGCCCCTTAGAATGTTTAATTATTTCTTATTTGCCTAGAATGCCTATTTAGTCAAGAATTTGCAGGTAAGAATACTTTCATTTGGGTTGGCCCCGAACCGGCCGTCAGTGTTTTGAACCCGAAAGAGATAAAGGATGTGATGAACAACTTTTTGGACTTTCGAAAGCCTCCTAACAATCCACTCACCAAATTTCTACTTTCCGGGCTTCCTTTTCACGAGGGGGATAAATGGACCAAACATAGAAAGATTATCAATCCTGCTTTTCATGCGGAGAAGCTCAAGGTTATATTTCTCTTATCTTTTCTTGGATTTATTTTTTCCATTTTATTAAGAAAAAAATATGCTTTACGTGTTTGTTGTATAATTAGCTTATTTACAAACTACTCATCTATGATTTAAAGTATCAAAGGAGATTATAAATATTTTGTACCATTAACATTTTCTTCACCTATATTCAGTTTCCGCCGTAATATGACAAAATTTGATATTATTTTTCATATACTTTTTTTCCTTATTAAACTAAAATGGAGTTGAAAAAAATATGGCTTGTGTCATTTTATTCTTCCTTTTGGTCCTCAATTTCAAACTCTAACACGTCAAATTTTATATCTTTGAGTTTCTATTCAATATTGATTTCAATAGAATTAAACATCTACTTAATTCTTTAGGTTGGGGCAAGGTATGAGGATCTTTGTCACTAGTTCTTCGGGTATTTGTTAGACATCATGACAACTCACAAATTTTGATAGAAAAATTTTCAGTTATCTAATATAATAGAACTTATAAATGAAGAGGGATGAAGTGACTATAAAAATTTAACAATGACTATTGGAAATAAAAACTCTTGGTTGTAATGTATGAAAAAAATGAGGATGCTAGAATAAGTTCTTATATTTTTTTTTTGGCCAATAGTGGTGAATATGTTGTGTCAAAAATATTTTTTCCAAGAAAAGAACAAAACTTTTGTGTGAGAGTTTCCAAATCACAAAATAAATTTTTTTAATGAATTTTGTATAAAATCATGTAAGCTTTAAACTAAAGTATTTAAAATTGTAAATTAATTGAAAAAAATAAAAAAATAGAGAAGAAGAATAAAAACTAAGAATTTTATTACAAAATTTCAAGTTTAGGGCTTATCTTGACAAGGTGAAGATATGGTATGAAAATTTGGCCTATGAGGTGAGACACAAAATAAGTTTTTAACTTGAAGTAGATTTTGGGATAAATGCAATATTAACCTAATTTTTTCTATAGAGCTTTGTAACTTAAATATTATATTTTTGCTCATATAATTAATGCATATATATTATAAATATAGTCTTTTTAATAATTTAACTATTAAAATACATTTTTAATGATTTTATTTTCATTTAATTATTTTATTATATTATATATTCATACAGCAAAATAAAACCAAATAGTAATTTAGCTATTGGAATTATTGATTAAATTATATGTATTTTTAGGCCTTGTTTGGTAATTAGCTGATTCAATTAACTGTTACCTGATAGTTAATTATATTAGCTGATTTGACTAACTGATAACATTAGCTGTTTAAATGAAAATATTTAAAAAAATTAGTTATTTCCTATTAGTTGTTTATATGCAAAATGACATATAAGAATACATATATATTTTATGATTTATTTAAATATTTTTTATTTTAATAATATTTTAGATTTATTATATGATTTATGTTTAAGAAATATAATAATTTATTTTTAATAAAAATGATAATTTATTTTTAAATAATTTTTAAAGACATACTTCCTTAAAAATATGATAAATCTAAAATATAATTAAAGATTTATTATATTTATTAAGTTATTATATTTTTTGAAAAATAAATTATTATATTTCTTAAAAATAAATTATTATATTTCATAAATGCTTTATAGAAATTAATAATTATTATTTAATAAATTTATTTAATATTTTTTTAGTGAGGATATAAGTAAAAATACGTATATTATTTAGGATAATTTTGTATTTTTACAGGTCTATTATCAATAAGCTAATTGAAAATGTTGGGTTTACTAACTTTTTCAAATTAGCTGATTGAGGGCTAATTAACTAATTGAATAAACTGTTTACAAAATAGTTAAATTAACTTATTGACTCGGTCAAACAGTTAAATACTATTAAATCAGTTAAAAGCTCACCAAAAAGTTTTTTACCAAATACCCTCTTAGGCTTATATTGCAATATTATATTAAATATTATATGTTACTTATGTGTAAGTTTTGAATATATAAATTCAATGTTTTATTAAATATTTTTATTTTATTTATTTTTATGGATTCCTCTATCAAGCACTAGTGCCCCATGAATTGTAAAAACAATGCCCTAAATTGCCCCACAAGTTAAGGCAAGGTAAATAACAAAGGTTACAAAGTATCTATTATCACCCTGCCTTACTGCCATTTTTAAATTTTATAGAGGTTCAATGATGCAAAAAGAATGTCTTTCCTTTTTAAGTTATTAAGTATCAGTTGAGTTATACAAATAATTTTGAATAAGTTACAATCAGTTATCCTTACAACCCTTTCATCCCTTTACAACATTCTCACTTATTCTTCTCACAAGAATTATTCCCAAGTTTAATCCCAAGGCTCAAATACAAGCAATTAAGATATTCCCAAGAAAAACTTCATTTTTCTCTTAATCCCTAACCTTTTCACAAATACAAGTAATTTCTCTCAATTTTATTAGGAAATTTTTATAACATTCACTCAAACATCCAATAATGTAGATATGTAAATTTTGGCTTAAGAAAAATGAAGAGAGTTTAGTTACTTAAAGAGAGCAATAGAGATTTGCAAGTTGTAATTCAAATGCTTAGTGTGTTGTTTTTAATGAGATGCATCCCATTTATAGAGAAAATTTTAATGAAGACAACTTGGATTCTAAATAAACTTGTTTTACAAGCTTTATCTTGTGACTCATGTGTTGAAAAAGGTGTATTTGTATATAGGAGACAAAATTTGACCACTTTTTCACCTAATTCTTGTTAGTTCTTGAAACAGTAAGTGGCTTACTATTTCAATGTGAGTTAAATTTTACTTTGAACTTCAGTGCGTCTATCTAGAATTATCCATAAACATCATTTTTCCCATTTCTAGAAATAAAAAGGTACATTAACTCCATTCTTTAACTTATTTTAATTTTATCACATGTTGAAAACTATTTTGAACTTAAAATTCTTTCTTCTTTTTGAATTTCTCTCTACTCAAAATTAAAGGTTCAAAATGACTTCTAAATACTAATAATTGGATTGTGTCACCTAACCTTTAAAATTGTAGCCAATAGAATGATTTCTTAGAGTGCAAGTTTGGTACTTTCAAAAAATAAAACAAATGGGAATTCTTTTCATAAAGTACTATGAATTTTGCCACATGGGGAAATAAACTTTGAAATGGAATTTGGACTTGTATTTAAAAAGAGTGATGACCCAAAATTTATTTGAAAGACTTGATAGGCTATGGATATGAAAATTAAATGTTCATGTTTAAGTACGTTGGATCTAGAGATAATAGCAAGTCCAAAACCCAATTTATTCAAAGTAGTAAAAAATAATACAATGGCCCAAGGCACAATTTAATTCATTTTTAATTTCCGATTTGGTTCCTTATAATTAGTTTTCTCACATGTTTACATAAAGCAGAAAATTGGAAATGATTGGTTGAAATTAATTATAAATTAAGATAAAATCAGATTAAATTAGGGTTTATAAGGAAATTGGTAACTTATTTGTAATAACTTTTATTAGATTTAGGCGAAAATTTAATATAAGCAAATATAGTGTTAATAATAAGAGTATTTGACATATTTGGCTAATAACCCCAAGATTTGGACATGAAAAAGGATCATTCTTCTTTAGAAGATTTATACTTTTTTTTGCATTTATATCTCATGTTTTAAATTGCTTGCCCACAATATTGACATATTTTCATTTGTCATGACCATATTGCGACTATTTTTTACTCTCTTTTTTTGTAATTTTCTATAATTGCATTTTAAAATTTTCAATTCACCATACTCTAATACTACGTCTTCATTATTTTGTTGCAGTTTATGTTGCCTGCATTTCACAAGTGTTGTGAGGATATGATAAATAAATGGAACGCATTAGTAAATGAAAAAGGATTTTGTGAGTTGGATATTTGGCCCTTTTTTCATGACCTATCAGGAGATGCCATCTCTCGTACAGCATTTGGAAGTAGCTACGAGGAAGGAAGAAGAATATTTCAACTGCAAGTTGAACAAGTTGATCTTACGATCAAAGCCATACGTTCAATTTATATTCCAGGTTGGAGGTAAATTAAATACATACAAAAACTTGATTTTAACACACGTTAATCCATAAACATTATTCTATCCTTAGTTTTCATGAAGGGTTTCAATTTATTTCAATGTTAAGAATTCCAAATATATGTTGGGGTATCTAATTATTTTAAATCAATTGATGAATTTTAGATGTGTTATTTTTAAATGTATATCATATTACGTGAGGATGGTATAATAGTTTAGTTTTTTATGCTATGTATGACCATACTTTTATTAATGTATGAAAAATATTCACCTAGTTAAAATTTGAAAGGAACAAATAAATGTCAGAGATTAAATATATATGAGAATTTGGGTCATGAAAAACTTCTTGAGTTTTTGAATATATAAATAATCGATAAACTAGTTATCCAATTCGTAATAAAAATATAGTCCTTACTATTTGAAATATCTTGAATGAAGGTAGTTTTTTTTTATTCACTGTTTTATATTCATTTTTACTTTCAAATTTCCATACAAAGCAATTGGGATCCATAATTAAAAAGAAGGTGAGAATGACTGTGAATATTAAAGAATAAAAAATATTTTTCTCTCTCTAATCGACGGGCATATCTATATAGGTTGTCTGAAAAAATGAGTGTAAAGTAACTGAATATTTTCTCATGTCTTATACTTTATTTAACACTTATCATCAACCAGAGGTTATCATTAGAAAAAAGGTAAAAGTGATGGAGCAAAAAAATGAAGATTCAATCTAATTAAAATATTTCTTAATATCATCAAATATACTTTTGGTGTGAAGGTTTGTTCCGACTAAGACAAACATGAGGATAAAGGAGATTGACAATGAAGTGCAATTCCTATTGAAGGGAATTATTGATAAAAGGGAGAAGGCAATGAAGGTGGGCCAAGCCCCAGATGATGACTTATTAGGTTTGCTTTTGGAATCCAACAATAGACAGATCAAAGAACATGGTGGCAGCAGCAGCAACAACAACATTGGAATGAGTACACAAGATGTAATTGATGAATGTAAAATATTTTACTTTGCTGGGCAAGAGACAACCTCAGTTCTACTCAATTGGACAATAGTCTTATTAAGCAGGTTCCCCGACTGGCAAGCGAAAGCAAGAGAAGAGGTCTTGCAAGTGTTTGGCACTCAACAGCCTAATCATGATGGGTTAAACCGCTTAAAAGTGGTAAGAATTAAATTTTTGTTTATTTCAGTAGAAAATATCTTATATAGAAATATAATTATAAATTATTTAAATGGTAAAAAATGATTAATATGTTCAATATTCAATGTAATAAATTTGATAGAAGATAAATTTTTTTTAAAAAAAAAAGTTAATTTTCTCCTTTATTATGCCTATAGAGATCATTTTTAACCATAAAATATCGAAACACATGATAGCCATTAATTTCTCTACAAAAAAAATGAGCTTTTCTTATGAAAAATATTTTCTAAAAAATAAATGTAGCCTAAGTACTTGATTTGGAACATCTTTTTTTTATTTTTTATCAAGTTAAAAATAAATAAAGAAATACAATGTTATCTACAATTTCATATACCAAAAAAAAAAGATTTTATCTTATTATAGATTAGAATTTTGTGCCTATTTGTCTCTAACAACACAAAAATTGAGAGAGCCTAAATTCCCTTGTTATATATAGTGAAAAGTAATGCTTGGTTATGTATCTGCATATTGTCATGAGTTTTATGAGAAGATTTCATACTTTTTATTAAATGTTGTAACTTATATATAGAAACAAGAAGATTTTTGAAAAGTTTTTTTTATGCAAATTTGAATAATAGAGCTGTATAACTTTTTATATATTTGTTATAGTAGAATCCATGTATATTTACAATCTGTTTTATAAAAAATTATAAGATTTTATATTGAAGATTATAACTTTTATGATTTCTATGTTAAACTTCTATAAAAATTGCAAAGTTTTTGAACATGTATTGCCTTTTTAAAACATGAAATTGAATCAATAAAACAAACAAATAATGTGATTACAAATGCTATAAATGGTGTCAAGATACAAGAAATATCTATGCAAATCTTATGGAAGTATGGTCTTTTTTCTTAATGTCTTATTCTGTAGACTCGGACTACTAAATGTTAACAAAATGACAATAAAAAAGAAGGAAAGTAACAAGCTATTGTATTCCTTAACTTTCTTTTCTGTTTAAGAATATTAAGATAAAACTCATGCATTCCTCCTAATATCTGTGACAGGTAACTATGATCTTGTACGAGGTTTTGAGGTTATATCCACCAGTCCCTTTGCTTACAAGGGAAGTAATAAAGGAGACAAAACTTGGAAATATGAGAATACCACCTAAAACACGAATTTCGATGCCAATAATTATGGTTCATCAAGATGTGGAATTTTGGGGTCATGATGCAAAGGAATTCAAACCTGAAAGATTCTCAGGAGGAATCTTAAAGGCAACGAATGGCCAAGCCTGCTTTCTGCCATTTGGATGGGGTCCAAGGATTTGTATTGGCCAGAACTTCGCTTTGGTGGAAGCAAAAATGGCTTTGTCTCTGATTCTACAGAACTTCTCATTCGAGCTTTCTCCATCCTATGCTCATGCTCCTTGTGCAGTTTTAACTCTCCAACCTCAGTTTGGTACCCATATTATTTTCCATAAGCTTTAGATTATGAATTGATGAATAATGGAAAACAGTTATATGGACCTTTTCCATTATTTTTTTATCATTTTCTTGTCATCTTAAGAGATAGACGCAGGATTTTCTGTAGATCCTATTACATTTCAAAGAAAGGATCTTAGGTATGATCATTACACATAAAAATTTTGTATCTATTTCTTTTCAATATGATAAAAATGATTAAAAGGAAAAAGTAGATGATTTAAATTCCTCGAAGAAATAATAGCTATCAAATTTTATTAATGGTGTTAGAAAGATTTAACAATTCTTAATGAACAACAAGTAATACTATCTTCAAACCAAATTAATATATTTAGAGGAGTCCTTGATATATAATACCTTACTCTTCTGATCATTTGGTTTGCATTTAAGCAATTTGTGTGCTTTGCATAAGTTTTATATGGTTTTATGATCAGATATGACATTTCTTGGATGGAAGTGTTATGGTATTGTTTATTATAGGCTTTAGATTGTATGAATTAGTGTTGCACCCAAATTAATATTAATAATTATTGTTAGACGGTCATATTTTATAAAACTGATTTACAATATAAAACAATTATAATTTAAAATAATACTTTTGACATTAGTATTTAGTTCATGGCATCCAATGTTTATTAAAACAATTTTTTTTCTCTACATTCCAAATTTTATCTTGGATATCTATGTGTTTATATCAATCTAATAACCACTCTTACTATAATAAGAAAAGTTGTATAGAGTACGAGATAACTATTAATTATTATTAATATTTTATTAATATTTTTAAATATTATTACATGATCCTTTTTTTTTGGGTAGAATTACACGATCTTGTTTTTATATAAATTAATTACATAACCATAACATTATTAAACAATTACATTATAAATTTGAAGTTTGTGTGTGTGATTGTGTTAAGCAGTTATAACAAGCAAACATTGAATCTCATTGTTAAATTATAAAAATAATAAATTAGAAATATATGATACCATAATATCTAAAAGCTTTAAAATTCAAGGTGATGTAGCAAGTTTGAAATTATTAGATTAAAATTATTCAATCATAACTGTTTATTTTTTAATGGATATAATTAAATAATTTCAATTTAATGATTTCAAAAATTGTCATATCATATTAAATTTTAAAATCCTTAGACACCATACGATGTAAGAAATTTCAAATTTAAGATCTCATGTATGATAATTAGAATACTATAATATAAAATTAATATTTACTTACTTGATGAATTTGTAATCATAATTGAATTCAGCAAAAGTTAATGAATTTTTCTCAACTAGATCTTCCTCTTTGCTCTTTTCCTTTGGTGGTGATCCTCAATGGGTAGAAACCATATGTATGAGAAGTGAAGAAGAGACTTAGCCATAATCTTTATTTATAAAATCCTAGCAATCCTCTCCATTAAAGGATTACCAAGTCTTTGGGCCTACACAATCATCAAACTATACTAAACTATATAGATGTACTAAGGCTATATCTTTAAGATCATAATTTTAAATGGGCTTTATGCATGTCTCATAATTAGGCTAAATTTTAATCAGTCAGTTTTATTAAATTAAAAAATTATTAATTAATAGTAGCTCACTTTAATGAAAAATTTCAATATTCTCCCACTTAAGCAATATTAATTGAGTTTTATAAGAGTTTTAACAAAATACATTTTGAAAAAAAAACTCCAGACTAATTGATTAAAAACTTTTATGTGACCACAATTAAAAATAATTTAACCCTTTGAGACAACATCACAATAATCCTATCTAATATAACTAACTAACTAACATCGAATTATAGTAGCCTTTATGCCCCTTGTTGGCATAAGACCAATCTATGGTTACAAGTGCTAGTGACTTTATCGACAATAGACTTTAGTGTGGCTATGTACTAAGAAAGTAGCACCAAATGTGATCAAACATGCTATTTTCATTGTCAGTCCTTCATGATTTCTTTAAACATAATGAGAAATCCAGATACTATATATATGTCTCATCCATATTCTCGAGATTATTCAATAGTGTCATTCTATGAGATATACTTTCTTGATATCAAAGTTATACGTAAGATAGATACCAATCTTAAGAAATAAAATTTCAATATCTATAAGTACATATACAAGTAAGAATATATAATAACATAGATTATCCCCTTTATAATGATTATCAATGAAAATATCTCATAAAAGAGGGTCTAACATAACAAATTATAACATAAGAGTATCAAATATAGAAAATTTTCTCCCACTAATTAAATACATAAAAGAACCTTAAAACACCTATGCTTTCAACATATTTGCTAAAAACTACAGGTCTCAATCCTTTAATCAGAGGATCGGCAATCATGTTGTTTATATCAATATGCTTTATAGTAATGTTACCATTTTTACAAAATCTCTAACCTTAAGATACTTTATTTCCAAATGCTTAGACTCACATGTAGTTTTGTTATTTTTGGAAAATAACATAGCAAATTTGTTATCACAGTAAATTCTTAATGGATTAGAGATGGAATCAACAATGTGAAGACCAGAGATAAGATTCTTCAGTCAAATAGCTTGCGTAGCTACTCCATTACATGTAACAAACTCAGCTTGCATTGTAGAAAAAGCTAAAGGTGTTTCTTTCACACTCTTCCAAGATATAACTCATCCAGCTAACATAAAAATATATCCTGAGGTAGATTTCATATAATCTTGACAGCCTGTAAAGTCAGAATCTATATATCTAACAATCTTAAGATTGTCAACTTTTTTGTAAAGCAACATGTAATCTTTTATCTTTTGTAAGTACCTAAATACTTTCTTGATAGCAACCCAGTGATCCATACCAAGGTTAGAAAGATACCTACTAAGAACTTCCATTGTAAATGCAATGTTTAGCCTAGTGTGGACTTATGCATACATAAGACTCCCTACTACACTAGAATAAAGTATATTTTTCATTGATTCTCTTTCTAAATCATTCTTGAGATATTGACTAAAGTTGAGTTTATCACATTTTATAATAGGTGCATCCCCACCTCTATAATTTTGCATGTTAAATCTTATAATATATTATCAATGTAAGACCTTTCGTGAAAGTCCCAACAAACCTCTAGATCGATCTCTGTGGATCTCTTATTCCAGGAACAAATGAACCATTTCCAAGATCTTTCATATAACAAATTTTGGACAATGATCATTTAGTTTCATGCAGCAATCCATTATCATTACTAATTAATAGAATATCATCCACATAAAAGACAAAAAAAATGTACTTACTCCCACTGATCTTAAGGTATATGCAATAATTAACTTTATTTTTCTCAAAAACCTATGGAAGTCATCACTTCATCAAATTTAAAATACCATTTTCTAGAAGCTTGTTTAAGTCCATAAATAAATTTTTTAAAAACTAACACACTAAATGTTCTTTTATAGGTTCTTGAAAACCTTTTACCCATACCATGTAAACTTCCTCTCTCAGATCCCTATTCAAAAAGGTTGTCTTCATATCCATCTGATGAAGCTTTAGATCATATTATGCTACCAAGGCCATGATAATTCTAAAAGAATCTTTAGATGACATTGGTGTAAAGGTCTCATTGTAGTTTACTCCTTCTTTCTAAGTAAATCTCTTTGGAATAGTTTGGGTACACTATAAAGTACTAACAAGTAGGTCAAGGTTTAGTTTTCTTTTCAAAAGGATTATAAATTTTGACTTTTATAGGATATCCCCAAACTCGAAAATGATTCAAGTTAGGTTTCCTACTGGTCCACAGTTCAAAAGGTGTTTTTGGTATAGATTATATATAATGCACATTTCATGATTTCACCTTAAAGAGGTTTAGGAAAATTGGTTCTACTCATCATATTTCTCATCATATCCTTAAGAGTGCAATTTTGCCTTTTGGCCACATTATTTTGTTCAGGACTACCAAGCATAATATATTAGGCAATTATCCAATTCTTTTATAAGTATTTAGTAAATGGTCCCATATGCTATCCAGTTGTACCATATCTACCATAATACTCACCACCTCGATAAGACTTTACAATTTTGCTGACTTTTCTTAATTGTTTTTGTACCTCCATTTTAAAGATTTTAATTTTTTAAAGTATCAAATTTCTTCTTAATTAAGTAAAGATAACCATAATGAGAAAAATTATCAATAAAAGTATTAAAATATTTATTATTACATAGAGTAGGAGTAAATGATTCGCTAATATTAGTATGCATAATTTCTAAAAAGGCCATAACTTCAAGTAGCCTTTTTACTTCTAGTCTTAGATAGCTTACCCCTTATACAATCAATACATGTGTCCAACTTTTCAAAATTAAGAGAAGATAAATAACCATCTTTTATCAATCTATTAATTCTCTTATTTGAGATGTGACTTAATCTTTTATGTCATAACAATAAAGACTCTTCACTAATTAAGGTTCTTTTAGACATTATGTTTTCAATACTTATACTATTATATTCATTATTTTGGACCAAGCATAATCTATATAAATTGTCAACTAGCTTAAATTCACCAACAATTTTAGAATTTAAAAATAAATCAAATTTTCCATTCTTAATAATAGAATGATAATCATGCTTATCCAAAATAGAAAATGAAATCAAATTTCTCCTAAAGGAGGGTACATAGAAAAATTTTTCAAAATAAGTTCAAAATCAGACTCTAAGTTTAAACCTATTGTTCCTATAAATCTGACTTCAACTTCAACATTATTTCTAACTTTAAGCTTGGCCTCTTTCTCATTTGGCTTCCGTTTGCTTTTGAATCCCTTCTTGCTTACTCTTTTTCTCTAACTAAGATTTGTATTTCTAACACTTAAATTTCTTATAACCTTTCTTTTTTGTAGAAAAACATTTATCATCTTTTCTTAATGATAGCTTTAGGACCACTTACCCCTTTTGTCTGATTACTGCCTAGGCTTATGTTGCCTTTATTAGGAGCTTTTGACCTAAACTTCCTAGACTTGTTGTGATTTTTTTGGTGGCTAGGTTTGGAGTTAATAGTGAGTAAGGCACTCTTATTTTTCTCTTTTTTAAGTTTGTTTTTCTTCTTCAGAAACACATTTGGATATAAGATCATTAATACTCCAAACTTCATTCATGATATTGTAGGCAGTTTTGATTTAGGTGAATTTATGAGGAAGAGAATTAATGGCATGGTGAACAATAAATTTACCAGGTAGGGTGATTTCATGGGAAGCTATTTTTTTTATATGGATCATTTTCATGATGAAGTCTCTAACATTTCTAACAAAATCATACCTCATACTCGTCAACTCACTCATAAGATTCTCAGCTTGAACTTGCTAGATTTTTAGTACATTTGACTAACAGCATCATAGAGTTCTTAAGCATTCTTAATCTTATCCAACCCACTCAAAAAATGCTCAAGGACATATCACTTAATAGCATGTAGACACATACAATTTGCTTTATCCCACTTGGCAAATAACTCATTTTGTTTAGTAGTACTTTAAGCAGTGATGGCCACAAACAGATCAATACGTAAGGCAATGTCTATATTACTCATAACTAAGGTAAAGTTCAGGTCTTCATTCCATCTCTTATAGTTAGATCCATATAGGATCTCAATGGTAGCTTGATTACCATTTACAGCAAAAGTCATTATTCAAGATAAAATACGACAATTAACCAATGGATAATTTAAAGGAGAGTATATAAATAGCAATGATTCTTAATATGCTATAATAACTAGAGAGTCTAGATGCATCATCATACTCTCCCCTTTGAGCAGAAAATATGACATGCTAACAAGTACTCTTTATAAGGCTAATTTGAAAATATCCAATTTTCAAAAAATAAATCCCTTCTGGGCAGACAAACTTTCTAAACTGATATATTTCCAACCTTATGTCGTATACCAAAATTATCTTACATAATAATCCCCTTTGGATAGGTGATTATATAAGATAAATTTAGTACTATTCCATAATTTATGAATAAGAAAATATTTCATTAATTACTATAAATGATCCACTTTGGCGGCTAAGCATTTATAGTTACTAATGAAAATTTTTCTTAAATTGGCAAATAAATTATCTAATATTTTAATTTACATACTCAACCATATGTATGCAATAAGCCACTCATGATGAGATGTGAAAACTTAATGCATCTCAAGAAGTCCTCAAATATTGTTACATAACAAAGTCTTAAACAAAATTCAAAATCAATATAATTATAATATCTAATTGTGTTCACCCTTAAAAGTGAATAAAAATAACACAATTTAGGAAGAGTAAATATCATCAATGGATTACAAGCATTTCACTCTATATTTTTTTAAGAAAATTTCATAATTTTTTTTGTTTCAGCTCATAGCTTATGTATTATTCTCTCACAATTTGAAGAGATTAGTTTATATATATATATATATATATATATATATATATATATATATATATATATATATATATATATATATATATATATATATATATATATATATATATATCAACTATTCTAAACGAAATAGATATACAAAGGCATGTCAAACGTAAAACTGAGAAACTCATATATATAATTCGTATTTTCAGTATAAAAGGAAAAAATTAATAGTGAAAGGCTGTGTGTCCCCATTGTCCGGTGGCATAAGCCACATCATATTTTCCTTGGTCACGGTAATTATTGGCCTCGTGAGGATCTGTTCTATCAATCGAAGAGTAAAAAATAAAACAATATAATATTGACCAACACCAAAGTATGACTTTACGCTTATGTGAAAAGTGTTTGACCTTTTCTTTTCTTGGGAGATCGGCACAGAAATCACACTAAATGAAAAAACTGATAAAATTTATATATAATTCATTTTATATATACACCCTGGCAGCAGAAGTGGCCTTACGCCACAATGTTGGCCCTTTAATCCTTTATGAAATTCCAAACAAAATAATGAAAGGTATATATATAGATAATAGATTTCAACTATTTCAAGCAAAACAAATGAATGAATTTTATGCTAAGGGTAGCACACTAAAATAAATGAGATTTGGGATACAGATTCATTTAAAATAAATGTTAAACCACAAACCTCATTTTATATATATATACAGATAAACAGAAAATCATATAATTTCCGAAACCAAAATTCTATATATATATTCTGATGGCTTCCCAAACAACTAATGGAAAATTAATTCATAATTTTTCCAATGAAAAATTTATGATGATGCATTAATGAATTATAAAATAAATACTATAAATTGATCATATGATTTTATTTTAAAAATCATACATATAAAATTTCATCATAAATCCTTAAACAAAATAATATGAAATACAATTAACTATGTTGGATTCTAATATCATACATGTAAGCTCTAATACCACATATAAGAAATTTCAAATTTAGGATCTCATGTATTATAATTAAAATACCATAATATAAAATTAATATTTACTTATCTGATGGATTTGCAGCCATAATTGAATTCAACGAAAGCTAATGAATTCTTCTCAACTAGATCTTCCTCTTCCTCTTCCTCTTCGCTCTTCTCCTTTAGTGGTGGCACTTAATGAGTAGAAACCGTATGTATGAGAATTGAAGAGGGGACCTAACCATAATCTTTATTTATAAAATCCTAACAATCCTCTCTATAAAAGGATTATCGAGTCTTTAGGCCTATACAACTACCAAACTATACTAAACTATATAGATATACTAAGCCCATATTTTTAAGATAATAATTTTAAA
Organism: Sindora glabra; assembly: GCA_020226215.1. NCBI lineage: Eukaryota > Viridiplantae > Streptophyta > Magnoliopsida > Fabales > Fabaceae > Sindora > Sindora glabra. The sequence continues at coordinate 42,359,350 of CM035229.1, forward strand.
CGAGTTTCATGCATGTCTTATAATTGGGCTAAATTTTAATCAGTAAGTTTTATTAAATTAAAAAATTACTAATTAATAGTAACTCACTTTAATGGAAAATTCTAACATACAATTCACCACTTTTGATTCATAAGGTTGCAAAAATCTTACTTGTATTACTTTCATGTACCACATTAATAAATCAACTCCACACCAATGTATTTCCCTAAGAGAATGAGAAAAATATTATCATAAATTGAAGGGAACTAAATTATTTAACTAAAAAAAATTAGTTAAAATAAGTCTTATATAGAGAAAAAATTGGAGCTAAATAGAAAACATAACCTTATCACTTAAATGATGTAAACTTATCTTCAATAACCAAATTAAGAAGCAAGTAAAAAGAATATTCCTCTCCATTTTTATTATGAATAACATGTAAGCAAAATTTTACATAAAGCAAAAAACTTGATTAAGAATATAAAATACATGATTTCAAATCAAATAACTCACTTGTATTGACTATAATAATTAAGGCAAAATGTTTGATCTTCCTTACCTATGGTACAAGTTGTAGCTGATTGGACACTTAGATATCAAAATTCCAAAAGCATTCAAGTTATGATTAAGCGTAAAGTAGTTAGAGAAATCTAATTTGATTAAGTAAGAAAATCTCACTTGATTCACTTATTAAAAGCCTAATAGGTTAAATTTCCACACTTGTTGCCGATACACTATCCTATCATGTGTTTTCAGTTCACAAAAGTGATAACAATACTAAACTCAAAATTATGACTCTAGAGTTATATTTGGCCTCTTTAAAAAATAAAATAAAAAATTAATTATAAGTAGTCCATTAAGATATTTTTACATTTTTGCACTTAGATACCATTAGTTGAAACTAATTTAATATATAAAATATTTTATTTTAAAAAATAACTGTTGAGTTGATCACTAATTTTAAATACATGTGGTCACAATTTTAAAAATAAACCACCATAGAGATAAATGCCAAAAAATTGAATAATCCTATATAGTCAATAATATCAAATCATGGTGGTAATTACATTCTTTAATAATATAAGACCTTCCGTGGTTACTAAAAATTTTTCAAACTTTTTAATTTGCTTTTTTGTTTCCCTTCTCTCATTAGCCAGGTTTTGGACATCTAGGTTTATTCACTCTTTCCATACGTGACAACCTTTAGTTCATTATAGTATTTTCACATTGGAGGCACATTTTAAGGATGTTGACTTCACACTAGATTCTTTTTATTAGATTTGTATTATATTATCCTTCTAATGGAAATGCCTCTAGGAAAAAAGGCTCATTCAAAGGATCGTTATACTTATAGTATGCTACGACATTGACATTTATGTCAAATAAGTTAAATTCATTAATTGGCTTGACATAATTGACTAGTTGCAAAAGGGTCCTTGTCAATCAGCATCTCTTTCTCTTTGCTTTTATCATTGAACTTCAGGTATTCGCATTTGATGGCTTTTTCAATCATTTTCCTAAAATGAACACTACTATCACTATTATTGATGAATATACTATGATATTTAAAACATTTTCTATCTTTTATCTCATCCTTAGATAGAATTTTGTGATCTTTAGACAATTTAATCTGTTTATCCTTTAAAAGTAGGTTAAAGATTTGATCGACCTTGTTAATATCAAAAGAGTATAATTTTTTGGTTAATATAATCCTTTTTATCCTTCTTATTTGCATGTTTTAGCAGTAAATATGCTTAAGAAGGGTTCGATTTAAGTTTAACCAAATGGATCTTGTTGTTACTTTCTTTATTGGTTTCCTTGCTAATATAAGCCATTTTCTCCTTTCTACAATGTGCATGATGTAGTTTCCTATTCTTCTTTTCCTGCAACCATTCAATTTGCCTAACTTTTTTAGTTAGCTGAGCCATGTTAGTGATATTTTAGTTAATGAGCAGTTTGCAAATGGTGTAATCAAATCTAGCCATTATTATCTTCATAATTTTAGTTTCGGCTACCTATATGAAACGTTTACTTCTCGCTTATTGAAATATGAAAAGATATTTCTCAATGAACTTTGTCAACTTCTTTTTTATGTTGAATAAATTAGCTAACTCCCTCTTTATGTCACCTTGGTAGAACTAATCATGGAAAAGTTGCTCCATTTAAGCCCAAGAATGTACTAAGTTAGGAAGTAAACCTAAATACTAAGAGAAAGCTATCCAAGTTAAAGAAAAAGGGAAGTGTCTTAATTTTAAGAATTCATTTGAAGTTAGCTTTTGGTATTTGATAATAAATTTAGTAATTTGCTTGATAGTTGATTAGTTATCCTCAATCGAGAAGATGGTAAAGTTTAGTATCATGAAACATCTAAGGAGTTTAAGCTAATAAGTCCATTTTGATAATGCCTTTTGATAATTTTGGTACATATTTTGGCCCTTAGCTAATGTGCTAACCTTTTGACAAAGACTTCAAGTTTCTAGTATTGGCTTTAGCAATTTTGATGTTGTTGCTCCTGTTGCCGATTTGGTATTTCATTATTTTATTGCCACTCACACACCTATCACCTTAACTATATGGTCTACACTGTGCTACTTTAATTAGTTGTTCTTTTCTTTTGTCTATCCTTAGTCTACCAAATTCAGGTTATTTGACTTTGAAGTATTTTGAATTAAAGTATTCTATATTTGTTTACTTCTTCTCCAATTCTTGATTATTATCTTGTTGAAGGCCAAATTATTACACATTACTTTCTAAAGTTTTATTCACTTGTGTTTAACTAGCAAACATTTCCTAAAGTATCAATTTTAAAATAGTTGCAATTTGTTATGACAACATATGAGTTATATCATGATTGCTTTCATCCATTTGTTTTCATAATACTTGCAAGCTTTAAAAAGTTTAGCTGTGATTGCTACTTTAGGTTTGATTGCCTAGTTACATGTTTGCCTTATTAGCTTATTAACCAAGTTGTTGAAAGTGATCACTTTATTATTTTCATTAGTTATCACCATATAAGAGATTTCAATATTGACTCTTTGATCATTATTTGATTTATTATTGTTAGAGTTATTTTTATTACCTTGGCTAGCCTGTTTATAGTGATTTTAATAGCTGTTATTTTGGTTTGTACTTTAGTTTTGACTTGCTAATTTTGACTAACATTGTTCTAATCAATGTTTGGACTAGGATCTAAATTTTTAGCATTTTCAATCATAGTTTTAGATTATTGGTTCTTATCAACATCCTTTACATATCCTTCTTGGAAAAGAGGATTGTCATAATGAAGGCATGAGGTAGAAGGATTCATATTCATAGAACTTAATAAGATAAATTCATCACTCCCTAAAGAATTAAATCAAAAGGTTATAAGGCTAATAAAGCCTTAACTATATCACACTAGGTATGCCAATTTGTTTTAACTAGTTAAAATTGTAAGCAAAAGTAAGTTTAAAGCAATTCTAATAATTACAATAAAAGGCATGGTTTAAGTGCATAATATATTGGTAAATCCTCAAATAAAAGTGATAATGCAAGTTTAATTAGGAGCACTATAAAAAATGTACACAATTTGTAAGCATAAAGACTGCACAAATATTGTATGCAGGAGGAGCAATTTTGAGAAGAATACCTATGTTGTCATTTGTTTGAGCTTTTACTTAGGATAGAAGTGCGTTAAAGTATCTTTGTGTAATATCTCTAAAAGAAACAAGGAAATTTACAAAGGAAATTTTAATTATTTTTTTGAATAAAATTTATTAGATGTTATTATGGATCATTAAATTTGGAAAAAATCATATAAAAGTCTTATAGGAAAATTTCAATATAAATAAGTTAAAAATTGATATTCCAAGTTTAAATTTTGGATATTTTGATCTAGCCTATTTAGTTTTGATTTGGAATTGATTTTGGCTAATTTTTGGAAGCTTATTAATAATTTTTATGTAATTGAATTTAAAGAAAAAAAAAGAAAGCCTAATAAGAAAATTTTTAAATTTAGGCCAAAAAGCTCTATTAAGCCTAAATCAGTAAGGCTCATTAAGGGTATGATAGGCTCAGTAAGGATTTAATTGACTCAAGTTCCAATAAGAAACCTAATAAATGCCCAATAGTGGAAATAGATAGCCAAATACTAAAAGAAGTTTAAAAACTTAAAAACATTTCAAGATTGGAAAGTAGGTTTAAATACATAAATGCGCTCGAGTGTGAAATCAATCAGTTCAAGCTTATTTGAGAGACTTTATAGAGATTAGAAATAAATTACATGAAAGCCCAAATGGAAGTGAGAAAAAGAATTACTTAAAGATCGAAAAGAAAATATTAATTAGGAAATCCCTAAGTAGTTAATCAGATAGTATAATTAGGTAGAATTTTGGTAGATTGTAAAGAAAATTAGGATATGTGCTCAAGTAGAATTTTTATGAGAAAAACTATTAGAGACTAATATGAGTCAAAAGAGTTAAAAATAACAAAAGGAACATAGAAAAAGAATTTATTATATTTTTAGCTTGACAGGTTGAAAATTTACCTTTTTGAGCTTAAAATTGAGAAATATTCAAATCAAGTAATTTTTTTTTTTTTAGGTTCATTAAGCTTAGTTTTCAAAGGCCCAAACTAAGTCCTAAAAGAGGCCACATGTGCAGCAAGCTTCCAAAGGAAGTTAGGATGTAAATGTCATTAATAAAAAGTTAAGGGCATTTTTGAAAAAATAGGTAAAAATTACAATTTGTTAAAATTTATTGGCCCAAAAGTGATAAAATGGTAAAAGGGATAGCGAGGCATGCAACTGCCTTACCCCTAACTATGTTTATCATTTTATTTTTAATTAAAATAAAAAGAAAAAAGTTTAGCAAAATATTATTAGTTAGAAGTTAAAATAAGCAAAATATTATTATTAATAAAAAGAATTATTATCAAAATTTAAGAAAATCTTTAGCCATTTCCTCAATGCAGCCATGGGGTTTTGGAGAGTAAAAGAGAGTTTTCACACTTTAGGAGAAAAAGTGCTAAGAATTTTGAAAATTTACAAAAAAAAAATTATTGCCTTTGGAAGTATAAGAAATAATATAAGAAAGCGAGAAGAGGAGGTGAGTGGAATGCTCCTTCATTTCTATGAATTTCTATTGTTTCAAGTATTTTTTAAATCATTTATGATGTTAGATTATGATTTGAAAATTATGGAAATTTTTAGATATTTTTAAATTAATTTTTCATGAGTATAGGTGAATTAAGCTCAAAATAAGGAACTAGATTCCACCCTTCTATTTTTGATATTTTTTACTTATCTATTGATAATTGAAAATTATAAAAAGAAATATTTGAAAACCTTAAGATGTTAGGAAACTAAAAGCATAAGTTTTGGCAAAATTAAAGTTATTTTGAGTATTCAAAAGACTAAATTCCAAAAGCAGTTTCAGTGCAATCCAAAAATAGCAGCACTGGATGGATAAACTTTTATGACCAAGAAAATCATGAAATCTTCATGTAATAAAATGTTTTCTTGATTAAATGACATGTTTGCAATCTTATATATTTATATAAAATTTTTTAGAGGTCATTTGGATATTTTGAAAATTTATCTTTGTAAATACTATTGGTGTTGCCTTATTTTTATCGCTATGGAATAGGGCTACATGAACTATCTCTATGAAGTTTGAAATTATGTCAAACAATTGATATTTTGCAAGATATATATGTTAGTTATATTGTTGCCCGTTTTAGGAATTTGTCAAAATGGTTTAAATACTTGAAAGGAATTCATTGTAAAGATTAGTAGCCCAAGTGGATGGTCTTTTTTTAAAACTCTTGTGATTAGTGGGTAATTATTTGGTCACACTCATGTTTGATGCGTACTGTGAATTAATAATATACATTGCGGGGTGTGATTGATGTATGGTGTGGATATGATTTTAATTGTTCACAGAGAAGGTATGCTATGATTTAATATGATATAACTTGGAGTGAATGGCAATTTCTTCTTCCTCTTCTATTTAATTTTTCATGAAAAGTTGAAGAAATTTGATAATTTAGTCATGTTAGGTAGCTAATTTGTGAAATGGTTAGGTTTGATTTTGATGATGTATAAATGTTAATATGAAGATATGATATTGTTATTATTGTGTTAAAATAAGTATGAAATAATTTAGAGGATCTTTTCTTAGAAAATAGTTACAGGGAAGTGTAGAGAGAAATTCTGTCAAAGGGAAGTTAAGAATGTGTTTTTATTTGCCTTTGGAATCATGGTTAGAAACTTTTAAAATTTCAATACTTGGCATTTTAAGGTCATATTTAGTGTTAGGATGATTATAAAAGAAAATAGGAATTTTTAGAAATTTTTAGATGTATGAAAAGTTGAGTTATATATGAGATATTTAAAACTATCCTTTTCAAACCCTTATTCTGATTACTCTCAAGTTTGAATATTTTTGAAGTACTAAATAAATAATAAAAATTATAAAATTTTCAAACATGATATTTTGGATGTTAATAAGTTTATCTCAAAATTTGGTACCAAACGAATCTGATTTGGTTACCTAAATAATAGTTTAATTTTGACAGCTCTAGTGTTATCCAAATTTGGTAGTTTTGAGTTTATACCTTTAGTGCATAGGCAAAATCACAATTTATTTTACAACACTTCAGTTATTTCTTATTAAACATATTAGATATGTTATATTAAAACTTGGTGATGATTGGAGATGATTTAATTACTCAAAAAAGGCTTGGGTTGCAAGTACTCTCATACTATCTTAGTTTTTTGGTTTTGTGTGAACAATACTCATAGGAAGAAATAAGGAGAATTAATTGAGTTTGATATGTAAAATTATGTTAGGAATATTAAGATAAATTTTGATGAAATTTAGAATTTATTTGGAAACCTTAAAGGGTACCAAAACTATGATACATACAAATTTGGCAATAGGATAGTTGTAATTTTTTGAGAAATGATTTCAATTTATAAAAAGGTTGATCATATTAGAATCATGTGAATAGCTATTCATTAAAATTATATAATTCTATAAATAAAGATAAAAAAGTTACATGTGACAACCTTGGATATAATATTACATGATTATAGATCATGTATGATGCTTGAATTATAATTTGCTAGCCATTCAAAGAATTGAGTGCCATCACTACTTGAATAGAATGCTTGAATATTAACCTTGAAATGTGATTATGCATGAAAAATGGTGAAATGGGATTATGTATGAGAATTATGATACAATTGATGATGCTTAAGCTATTTATCATGAATAAAAAGATTGTATATCAATTTTAAACATATTGATATATGCAGTTGAAGATTGAATACATGAGAATGACAAATTTTATTAACAAAACCCTTATAGTATAGTTAGTATTTTGAACATACCCTATGTTATGTAATGCTCAAATATATAATTGATACATATAGTGTCCCATCATGATTAATATCTATGGTGTCTTAACATAGTTGATGCTTATGGTATCCTATCATGGTTGATGCCTATTTATGCTAATGGCATCTTATTAATGCTTGTTGTAAGTATGACTACTCATTCTATATCCAATTTATAGGGGAAGTTATCTACATCCTTCGCAGAGAAGGAGAGAATTGATAAGGGTTGGAAGGATAAGATTGGTAGCTTCATGATTAGGATGGCAGAGGATATGGCTGGACTAAATATATAAGGAGAAACTTAGATACCAACTATGATCATTTGGTAAATTTTTATTAATAATTACTATACCCTTTCTCTAGTTAGAAATTGTAAATAATATATATAAAAATTATTGCTAGTGCATTGGAACTGTTGTTAGTACATAAAAAGGTATTGTTAGCATATAAGAATTTTTTATAGTACTTTAGAATTATAGAGTAAATGCATTCATAAATATTGTTTTGTTGAAATTTATTGCACAGAAATTCATCATGATGATGATTTATCTTTTATGGTATATGGGTTGCCACATATTAAGTTAATCAATTTTAATTGGAAATACCTTTTAGAAAAGAAAGTAGATATTTTCACTCATTGAACATTCTATACTCACTCTCTTTATCTATGGTCTCCTATTTACAGATATAGGACATGGATCCAATGTTGTTGTCTAACACATGTACCTATACCTTTTATTAGACCTAGAATAAAAGTAGGAATTTTATTATCTATAATATGATTCTGTCTATACTATGATTTTTGTCTATATACAAAGTTTTCAAATACTAAAAATAATATGTAAATTGTATTTGTTGTGTGTAAATTTATTTTGAATTTTTTAGATGCATGCACTGTATAAAATATTTTTGCTATATATATGTGTAAAATATTTTTGAAAATTAGAGAAAAATAAAGGAGTTGGTAATATTAGTAAGGCTTGTAAGGATATTTAGCTAGTACAATAGCATTAGTTATGTATTTTTATACCGATCACGATATCTAAAAATGAGTCGTGACACTTTGGAAACACTAGTATCCTACTATGTTGCTTGTTGGATGTGAATAGTAGAGTTTTGTAAGATTGCTCAATTACATAGCAAATACTATTGTGAATGAATGATTGATATTAGCAGAGTGCTAGAAAAATGAAGCAGAGTGCATGTATTTGTTTGGTGTAATCTCTTTTGTGCAAAAAGAAAAAGTCCCTTACCCCTCTTATTCTTCATGTATTCATAAGCCACGGACCTAAAAATTAGACTCTCACATCACCATGTTCCTAATTTTCTTAAGTGGGTAGTTATAGCATGTTAATGTATAGTTTTTACCTAATCATAATGCAGTAGGGTTCAAAAAAGTAGGAGCTGTTACACATAACTACTTTGTTGAGCTTCAATTTGGATGTTTTGACTCAACCTAGGTCAATAATTTTCATGATTGCTTCCTAGATTATGCCAAGGAAGGAAAATAGATGGCTTCTACAAACTTTGATTTTTCCTTCATTCAATCAAAAGGCTTTCACTAAGCTATCGAGGTTTCATAAAAGGAATGATTAAAACAAAGGTGGATAAAATAGTCTTTTTATATTTCTATAACATTCCTATATCATAGAAATGTAAAACATACACCTCCCTTATAGGAATATTAAGCCAAAAATACTCTTAGGAATCTAATTTTCTAAAAATAATACTAAATATGAAAGTCCTACATTCTAGAAATGTGAAAAAAAATTCTTGAACCAAACATAACCTAAATTGAATGAAATTGATTAATTGAAGGATTAAATTAAAAAAAATAGAACAATGTAACTTAAATCAATCAAACCACTAAGTAAATTGAATTACAATTGATTAATTAATGGATTAAATTAAAAAAACAAAACAATGTAACTTAAATTAGTGAAACCACCGAGTAACTTGAATTGCAATTGATTAATTGAAGGATTAAATTGAAAAAAAAAATAAAACAATGCAACTTAAATCAACGAAACCACTAAAATGATTAGCCTAGTATTATTGAATCATTACTTCAACCTAAAGGTCATGAATTTAATACAAGAGAGTATTGATCTATTACTAATGGAGGGATTGGGAACTCTTAGGAACATTAGCATTTTGGTAGGGTTGTGTTGATAAACTCACTCTTGGGGTAGTAATTGCAAAAACATTTTAGCATTATAATTTATAGCTAATTCTATGATACCTTAAGTTAAAAGTACATGTATCATACCTTGAGTGATGTGGTCAAATGATGTGTGCTAGATGGTTACCTACGAGATTTCTATATAAATGGCACAATTAGGTAATGAAAAGAAGGTCAAATAGAGAAACTTTATTTTAACTAACTTATATTTTTAAAATATTTAAATATGCCCTATGGCATTTTTAAATTAGGTTGAGCTAAAGAAAAAACATAGACTACTCTAATTTGCTTTGTTTTTTGTATTAGGCTAGACATGACGATAATTGAACTTTTTTCTAGTGTCCGTTGACATTTTTTGTAAGGTAATCTTTGCATAGAGTTATGTAACATTATGAATGGATAGAAGTAGGGTAATAATAGATTAGTTTTCTTTTGACCTATGGCTTAATGTTAAGAATAAAATATTATTTCATCTTATGTTTTATTATCAGAGATAAATTTCACCTTATCTTAATGCTCCATGGGAATTTGAGGAGAATGATAAAAAAAATAAAAATAAAAATATTAAAATTAAGGGTTACAAAATTAGAAGCAATTCCTTAGTAATCTCAAATATTAATAAATAGGGAAGAAAGGGAAAATTTTAGATATAAATAATGCAAATCATACATAAAGAACAAAATATTGTAATATAGGTTTAAAGTCATATATAATAATTTTATAATAATGATCTTTTATGAAACAAGATATGGTATTATTATCCAATCCCTATTATTTTATTTATGGTAAAACTTTACCTTACAGAGTAAAAAATTATACCACTCTTAAGTTTTATTAGGACAATCCACACAAGGTATTGCAAATTCAGGCATTTTACCATCCCTATGCAAGACAAAAAAAATATAAAGGATATAAAACCAAGTTACAATGGACTTTATTTTTATTTTTAATCTTTTTTAAATAACTCCAAGTTATAAAGGACATTATTGTATTTTTTACTTCTTTTTTCTATTCAATACATTCATTATGATATTTTGATAATTTTAGCAAATTTTATTTTACTATATGAAATACTATTTATTGTGTTTTATTTTTTCATATTTATACTTAAAATTAACTAAATTTGGGTTGCTCAAGTTTATACTATTATATAAATAGAATAAAATTAATTGATTAGAGCCTCAAGCAAAACTCATATGTTAGATTTAGGGGTGGGCAACAGTTGGATTAGATTGGTTTAAAACACTTTAGTTCACTAACCAAATCAAATAATGAGTACATTTTTATCAACCAAAATCAACCAAGCAAAATATCAAAATTGAGTTTAACTGCATCATGTGGTTTATGTCAGTTTGCCTTGGTTGAATACAGTTTATGTTCTTTATGAAAATTTCACTTCTTTAATAGTTAAATAAGATGAGTAGAATCAGTAGATGCTTCTTTGTAGCAACCAAATAAGCACTCAATGGCTAATTAATCAATTATAAAAACTCATGTTGAGTTTAGTTATATAAGAAGCTTACTATTACCTTTATTCCATGGAGATGTTAGTTTGCAATTTCTATAATGGGCTTTATCTGCAATCATAATTGGAATTGAGGCGAGAATGAAGAAGTTCATTGGTAGATGCTGCTACATTGGTGGTTAATGGATTAGAACAAAAGGATGAGGAAGATGAAGGCTTTGTAATGTTTCTATATTATGAATTAAAAGGAAAATGAATTAAAAATAGTTATTGGTTTATATTGCTGAAAGGAAAAAGAAGGGTTTTAGGTCATAGAAAGACCTATCTAAAAGAGAAATGATGACATTGTACTTCTAGACAAACTAGACTTTTTTTTCACAGTCTTTAATGTGTACTTTCCTTATTTGCCCCTCTAATATTCAGATTCTTCTTTCAAGAATAACTCTGGTTACTCCACAATCACAAACCCATATAAACAGACTAACACCTATAATAATGTAAGAAATGAAAAGTATTTTATAGGATTTCAGTCAAATTTCAGCTTGTTTCGAATAAGCATTTTGCCATCCAATATCAAACAAAATTTAAGAAATTACTTAAATTTTCACTTGTCACCAACCATTTGTATCCTTGAATCTGCTTTCATCCCTCATTTTTTGGATTATAACAATCGAAATTCATTGATTGCTAATTTTTTACCCACTCCTAATTAGATTTATTATTAAAATGATTATTTTCCAAATAATTTATACTATTTAGTTTATAATCATAAAACTTCAACTATTATTCATTTATCTTTGATAATATTCTAGTATTTATTTAATTATTAACATTACTAAGTTTAAATTCGCATTCAACAACATAAATGATGTATTAAAAATTTTATAATTAATTTAATTATCATAACAATGAAATTTCTTCCATTTTAGAATTAGCATGCTTTCTTACATTTTCAAATAGATGTGTTGTTAACAAATTATGTTTTATTAAGAAATTTGTAGTATGTTTAGCAGTAAAATTCATTAATTTTATACAAAATATTACATGTAAGTGATATCACTACCACCATTGACATTATTATCATCATCACTATTACCACTACCACTATTATCGCTATTATTATTACCATTATCACAATCATCACTACTATAATTATTATTATTATTGTCATTTCTATACCATTACTATAACTATCACTATATAGGACTGTTAAAATAGGCTGTGATGAATGAATTAAGTTACTTAAAATTTGATCCATTTTAATTATAACTATATATAAATCAGTTCGTGTAGATCAAAATTCAAATTAAATGGTTCGAATTGGATCAGTTTGCAAATTTATGTATCGAATCATAAATATGGACTAACCTCACTATCATTACCACAATTACTATCACCATCACCATCACCATCACTTTGTCACCATTCTTACAACCATTGTCATCACCATCTATCATAACAACCGTCACTACCACTAGAAGTGGTAGTTAATTTGAATAGCCCTATTATTTATTCAATTTGATTCAATAATTTATCAATTAAAGTAGGCTATTACTTAACTTGCTTAACTTGTGAGTATTTTTATTATAATTTTTATTGTATATTTATAAATGTAATATAAGATATAATTAAAATTTTAATTTATTTTTATAATTTTAAATTTATATTATTTAATAATATTTATAATAGTATTAAATGTTACACTTTCTTTAAAAATGTATTATTATTAGTTAATTAATTAAAATTATACTAATTTGCACCTAACCCAAGATTGAGCTTGATTTGAATTCATTCGATTTCACTTTCACCTTTAACTACAACTACTATCACCTTCAGTATTACCACTATCACTATCACAACCATTAATCAGTATCAACACCTTATCACCATAATAATGTTAGTGATGGTGATAATGATAATAATTATTGTGGTAATGATAGTGTCAATAACAATGATGATGTTATAATGACGGTGATGATGAAAATAATGTTAATTGCTATCAAAATATTGAAAATCAATTTTACCTTATAAAAATTTAAAACATCTAATTTTATGATTTGATTAAATTTGGTAAGAATGAACTTATTCAAAGTTAATTGTAATGGAATTGCTCCTTCACTAACCTTATTGTAATCACAAGTATTTATGCCTTAACAATAGTTGCTAGACCTTTGAACTAGAAGAATCACTACCACTCATTTTCATTTGATTCAAAATTCTAACTCGATTTAATTTATAACTCATTCATAATGAATTCAAGAAAGTAAATAGTTTGATTAGTTATATGAATCAAGCTAATCTTTTTTACTCATTTATTTAAATTACAAGTAATTCAATTATAATTTTTTATTAGAGAAATGCTAACAATAGTTCTAAGTTATTGTTAAGCATTAATTATTAATCTTCGATTAATTATATTTAATATTTTATTTTTGTTTTTAGTAATAAAATAAATGATAATAATTAAATTTAAAATAATATTTAATATTAGGTTTCTATTTTAATAATATATTATTATTAAAATTAGTATCCGTTATTTATTATATTATTAAAAATAGAGATAAAAATATTAAATGAGATTAGCTAAGAATTAATAATTAACGTTTAACAATAGCCCAATACTATTGTTAGCATTTACCTTTTTATTATTTATTTATTAATGTAATATAATATATAACTAAAATATTTAAATATTTTATTATTTTTAACCTAAAATTTAAATAACACAACTTTGAAGTCTTGCGTGTTTTTTATCCGACGAATAGTCTGACTTCATATTCTATGAATGGGCCCATGAAAATTTTGGGCTTGATCTAATATAAAAGGATTAGTTTTCAATTATCAAAATTTCATTATGCATTTATCAACTTTACTCAAAACTACAAAACATTTGTAATAGTAAGTAAAGACAGGTGGAAAATAGTAAAGTGTCAATTCTTAATGGGTAGATTGGTTGTTGTATCATACCTGTTTTTTTAGCTAAGGGTATGGAAGAACCCACCACAATTTATTTACTTGAAAATGACACAACACAAACTAATCAATCTTATTATTTTTGTTATTAAAGCTGAAGAAAATAATATTCACCAAGTTATTTATTTTAAAATTATTTTTTATTGTCCATAATTTGATTGGTGGCTTCTTAATATTGGAAGGGTGAAGAGTCAAATATTTTGACAATTTCTCACGGGTTGAATAAAAAAAATTATAAATCAAAGAAACTATAGAACTTTGTCCAAGTTGATTGTGCAACGCTGATATTTCATTTTCCATTTTTATGAATGTCTTTGTTGTCTTACGAAAGAAAATCGTTCGTACCCCAGACGATGGCCTTTTCAATTTAGTTCTTCAGAAAAATTGTACAGATTGTTAAGTTTTTAAATGAAAGAGTCTTTGTTTCCTTAATTGGGCAGCAACATCCTGTGCAATCTCAAGATAATATTTTTTTTGTAGAAATAATTTTATTTATTTAATTTTATGATTATGAAATATTAAAATAATAAAAAAATATTTTTTAAATATTAAATATAATATGTATGGAAAAGAATAATATTTCTACTATTAAGAGAAAAATATTTCTTTCAAATATCATAATATAATACATTATTTTTCAAATCACAATAAATATATATGTGGAAATTATTGCTCATATTATTATTATTATTATTATTAACAATAATGGGAATCTGTAGTTATCATAACATAATAATAAAATTAAAAAAGAAAGAAAGAAAGTTTAAAATATTTCATTAACTTTGGGTACAGCATATCTATAATTGGCGGTCCTACAACTTACTCCCCATATGCCCACTCATTTGCCGCTTTATAGTCTCGCAATAATAACTTTTAATCAATGGCACAAGTCCAAAATGAGAATAAAACAAATTAAAGTAAGACTATAGACTGAATTTTAGACCTCCTTAAAACATTAGGAAATAACACAATAAGCATTTAGGTTTTATTTTTCATTAAATTTTTTTAAAATTAATATCATTTTATTTTAATAAAAATAATTTTATCACTTGGAAGTTATGTCAAAAATAATAATTTTAATTCATAGTAAGGAGAAGGTAAAAATTTTGATATATGTATTCTAGGTAAAATAAAATAAATTTTAGTGAAATCCATAATAAATTCAATGAATTTTATAATAATATAAATGTAATTAAAATAAAAATTATAAATGAAATGAAATGAAATGAAATATTCCTTTATTTAAGTTCAAACATCATTTAAAAATGATATTTATTTGAAAATGAAATGAAATTTTACTTTTAAACATTCCAAACAAGGGGTTAACATGTTAGGTCTTGAATCAAATAATACAATAAAAAAATTTTAATTTATTTTAAAATATACCAATGATCTATAAAAGAGATTGTGAACTAGTGTTAGATTGTATACTTTTATAATATGATTCAAATCATTGCAAAAAATTTGAATCCTGTAGTGTTTGAATTCACAAACGTAGGTATGAATTACGTTTGATTCTAATGAATGAACTATTTGCTTCTAATGATCACCAATGTCCAAACAAATTGATCCCCTATCTTTAGCAAACTAATTACGAACAGACAAACATAACTTGTATGAACATACGGATTGGAATACGAATCACAAAATATTGTTTGAGTGATCAACCTTTTTATGATATCCAAACAAGCACTCAAATCTTCAATCAATATTGGATGGGATCCTATTCTCTCTCAACGTAGTTCTAGCTATCAATTATGTAGTTTTAATTACTTTCTTGATACATACTTAATCAATCTCAATGTTTTTATATTTAATAGATGAAACTGTAAGTTTTCTAATCTCTTCTAAATATTCGTCAAATCACATGATAGATATCCCAACCAAATTTCTTTTTTCAAAAGAATGATTGATATTAGTCGTATATAATAATTTAACTGATTCACTTTATCTTATAAATAAAATATCTTTTTAATCTCCAACCAAAACTATGTTATGAAATGAGATAACTGAGTTTTGATTATTAACCAGGCGTAAATATGACTCTGGTAAGTGATTAGCCTATATCTAGTGTCACCTAAGTATAGTTCAATCATATTATGTTATTACTTAGTAAAGCTCAATTATATTAGGCCTATCCCAATTAGGAGCCTTAATTTGACTAAAAATTCCTAATTGCACTTTGATTCACTCTTTGTACGTGACTATATCGATTCTCATTATATTGATAATGATTCTAAGATCATATTTTAGTATTATAAATAGTAAGTGATATTTAGCAATATATCACTACTGCTCAAATAATGAGAATATTAGTGATTTGACATAACTTTTCTATGACTAATATCCCACATAGTTTAGTCCTTTTTGTCTTGGATATTTAAATTGAACTCGAGGTATGGGATGTGTCATTCTCATAATTCAATATATGTATTTCTTGATTCATGAGTAAATTAAATAAAAACAAATGAATTAACATCAAATATTGATCCATTTAAGTATGATCATATATTTCATAGTCTTACTCAATCAAAAGGTTTACAAATATCACTCCTCCAGTATAAGAAGGACAAAATCCCACCTCAATCAATCATATTCCTTTTTATAATTTGTAATATATTGAATCAACATCTTTTAAGCCGACCTTATTGCACATGACATTAGATAATATTAGAGTATATAACTACTCATATAGGGAACCATATTAATTTTAGGTTGAAGGACCACATACATTATTGTCATTATGAAATTGCTTATAACCTTTATATAATGATTCATATAACATTCTTATGGTGGATTGATGCAGTATATTTGTTTTTTAATATATGCCTATGCATTGACTTAATATCTCATATCTATAACAATGATCATCAACTAACATGCATATGAATCTTGATGTGTTATTATTATTATCCTAATTTACAATAATACATAATTAGGGACTTTTTAGGAATAACATAAATTATTTTAATAATAATTATTATATTTATTTATGTTAGTTAGATATAACATTAAACATAATAATCAACTAAAATATCTTTATATATAAAGAAAATGTAATATAATGTATGTAAATAAAATTATTTTATAATCGGCTATTAGGCCACATACCAACATAAAAATGTGGAGTATGGAGAGTTGATTCCCTATGGACATCGAGAGAGCCCCCAATTTTGATTAAGCTGGCTAATCAATCTGCACAACGTATGATGTTTACTTTCATGGATGTTGTAGCAAATCCTTTATCATTTAACGGTACGATCTGGTTTTAATATTTTAAGTTTTTTATATTAAAAACAATTTAATATAGTAAAATATCTTACTTTATAAAGGTGAAGGAAACTAATTCAAAGAGCAAAGAAACGAGACGAATTTAGTCCACAGTTTTTTGACTGCATTTATGATGATTTCAACTTTCCAAGGAAGAGTGGAAAATGCAACTTCTTTCAGTTACAGGTTTGGTAACAAATTTGTGGAAGTCCCCAATAGTAGACCATGCTAATTCAGTTACATTTTCCCCTAAAGCAATTACTAGAATCAATGTCATATTAATTCATCCGAAATTATATATATATATATTTCGTAACATACCGAGACCAAGGCTCAAAGGAAAAGATAAATTAATTCAAAATAAAGTCTGAAATCCGAGGGACTCATTTTCCTCTAAAGCAATTACTAGAATCAGTGTCATATTAATTCGTCCGAAATTCTATCATTTTTTTTTTATAATATATTGGGACCAAGGCCCAAAGGAAAAGACAAATTAACTTAAAATAACGTCTCAAGTACGAGTAACTTTTAGTGTATCAACAATATGTGACATAAAGATTTTGAGAGTAGGGTTATAAAATAAATGTAATCTTGGTTGCAGTGACATACTATGAGATGTCATCCAATCAGTATACTCATTACCTTTTTTGTAGGTATGAACAATTTCAATTTTCAAGTGTCTTGATATTAACTTATGCAAAATAATAATTAGTTGATTTTCCTTGTTCGATGAATTTAATAGAAATGAAATGAGCTTCAAGTAAAACTTTTTTAAGTCCCATATTCCAAGTAAACATCAAATCACTTATTGCCCCCCAACACTCAGCAACACATGGGATGCATGGTCTAAACAGTTTTGCAAATCCAATGATCCAATTGTCATTAATGTCTCTAATAGTCCCATCAGAACCAACAGTGTTGTTCATCCTTCCAACAGCTCCATCAGTATTCATCCGAAATTCTATCTATTTCAATAAATTTTCTATTATTATTCTTAATACTAAATTTTACTGACTTGAGATTAAATGAGTTGATGCGTCAAAAGGAAGCAAAACAATTATGCGCCACACGTATTTAAACAGAATTGGACAAGACACGCCTCAATCTAAGCTCATGAACTCCACACCTCCACTAAGATGCTTGAACAACATTAGTGAAGTCGGATCCACACATTTAGATTAAGACGGGTCTTGACATGTTCTACTTAAGCATGGGGAAAACTTTTCTTTTCTTTGTTTTTTTTTTCCAGTAAAATAGAGGCAGAAAAATGCTAATTCTTATTTTGCCCAAATGTCATTTAGTATGCATGCAACATAATTTAAACATGTTAGATAAATAAACAATTAAAATCTATTAAATCAGATTACGAGAGGATGAGATAAACGTAAATGACTAATAAATTATACGATAAAACAAGCGGGGTTTTTTATGGTATAAATCATGCATTGATGTATGCTATACAACACAATCCAAACCTATAAATATTTGACACTCCCGGTAAGTTTTTCTAAGAGGACGTTTGCCTGTTGGAATATTTTTTTTACACTATGAGAATATTATATTTTCATATTTGATTTAAAATTAAAAAAAAATTATTCTAGAATGTAATATTTTTAAAAATATTTTAAGATCCAATTTTTTTCTCAAATATTTCTATGGGAGAGGTGAGTATCTTAAATTCTCATTAGATGGAAATATTTATACTTCAATAAGAAAATAAATTTACCCTCTTTTTTCATGTTCTAATTTATTTTGAAAATTTTTTATTTTCATTTTTCATATCTAACTTATATTTTTCATTTTCAATTTTTTCATGATAACAAGTATAATTATACTAAATAAAAAAAGTAATTTCTAAATTTGAATTTTATTAATTTCTAAATTCCAATTCTAATTTATTCTAAAAAAATTTTATTTTCATTTTTTACTTTTAACTTATATTTCTCATTTTCAATTTTTTCATGATAACAAGCATAATTGTACTAAATAAGTGAAAAAAAATAAATGAGTAATTTCTAAATTTTAATCCTATTAATTTATATATAATCTCATAACATATTAAAAAAATTGTAAAGTAACTTTAATCTATTAAATTTTGATTTGTATAATTATATTCATTAACATTGCATATTCACGTATAATATGTATATTTTTTAAAATTTTCTCATTTACATAAAAATTACAATTAAAATTTATAATATTTTTTATAATTTTTAATACCTTACAAAGTAAAAAAAATAAAAATTTAAATGTGTGAATCATATGAAATTAATATCCTAATGTCATACATAATTTTAATTTGCTTATATAATTAATTATATGAAAATTTTAATATTTTATATGTTAAATTATTTATTATATTTTAAGTGAAGAGAATTCAAATTATTAATTTATTAGGTCTTGAAAAGTATTTATTTACATATTTTTAATTAAATTTATAATTTATTACAATTTATAACAAACAAATTAATAAGGGAATTTTTTGAAAAAATAATAAGATCCTTAGGAATATAAAGTGTGAATCAAATATGAAATTATAATATATCTAAAAACTTTAAAAAATATTTCCAAGAATTCATATGTTGATCAAAACATAGAAATATTATATTTCAAGAAATCACATACTTGAAAATTACATTATAAAGAATCACATTTCAAGAAATGTTCCAAGGAATCACATTCCCAAGAATTTATACATTACTTAAAATTATGTTTTTAGGAATGTGCATTTCTTCAGGAATATAAGATTTCGTAAACTAAACATTCCCTAAGTTATTAGAAAAAGAAACCTCTTTATTTATTTATTATTATTATTATTTATGATATTAACATCTTCTTATTTATTGTATAAATATTTGAGGTAAATTTAATTTAAACATTATCAATTTTATACATATGAGAAATTATAAAAATAATAGAAGTTTTTCACACGCTAATAGAGAAAAATTGATGTAATATGAGTTTAGTATCATACTTTGGTGATCATGTTATTAAAAAATTGATAAATTTTTTTATTTACGATAAAAAATATAATAAAAATATATAATATGTTATATCAACACTTCAAACTCAGTGTTGCCCCATATAATTTTTTACAAGTGTACATTTTTTTATCTTGACAATTTAATCTAGCAAAAAGAAATCTATTTCCTACAAAAGATTAAATTATTAGTTGTAAAAATAATACGCTTGATGGAAAATTATATAAGAGTAGCATCGAATTCTTCATTAGTAATGTAATACTAATTTTTTTCATTTTTAATGGCATTTTATCTCGTTGTTTATTAAAATTGTAAAAAAATTTATACTAATAGCAAATTAAAAAAATATTAAACTAATTGAATTGAGTTTAATTTAAAAATCACCAATTTTTTGCATGTGAGAAAAAATAAAAATATATGTAAATAATATTTTATAATAATAATACATTTTATTTTTTATTGCTACAAAAAATTTCTTTTAGTTTGAACTTGGAGAGTCTAGTTACAAATAAAGAAAATTAAAACAAAACAAAACCCCTTGACACCGAAGAAAGGTTAGCCTCTTTGTGATATTTAAAAGGATAAAATACAGATAAAAATCCTTAGCTGTTAGTCATAAAATTTATCATATATGTTATAATACATGTATTAATTATTTTCTTAATTATTATTAACTATTACAATTTAATGATGATAATAATTATTAATGTTATAATTGTTTTTTGAGAAAAATACAAAGCACCTCCATTTAGTTTTGAAGTGGTTGGGTTTTGTTTCTTTTTACTTTAAAAACTTGGAAATTACCTCATTTAACTTCATAAAATTTAAAATTAATACTCATTGTTAATTTAATTAATCATTTTATCAAATGACATGAGTTTTTTTCATAAATTATTTAAATAAAAATTACAATATTATATTATATTAGTTTATTTAGCCACTTTTTCAAATGTAATTTTGCAACTTATTTTTTATTACTTAACTAAAACTCTATATATCTAATTTAATTTTTATTAATCATATAATATATAATATTGTCGTTCTTGATTAAAAAATTACAAAAGATCATATAATTTGATGAAATGGTATATTAAGTTGAAGATAAGTGTTAATTTAAAGTTTTGTATAGTTTAAGAGGATAATTTCTAAGTTTACAAAGTTAAAAAGAGAAAATCTAACCATCCCAAAATTAAATGAGATGTTTTGTGTTTTTTTAATTCTTTAAATAGAACAATTACTACACATACCATAATATAAATGAAAAATCTTACAATAAACATATATGAAATTTTATCTAAATTTTTAATATTATTTTATTTTATATTTTTACAAATTAAAAATAATCACTTCTTTAATTTTAGCATTTACTCAATTTTAATATTAAGAAATTTAATTTTATTATCGAATATGAAAATAACAATGCTGAAATCTTAATTGTGCAAGATGATTAGAAATATTTTCAAAAGTAAGAAAGTTAAGCTTAAAAATACAATATATAATTCTTTATTCATCAAGATGGTAACTATTGCATGTTTCAAATTTTATAACTAATGCTATTAGTCTTTATTTTACTTTTATTATAATGATCTCTCCTTCTCTTCACATTTAACACTAAAATAAATGGTAAAAAAAAAAGAATATAACCAAATTACAAGTGTATATTTAATATTTATAAGGTGTCATTTAATGATTAATTTTAATATTTGATTTTATTTTAATATTTCAAGCAAATGGAGAGGCGAATAATTATAATAAAAATAAAAATAAGAAACTAATAATATCAATTATAAAATTTTAAAAATATAATAATTACTATCTTTATGAATAAAAAATTAAATATTATATTTGCTCTAAAATTAGATTGCCTCAAATTGCAAGTAGTTGACAAACGAGTGTTTAATGAAAAATGAAATAAAACATGTGGCTTCATCAAATTGTAGGTCGCTTTTGATCAAGGGCGTAGATTTCGTGGATGATAAATTAAAAGCTTAGATTCTTATGTTGCATGACATACAACGAAAGTGGATTTCGTACCATAAAATTCTCCCATAATAAATTCTTACAAAGTGTACTCTCCTCAGAAAAAGGTCACAAGTGCATAGACCTTTTATACGCACAGCACAGATCTTGAAGAACAGAAAATCCATTCTCCACTTCCTCCAAATTGTAGAATGAATGCATTTTCCGATCCCATATCCGCAAAAATACCAATATACGATTTTTTTATGAATTTATTTTTGTTTTACTGTGATTTCAAAATTTATTACCAAAATACGCAGGGTATCATTCAAAATGGCGTCCGTGGCATGACGATGCACCATACGGTATGGCATCTTTGCACTCAAACCACATGTGAGAGGCGCCATATTGAATGGCATCCCACAGCTGAAGGCGCCATCCAAGTTGGGGCCATTGTAAATTTTTCAACTTTGGAGGCACCATTCATGGTGGCGCCATTGGGTTTAATATTTTGGAAGGCACCAGATACAATGGCACCTCCTGCTCTTTATATACCCTATCTTCGCCCTTCACTCTTTGCACCTCTCCCTTCGCTGTTCACCGTTCGCAGCTCTTCCTATTCGCACTGTTTCTTATTTTTCCCATCCACAAATCTCCATCCTTTCTTACTTCTGTGTATTACATCCGGCAACATTTTCTTTTTTGGATTTCATTAACAGTAGATCTGCTTTTCTTTCCTTGCTCTTCCTTCTTTTTACTGGTTAGTATTTTTATAATTTTTGCATTTATATTATAATTTTTATTAGTTATTAGAAGAATATACTTTACAGTGATAGAGAAATTTTTATTTTATGTTAATTATTATAATTTATGATATGAAATTATAATCTAGGATTTAGAAAAAATTTGTAAAAATTTATATGAATTGTGATAGTTTGTGATTTTAAAAGAAGAACAAAGGGAATAAAGAAAAATATCTTAGAATAAAATTTACAATTTAGGTAAAAATTATGTTTAGATATTTTTTAAATATAAAATTTTTTAGGATATAGGATATGATAAAAATAATATTATTTTTATTTTATGTTGATTATTATGAGACTATATTGTCCTATTGATCAATATTTTTATATTAATTTTGAAGTAATATATGTCAAAATAAATAAATATTAATTGAGAAAATTTTGTAAAGACTTGATATCTTATGTATTATTTCTCTTTATTTTATTTTTTTATTGTACATTTTTCTTATTCTTTTTGGTTAACTCATGGTATTTAAATCATATACACTAATATTTTTTAGCAGTAAGATATATCAATTTTTGATTATAAATGCATTCTATATAAATTATATATTTTATTTAATTAATTAATTTATTATACATTCTATTTTTTATTACTTTATACGTTACATATTGTTTATTTCTTATTTACTCTATTGTATTCATTTTATATCTACTCGTATTGTTTATTGTTTAAACATCAACATCATTAATTAATATAAATATAATAAGTTATATTTTATTTTTAGCTTATTTTAATATTTTAAATAAATTAAAGCTTTAATATACATTTTATTAAAAAAATAATTAATTTCATATTATATTTTTTAAAAAAATACTTAGTAATTAAATTAAATTTTATTTATATAAATTTTTTCATTTTTTGTTGATAATAATTTTTAAATATTATGTTTTAAATTTAAAATACTTCAACTAAGATTTCTCCAAGGGTTTACAGTTCATACATTATTTTTTCTTCATTTCATCTACTTTGTTTAATATTTTCTTCTTTCTTTTTTCAATCATTCTATTAAAAGTTCAAATGCAATATATTGAATAATATAAATATAATGCAATTTATTTTATTTTTAACATAAAATTATTTTTAATAATTAAATATATTATTTAATAAAATTAATTGATTATATATTTCATTTTTGAACACTTATTACTTTACCTTTCACATAGCATTTCTCTTTTTTTAATTTATTTTGTTGTAATTTTTTTATATTTACTCATATTATTTATGGTTTAAATATTAGGATAATTACATAATCTTGACATAATATAACATATTTTATATTTCTCTTAAAATAATTTAAAAAAATTAATGTTATGGAAAGCATTAATTGAATTAATTATTTATATATTCCAGTTTTAATAAAAGTATTTAAGAATAAAAATTAATTCTCTTTTGAAATTTATTAATATTTTCTTGATATAAAATTTTAAGCACTATATTTAAAATTAAATACACATCAATAAAATTTTATCTATGTTATTATTTTTGTTCCTTTTATATATTGTCTTGTAAAATATATTTAATTTAGCATAATTTTTGCATAATTTTTTTAATGATACAATAATATCTAACAATTTTTACTTAGAGATGAAAGTTATTAAAATATCTAACAATTTTTACTTTCATACAGAAGCTCTTTTTTGTTTACTTTTCCTAATACTTACTAATTAGTATTTTTATAAATTTTGTACTTATATTATAACTTTTATTAGTCATTATGAAAATATCTTTTATAATGGTAGAGAAATTTATTTAGAATATTATGATATAAATAATATAAGTATTTTTATTTTATATTAATTATTATGATTTATGATGTGAAATTATAATTTATGAAAAATTTGTAGAAATTTATATGTACTGTGATAGGTTGTACTGTTAAAAGAAGAACAAACGAAATAAAGAAAGATATCCTAAAATAGGATTGAGGACTTAGGACTTAGGTGAAAATTATATTTAGAGAATTTTTTCATGTGAAATTTTAACATATGATAAGAGAAGTAATAAAAATAAAATTTTAGGATATATGGATGTAAACAGAAGCTTTAAAAATCAGGATAATATTATTAAAAATATGAATATTTTTCTATTTAAATAGTAGATATTAAAAATACAAGAATCATAAACATAGCGGAAAAATTATACTATACATAAGTTTATTCTGAAAGTATTAAAATATATAAAGAGGTACTGTAATATAAGTATTAGACAAACTCAGCGTATGTAAAAAAGAATTCATGATTCTAATCATAAAAATATACAAATAGTAATGTGTAAATATTTTTTATTGCTATTTAGTAATAGGTGTGAATGGAGAAAATTATCATAAAAATAATAAATGTAGTGTATTGAAACAGTTAATCAATTTAATAAGTATAATTTGTGCCCAATAAACAAAAAAATGATAATTAAACAAGATAAATTAAAATATAAATAAGATTATATAGCCAAACATTATATTAGTTTTAAAAAGAAATAACATTTATTTGGCTGGAAAAAATTATTATATTATATGATATGTTTTTTATATATGAAAAATTATTTTATAATGTTAAATGTATTGTATTAAAAAGAGTTAACCAATTTAATAATAATTCTAAAATAAGCAATCTGGACTTGAACATAATATAGTTATCAAATATAAGTAAATTATATTGCCATAATTGATAATTTAATCATAATGATAAAAAATATACACAAGCAATCATATTTAAAAATTAAACTTTTTTCAATTGTGTTCAAGTAAGTCAAAATTGAAATTATTGTTTCAAATATAAATTTATTTTTTTTGTAATAATTTATTAACATTACATCAGAAAATATGCAAAAAAAGAAGAATCAGAATTAAATTATTTATATCACATTTGCAAATGAACATTAAAAATTTATGAAGTATGAAAAACTACCAATGAGTATAAAAATAGCAATATTTATGTTGGAATAAAATGTGAGCCTATAAAGGTCGGAATAAGTTTGGTCTGTGCAGGTAAATTATTATGTACTATTAAATATATACCTTACAAAAATAGTAATGCATATCGTTCATTTTTACTTATAATATTAAATAATAGTTCATTCGTTTATAAATATAAAAATTGTATATGATAATATGTGTCAGTTGTGATGGTGCAGTGAATGTTTTGCAATTAAAAGTAATAAGATGAAGAAAAATTTAATTACTTTTGTATATTCAAATGGTGCAATGATTGAGGGATCAATGGGGGTAATGTATGATGGACCTCCCCTAAAGGTAGTGAAATTGAGAGGATGCAACACTATGGACGTTTTGCAAGAGAAAATTCATGCTCGACTGAAGCTTGGCCAAAATCAAGCTATTGAGAAAATTATTTATAGGTTTCCACAGTATCAAACAGAGACTCAATATATGGCATACGAATTGGATGATGATGAAGACTTGGCATGTGCCATAGCAAGTTACGAACAACATCTGACGATGATAGCAATGGAATTGTACGCGGAGGTGATCACATCCGAACTGCACGCTGCCAACCTTGATTCATAAGAGAGAGTCCCAATAATTAGACCATGTATAGATCCAATGGGTCATGTCAGCACTAGTTATTCGATGGTGCGGGAAGGCCCTTCTTACACAGATGGAATTGAGTTCCACATTTCTGATAGTTATACTCCTGTATTGGACTCATCTGTTGCAGGTGTTTTCCCGAAAAATGTATCATATACCATGATGGGTTCAACAAGTGCCTTACCGGTCGTAAAGGAAGAATCCACTGATCCTATAATCATGGATGCCCACCTTGAGTCTGGTTTTGAAGACGATGAGGTGTCTTGTAGTAGCGGTGATGATCATGACACTGATGATGAAGAACGTGCAACTACACATGATGACAGTTTTGCAGCTCGGTGTGTGAGGAGTGATAATGCTCCACAGACATCATGTGGTGTCCCTCAAGCTACTATCTTCTCTTACATTGATTGGAATGCCGTAAGGAATGCTAATAAATTTTTGAAAATAATGAAACCGAGCTATGACTACGACATGGAGAACTTATATATTGGATAAGAGTTTGATTGCAAGGAGACATTGATTGTTGCAACTAAGCATTACCACATCAGAAGACACCATAGTTATTACGTGGAGGAATTAGATACTAGAAGATTGAGTGTGAAGTATGATAATTATAGGGATGAATGCAAATTCCGCCTTAGAGCGACCAATCTGAAGAATTCTAACACTTGGACAATAACTAGATTTTTAGGGCCTCACACATATGTTAATGCTAGTTTAACATAAGATCACAAGTCTCTTGACTTCAAGTATATCAATTCCTTGATACTGGAAATGGTTAAAGTGAAGCAAGATGTCCCAATCTCACTTATACAAGAGAGGGTGGAAGGTATGTATAGGTATAAGATTTCGTACAGAAAAGCATGGAAGGCAAAACAGAAGGCAATTATCAAGGTGTATGGAGATTAGGATAAATCATATGAAGTACTCCCCAAATGGTTGGACATTTTAGGTTATTATGACCAAGTTTTATTCAAGTTGGAGTCAAAAGAATTCATCATAGTTTACAACTATGTTGATCCACAAAAACATGTTTTTAACTGAGTTTTCTGGGCTTTCAAGCCATGTATTACCGCATTTCCCTACTGCAAGCAATTCATACAAGTTAATGGAACGTTTCTGTATGGCAAGTACAGAGGTGTGCTGTTAATTGCTGCGACCCAGGACGGTAACAAATATCCCATACCTCTTGCCTTTGCCATTGTTGAAAAGGAGAACTATGAAAACTGGAGTTAGTTTTTGGCATTATTACGGGTAAATGTTACAAACCAACAAGGAATATGCTTGATATCAGATCGACACCGAGTTATAAAAGATGCTGTAGCCAACGAAGGTCTAGGATGGCAGCCTCCTCATGCTTTTCATCGGTACTGTATCAGACATATTGCCAGCAACGTTCGCAAGAAATGCAGGGATGACAATGTCAAGAAAGCTATCCTTAAGATTGGTATGCCTTATATCACAACTTTTCTGTTGAACCTTTCATCTATAAATTTTTCTATCTGGTAGTTCAACCAGGCTAAACTATTTATCTCCTTGTGTTTAGCCTATGAGCTAAATTGAGAAAAGGTCATGGAGAGATTGGACAACTTAAGCAAAGTCAATGAGGAGATCTATAAAAAGTTGACTGCTATTACGATGGAGAAATAGACACTTGCTTATAATGAAGGAAGAAGATATGGTCACATGACGACTAATATAGTAGAGTGCATTAATGGCCTCTTCAAAGGATTAAGAAAGCTACCAATCACAGGCCTTGTTCAATAAACATATCATAGATGTGTCAAGTACTTTGTGGAAAGGGCAAAAGAAGCACATGCTGAACTACAACAAGGTCACATATACGCAAGCAGATTTAGACAAGAGCTTGCGACTATCTAGTCACGTGCTTCTTCTTACCACATTCGTACGTATAATAGATAAGGAACTAGGTTTGAAGTGGTGGAGAGCCCTGATATGGCCAGGGGATCATGTGGAAAGGTCATCCAAGTGCTATTAGACAAAGGCCAATGTGAATGTGGATAATTCCAAGCATATAGGTATCCTTGAGCTCATATTATTGTTGCTTGTACCTCAGTCAACATATCATGGGAACCATATGTCGATCATGTATACAGACTTGACACCCTACTTAATTGCTACAAATCTGAGTGGTGGCCGATCGTAGAGTGGTCGCAATGGAATAACTCACCACCATTTCCTGTCCTGATTCCAAATTATGAAAGATTGCGTGAAAAGGGACGACCAAAATTGACACGGATCAGGAATGAGATAGATTGCCCTTAAAAGAGTGGTATCAGGCAAAAGTGCGGTCTTTGTAAGATGGAAGGTCATAATTGTAGGCGCTGCCCACTTCTCCATGGAGATAAAAACCTTCTTCACGTTAATTTTAATTTTTACTTTTGCAAATATGTTACGAAATATGTTAACCAATGTCACAAGTGTAATGCTCGGATGATGTGATTTGTTTGATTGTTGTAAAATTGTATACAATTATAGATATATATGTGATCCCATTACTAGTAATATTAACAAATTACTTCAATCTTCAAAGTTTAATAAATTCTTGTATGGATCTTTGTAGATAAATTGCAGACGTATGTTATATTAGTGTGTGTTTAAATTCTAGCCTAATGCAATTCAGTTAATGGCAGATGGCATCCACATCCCGATGCGTCGATTCTGGACCATGGGATCCTTCACTTCTAATGGCTTAGGACTCACACATATCCTAGTCGATTTGAGCAGGCCATGTATGCAAATAGTTAGATCTTAAATTTGGTTATACTTTTCCATATTGTCAGACGCAATAATATTTTTTTCCTCAGCCTAATCGTGTGCTGAGGATTCGACGGGCTCATCAATACCATCACCAGCACCCGCTGGAGCTGATTGTCCCCTTGTTACGAGAGGTAGGTTTTTACGGCTTGGCAATGTGCGAGTTTGTTCCGATTGACTATCAGTTGATCAGTGCTTTTATAGAGCGGTGGAGGCCGGAGACACACACTTTTCACATGCCGCAGGGGGAGACCACTATTACATTGCAAGATATTGCTTTTCAGCTCGGCCTACATATTGATGGTCGAGTAATGACGGGCCCCACTGTGTGGAGATGGGGAGCCCTGATAGAGGAGTATCTGGGATTGCAGTTACCGGTGGACGAGAATATCATTAGAGGGGGGCGATTGAGGATGAGTTAGTTGGAGAGGCATTTCACTCATCTTCCAGATGATGCGGATGAGGTGACAGTGCAGAGATTCACCCGTGCCTACATTTTGCGTCTCATTGGTGGGACATTATTTCCCGACCACTCTAGTATGTATGTCCACCTCATGCACTTACCTTTGCTCGGAGACTTCCACGAGGTTGGGACATATAGTTGGGGATCTGCCTGCCTGGCCTATCTATACAGAGAGCTCTATAAGGCCACTGCTCTAGATTATAGGAAAATAGAAGGGTGTTGCCTACTACTGTAGCTTTAGGCATGGGATAGATTTCCCACTATTGCCCCTGCGATTACTGTTTAACACATACTAGAAGGGGATGCAGGGATTGGCCTCCTAACCTGCAGGTTAGAAAATTTTTCAATTTACACTTGCAATTTAGTTGACTTCTAAGTTGTTTAACTCAGTTATTGTACTTGATAGGTGGCACTATCAAAAGACGTTCCAGGATAGTCCGGCACACAGCCTGCCATATTATAGATACGTGCTGGACCGTCTTCGACTCGATCAGGTATGAAGTGGATAATATATATTTTTATTTCATTTCTTTATCCATTTCAATGTTGCATTTAAATGACAACATAAATGTGTAATTTTAAATCACCTGGATCTCGTACACTAAAGTGGTCACCGCGTCACTTCCTCAGTATTATTTTAACGGGAATGACATTTAGATAGCAGTGGTACCACTCATACACTTTCAGATTGTCGAGTGGCACCAGCTAGATAGGGTTTTGCTGCAGTTTGGACTTCACCAGCCTATTCCTGAGCCACCAAAGCAGGTGGCGAAGGTCCATTGCCTTCACTTATCCAGTCGGCATGATGAGGAATGGCACATCCGATATCAGCCGTACATTGCACAATGAAAAATCCGGCGAGACTTATGTGCTATCGCCGAGCCGACCACACAATTAGTCCTAGGCCTATGGTCTGAGTACATGGCATGGTACAGACGGGTTACTAGGCTATTTATTGCACCCGTTGGAGGAGCACTAAACTTTGTGGTAATATTGCATGCTAATTATCTGTGTCTGATTTTCTTCCTGTGCATTAGTATTGTAACTAAATTTAATGTCAAAAATTTGCACAGATTGATGAGGTGTCCACACTACACGACTTCACTACACCTGAGGGGCAGTCTAGGTTCACCTTCGATGCTCTTAGATCAGCGACGGACTCCATCCTTCATGCCATTCAAGAGGTTGACCATGTCATTATTAACTCACATGTGGAGCTAGCTCCTCATGCCCATCATATCCCTGACCCTACGGAGAGTGACCATGATCAGCCTTGTACTCGTCGACGTCGTCGCACTGGTCCACGACCTACGTCGCAGGCTGATGTTCCGTCCACTTCGACAATGCACCAGACTCCATCATCGACTACCCAGGACACCATGATGATGATGCCAGATATGACTGCCTCATCTCATATGTACCCTACTGCACCAGATGTTTCTTCATCCTCCACCATATTCCAGGCTGCACTATATGCTCCGTCATCATCCCATATGTACCAGTTCACTTCTGGTGTTCCATCCTCATTTTAGGCATTTTCACATATACCAGGAGTTTCATCTTCATTCCATGTCTTTCCTTCCGGTGAAGCTGGTCCATCACAGCCATATCGTCCTACATTTGATCTACATACTCAGGATCATGGATTAGCACTTGGTGGTATGATAACAGATGACTCAGTACTTGCAGGTAGAGGTAGAGGCAGAGGCAGAGCGAAAGCCAGAGATAGAGGCAGAGCGGGAGCTGGAGGTAGAGAAGGCACAGACACTGGAGATGTGACTCCTGAGCCTGCGCAAAGGGTTAGTAGATATGGCCGCCACATTATCGATCCTGGATGTAGGACTGGACATCATTTACGTAGACATTAGCTTTCTTTTTCATGTTTATTGTATATTTATGTATATTTATCTTATTACTTTATTGTCAAACATCAAAATTTAGGATGGTTTTGATTATTACAACATTTTTATCTTCTTGCGTAGGTACTTACATCAATTTTAATTATCAAATCTTCTCACAAATACACAATCAATTGAATTCTCATATAACGCATCAAATATATACAATTTTTTCTAATAACATCTTTCTAACTAGAATTTTATTCTCTCCACTCGTATTTTATTTTCAGAACTTTATTTATTTTAAATTATTAACTAACATAAATTAATTATAAATTTTTTACAATAATGTGTGTTTACTTTTTTCTAATGATAAGAATTATTCCATGTTCTACATCTCGTTATAAAATATTTTATCATTGTGACGAAATAAAAAGGAATTAATTCATGTTATAATTTTAATTTCATTACAAAATAAAAAAATTATTGTAACAAAATAATCACATTTCTTTTTAATTTCAACTATCTTTAACTTCATTATTCCATATTTATTTTGTTACAAAATAAAAATAATATATTGAAATAAATACAAAGTAACAAGAATATTATTGGAATAAATACAAAATAAAAGGAAATATATTTATTTCGTTATATTTCTTTTCATTTTCAACAATCTTCAACTTTGTAAATAAAGAATATTATTGAATAATTCAATAAATTTACTTATGTGTAATAAAGTATTAAATAATTACTTGTATTTTTATAATTCCTTACGGTGGAAGTGTATAATTTTGAAAAATGATAAATATTGAGTGTCATTAGATCAAAATTGGAGAGATATTAATATAAATTATGTAATTATTCTTTATTGATCCTATCTTTTATTTTAATAATATTCAATTATTTACTAAGTATTCATTATTTTTATTAAATATATTATTATCATTAACTACTTTCTTGTTTGATTCCTATAATAAATTAATGTATTAAATATTAAAGTGAAATAAAATATTTTTTTATGATATCAAATATAATAATGAAATGAGTAATTTATTTTATTTACATTCGCATTCTAGTTTCGATCTATTAGATCATATCGTTCATCTCATTCACTTATACCTAAAAAAGGTACAATTCAATGTGCCAATTCCTTATCATTAACTAATATTTTGAGATGAGAAATATACTGATCCTAAATCATGTTTCATTGCAGTTACATTAATTATGAAAAAAAGACATAACTACCTCTAGCGTTAGCACAAATATCTAATTAGCTTCATTTAATCATACATTTAATTTTATCTTGTAAAGATGAGTTATAATCTAAGTAATAATATTTTTCAAGTAATTCTTTAAAATTTATTAAATGCCTTATATGAAATTTTTTAATCAAGAACGATTATGTGAATTTAGAATAACTTGTGCACGGTAATAACATCTAAAAAGGTTAATCAGTTTCTAAATAAAAAAGAAGATAAAAATTGCAGCATGAACCCAATGAATTTAAAATAATTAGTACAATCATTGATCACTTGATATTTATCCTAGAATAGTGTATGGTTATGTCAAAAGGCCAATTTTCAATTATTTAATATTTATGGTCACAGCAACAAAATTGACGTTTAAGAACTTAAATGGAGACAAAATTATGGAACATAACAAGGATAGGGACCAATTTTACCGCTGTTTGCTAAACAAATTTTCTTTTTACGATTTTTGTGAAATATTTTACTAAAATACACATGGAAGCGAAGAGGCACCAGAGCGGATGGTGCCTCTGGCATCAAATATTGGAGCCCTTATGGCGCTATTCAAAATGGCTCCTTTGGTGGCCAGTAGGAGATGTATTGTCGTCTAAGATATTGATAGCATGAAATAAAGGCTACAAAAATGTTTGTTAAGCAGCAGTGAGTCAGATGCAACATTTTATGGCTTTTACTTTAGCGGAGAACATGTCAATGCTTATGTCCATAACAAAATACTTACAACAAAATTTCAGTCTATTTAAAAAATCACATAGTAGTGGTGCTAAAAATGAAAGGGCTCTTCTATGGTATGCTCTTGGAAAAATTTAATCTTTTGCATAAGTTTAACATAAAAGTCAAATAAATTACACTTAACATTTTTACAATATACTCTTGTTTCTTGAATCGTGACTAGCTCAAATTATCTTGGTGGTGATCTGAGCATATAAAAGCGATTACTGATTTATATTGAAACATTTCTATTATTTGAAAAATTATGATCACATTATAATTTATGTAAGACAGTTTGTATGCCTTCTAGAAATAGTTATGAAAAATTGAGATTAGTTAGTTTTCATGCAATTTTTGGAAGTTCAACACAAACTATTGAATTTTCATCAAATTCTTTCTAGGTCATTCTGGTTGTACTAAAATTCATATTTTAAATTACATACCAATCAAGAAAGTACATACTGCTTTACCAGCAACTTCAAACTATCCAAAATACCTGAAATTAATAAATAGAAATTGAGCAAATACACTTGGAAGTGAAGTCCTACCAATTTTCATCAAAAAACTTTGATCTTCTTTTTATTTTCATAAGACATGTACATAATTTTCATCTGAACTCGTAACAATAATAAATTATATATATGCAGAGAGAGTTTTTTTTGACAAAATTGTGCTTCAAAGAATCACAACGGGATTTCCTTTGTTTAATTCCAAATACTATAAAGCATTTAAGGTTTATGAAATCTATTTTTCCTTATGGCTGAAGGTGCCAAAGCATATGGCGCCAAAGCTCCAAAGGCGCTGTTCAAAATGGCGCCACTATGTAGTACCAGAGGCGCCATTCGATCTGGCGCCTCTCCCCTTCCGTGCGTATTATAGTAAAATATTTCACAAAAATGGTCAAAATAAAATTTGTATAGCAAACAGTGGTAAGTTGAAACTTTAGCCATTTTTAACAAATTTACATTTTCTACAATTATTTTAATTTTATTAACAAATCTAAATATTATTTTATTACTTTACATATAACATATGCCCTAAATTATATTTAATTTTATTCAATAGTCATAATCAAATTTCATTTATTTTTAAAATTTTATTTTGAGTCACAATCACATATTATTTATTTTTAAAATTTAAATTTTGAAATGACAGACTAAGGGCACCATTCAATTTGGCGCCCTCAAAGGAGTCCAGAGACACCATTTTGACTAGCGCCTCCTCCCTGAGGCCGCCTTTTGGTCTGGCGCCTCTATTCTCCGTGCGTATTTTGGTAATATATTTTGAAAGAACGGTAAAACGGAAATAAGTTTGTGAGAAAACCATAAATTGATACTTTTGCCTCCCATATCAGAGAAAACTGGTAATCCTTGTTCGGATTCAAACTCTATATAATAGCACCCAAAATTTTTGAGAATAAACACAAGCCGAGTAAATGGAGAAAACACAGAAAGCACCAATCTTTCTCTTTATGGCTTCCTTTGCTTGTACCACAATCATCTTCCCCATTGCAACCGCTTCTTCTTCTTCTGCAAAATCTAGCTCCAAATCCTCCCATCTTTCATTCCTTGAAACCACCACAACCTCCATACCTATCTCCTTAAAGCTCTCGAATTCTTATTCGTGTAACTCACAGCGTTCCTTTGTTGTCAACAGTGTCCAGAAAACAAGAGACCCTGTCCTGAGCTCCAAGGGTGTTGGGTCCTCTTCGTTGGATTCAAAACCGACCATTTTGGTCCCCGAGAAGCTCGGAGATGCTGGTCTGGAAGTTTTACGTGGGTTTGGAAACGTTGAATGTGTATATGATCTCTCGCCTGACCAGCTGTGCTCCAAGATCTCATCCTGGGACGCTTTGATTGTGAGGAGTGGTACAAAGGTGACAAGACAGGTTTTTGAGGCTGCAAAAGGAAGGCTTAAGGTTGTCGGTAGGGCTGGTGTGGGAATTGACGATGAGGATCTGCAGGCTGCTACTGAGTTTGGTTGCCTTGTCGTTAATGCTCCCCCGCCAACACAATCGCCGCAGCCGAGCACGGCATCGCTCTGTTTGCAGCCATGGCCAGAAAAGTTGCAGAGGCAGATGCTTCCATGAAAGCAGATAAGAATAATTTTGGATTCTGCATTTTCTTCCCTTCCTTTTTATTTTCAAATTTTGGCTTCGTTAAGCAAAGGGTAATTATTTTTTATCATCATATTTAGAGCAATGTCTGCAAAATCTAGTCTGATTTTCAAATCACGACTGATAATATATATTTAGACTTGGGTACCAATCAAATTTTGTACAAGCAGAATGACAGATGCCTCCATTAAGACTCGTGAAATTATCTAACAAAATCAGTAATTCAATATTGACGATGATTATGGGCATGATAAGAGAGAATTTGAAAGATCTGAGTAACCTAATTGTCTTACAAGAAGAATCTGATATACTTGAAAGCTTGTAAACTTTCCTTAGATTTACTTTCCTGTTCTTAATACTGCATTCAAATTTTGATAATCAATTATTCATTTTTTTGGCATTTAGTTCACAAAAATTGTCCTATAGTACCCTGATCTCGATGTGATCGTGTAGTTGCTGCCATCCGTAGTGTGCAATGATATCTGATGTTGGCTTGGGATTTTACCCTCCTTTAGTGTCCTAGGTTCAAACCGAGACGTAGTTTATATGTATTAACTGATTTGTCACTCCTACTTACTTAAAAAAAAAAAGAAGAAAAGAAAGTGTTACATCATTCATAATTTGTCAGGAAAATGGCAGGGAAGCCAGTAAGTGGGAGTTTCTATGGTAGGGAAGACACTAGCTGTGATGGGATTTGGCAAAGTGGGATCTGAAGTTGCTAGGCGTGCCAAAGGGTGGGGCATGAATGTGATTGCTCATGATCCTTATGCCGCAACTGACCCCGTGCTCTTGGAGTGGATTTAGTGTCCTTTGATGAAGCCATCTCAACTGCAGATTTCGTCTCCATCCTTATACCACTCACTCCAACTACTAAGAAGACCTTCAATGATGAAACTTTTGCAAAAATGAAGAAGGGCATGCGCATCGTCAACGTGGCTCGTGGTGGAGTTATTGATGAAGATGCTTTAGTAAGAGCCCTTGACAGTGGAATAGTGGCTCAGGTATGATCCCTTTTTCAATTATTTTAAAGTAATGTTAATGACACATATTTTGTGTTGGAATTATGTTGCATCGACACCTTTACACCCACCTTCTAACCCACACTCACACCAACTGATGGCCACCAGTTTTGTGTGTGTGGGCGTGGGTGAAAAGTGAGTCAGTTCAGTTTTTTCCTTCGTCTTGTAACTCACAAAAATTATTATATGAATCTACTTTATCATAAACTTTAGCAATACATACATTCAAGTTTCATGTTTATCTTCTGTTCAAATGCATGATAAATTATGTCCATACAAGAATTTGTTCACAAAGTATCACTTAAATGAGCTCATTTTAAAGTTTGATTTAAATTAAACCAACTATTTTAAGGTCTATTTCATGTAAGGTAAGTGCCTTGTGCATAATATTGAATATAACTAGCATTCTTAGTAGTACAGTGATATTTGATTTTGTTTCAAAGACTTTTCCCCCTTTATGTCCTAAGTTTGAATTTAGAACCTTGTATATATATTAAAT
This sequence comes from Sindora glabra, assembly GCA_020226215.1. Classification (NCBI taxonomy): domain Eukaryota; kingdom Viridiplantae; phylum Streptophyta; class Magnoliopsida; order Fabales; family Fabaceae; genus Sindora; species Sindora glabra. The sequence continues at coordinate 42,396,577 of CM035229.1, forward strand.
AATGTATCAACTCTACTATCACCAAATATATATATATATATAATTGGCATTTTCCTTCTTCCAATCTATATATATATATATAATTGGCATTTTCCTTCTTCCAATCTATAGCTATTTATGATATTGGTAACCTAATGCGTGCCTCAATGATTACATGTTCCTTTCAATTTTGTACGTGGAATAGGCTGCACTTGACGTCTTCACTGAAGAGCCCCCACCCAAAGACAGCAAGTTAGTGCGGCACGAGAGCGTAACCATTTCGCCACATCATGGAGCTAACGCAATAGAGGCGCAAGAGGTTGTCGCAATTGAAATAGCAGAGGCTGTTGTTGGAGTATTGCAGGGAGAACTTTCAGCAACTGTCAATGCTCCTATGATTGCTCCTGAGGTAAATTGTAACATTAATTCTCTTAACATTGCTTTTTGCAAATATGCATTTCAACTACTAGAGGCAACTCAAATATGCTCTCTGGTTCAGGTCCTATCAGAGCTATTTCCTTATGTAGTGCTAGCTGAGAAATTGGGCAAGCTAGCCGTGCAATTAGTGGCTGGAGGCAACGGATTTAAATTAATAAAGGCGATCTATCGATCGGCTTGGGACTTAGATGATCTTGATACAAGGCTTCTGCGAGCCATGATCACAAAGGGAATAATTGAACTGATATCAAATTCAATCATCAATCTTGTAAATGCAAATTTCATTGCCAAGCAAAAAAACGCTTTGCATAAGCGAGGAAAGAATAGTTGTTAACTCGTCTCCTGAGTTCCCTATCGAGTCAATCCAAGTGCAGATACGATTTATCCAATCAAAATTTGCTGGTGCGGTTTTAGAGAATGGTGAAATAAGCATTGAGGGGAGAGTGAAGTATGACAATTCCCACCTAACTCGTGTTGGCTCATTTGATGTGAATGTGAGCTTAGAAGGGAACCTAATTTTGTGCTGCCAGGTTGATCAACCAGGCATGATTGGCCGGTTGGTAATATACTAGCTGAACATAATGTCAATGTGAGTTTTATGAGTGGGGGAAGGACTTGCCAGAGGAAGAAGGCTATTATGACTATTGAAGTGGATGAAGAACCCACCAAAGAGGCCCTTGGCAAGATAGGGGGCGTTCCTGCCATAGAAGAGTTTGTCTTCCTCAAATTGTAGTCATTATATAACGTTTCATTGAACGTACTTTGAAGTTCAGGCTATAACCTAATCTCTATCCAAAGGAAACAATACGGATTCAGTAGATGAGTTGAGAATAAAACTGGTTGCTATAACAAATAAACAGACAGCTGTCTTCTTATTCTGCTAAAAATGTTGCCAAAACCGTTGCTTATTTCACTACTCAACCACACTTCGGAAGTAACAATCTGTGTTTTCTTTTGCAAGTAATGTTATTGTTGCTATGAGGGAAGCACCCATTTTGGTGTTGGATCCCAATTGCATTAGCTTCTGGCTAATGCTAATGAGAAGTATATGAACTTTCCGGTTCCAAGTAAGGATTTCATTAGCTGGCGCATTAATACTGCAAATTTACTGCAATTAGTTTACAAGGCAAATAAAAAAGATTTATCAGCAAATGGATGTAGCCACATGAATTAGCTGACACTGTTAACTAGACGACAAACTTGTTCACATGCTGGCAAGCAACACAACAATCCATGTATGTCCACAGCACTAAGATGCGTCTCTATCATTGGAGATAATAAAGCCCAAGTCTTAAAGAAGTATCCATGGTCAAAGATATAACAAAGCCTAAGTTTTAAAGAAACATCCATAGTTGATCAACCGAAATGAACTGATGATGAGATCAGAGAGCCTTTGCTCACGCCCAAGTATCATTTCCCCCTGAAAATTAAAATAACATACTATGAATCTTAGGGATGACATGCATATATCATTTAAAAATGTGTGTGCATGCACGAAGTGGTATGTGAGAGAGAGCGAACGTAGGGGGGAGTACGAGTAGCAACAATACTCACGTATTCATCATCAAAGTTATGTTGTCCCCTTTCAATAGAATCCTACCTGAAATGTTTGAAACAAGTCAAGCCAGGGAAGGAAAAAAAAGAAGGAAAATAAGCAAAAAGACAAGATGAAACACGCAGCTACACACACACAGGCATTGTTGCTCACCTAGGGATTTTCTGCTCTTCTTTTTAATGTTTACTTCCTCGGCGTCATCCAGGACCAAGTTCATGTATTCATCAAACCCCTGAGCAATCCAAATAAAGAACAACTTACTTTGGCTTTGACACAAAAAGGCAAAAACAGTAAAATAGGCATGTCTTATCAAAAAGTTTTCAAGTTCGAATATTCATTGATCTTCTTGAAGACCAATCAATTCATTCTTCGGACTTTGTTTAACATGTGTTTTGTTTCCTGTTCATAAAAAAATAATGTGCTGCATAAATCTCATGCATGAGTGGACAACTCATGATGATCATAAAACGAGCCATCTCAAGAACCCACAGACATTTTTTTTTACCCATTGACAGACCTATAATTAAAGATGATGTCTACTGCAAGCTTCAGGCATGTCTGGGAATATTACCCCTGATGGTCCGATAAAAAAAAGAAAAATGCAATTTCAGGATTGTATGAAATTTGTCTAGTAAGCTATAAGCAAAAGTAGCCGCTAGTCAACAACATATAGAATAAAGCGTCCTAGGGGGTTCACTGAAGGGATTGAAAATAGAAATTGAAGATTTGAAGCAAAATTTATAAGTCTAAGGGAAATATGTATGTGAAATATAACTGAGAATGCAGTTGCTACTGAATAACATTCCATAAAGACAGTGCCTTTTAGACCTAAGGATAAAATAAAAGACCAGGGAACTACTATTGTTCAACTAGCCATATGGTGCGTTCTTTTCAAGTAACCAGGGAATTAAGAATGCTATGGGTAGGTAATCATAGGTAAGCTATAGTGCATGTTTAGCCATGTTGAAACAGAGCAACAGACATAATAGGGATGTATGATATCTAACTCAAACTAGATTGGAAATAACTTGTCCAGTCAGTCTCATCCAACATGAAGCTTCCACTAAATGAGGATAGTCTTGAAAAATTTCAGATTTGAACCTTCTAGAGACACCCAAGACAAATTCTAAACCCAAGACAATTTCTAGACGAGCAAAGCTTCAAAAATCAAAACTAAGAGCCCGAAGTAATAACAGAGTAATAATCACAAGATCAAATGATCTGGAAGCTCAGAATCGAATTCAGGTAATGACATTATCATTATTTATATAGAATTTAAAATTGAAATCAATATATGTTAATTAACAAAAAGGAAGCAAGCATACAATTATGCGGCCTTCAATTCGCAGATCCTTCTGCTCAAAAAGCCAAATTTGAATGCGCGTTTTCTGCGATCAAATTTAGATAAAGCGAGAACAATTCAATCGAAAATTACAGAAACGAAAGGAATCACAAGGCTAAGATAGGAAGAGAAGAGTGAAATTCAACTTACGCTTTGAAGGAACCTGAAGATCAGATTCTGAAAGAAAAAGTGGGAAATTGATGCTCGTTAGTAACGATTAGATGTCACAAATGATACTAAACACTAAACGAAAGAAGCGGAGATGAAGTTACAATAGGTTGGGTCATAATCCTCTGAACTTTGGTGCTTGCCATTGTTGCTGCTTCTGTTAAGCTCCAAGCTGCTGCCGCTTCTTCTTCCGGTGCACCTACTAGGGAGAAGGAGCCCTCGAATAACAGAGACCGCAGAGTAGACCCCAAGTTTAAACCCTAGCTATGGGAAATTTGGTTAATAACAGAATTATAAATTACTCCTTCAATTGTAATTTACATAACATTAAACCCTTTATTTGTATGCGCCGATAAAGATAAGTAAAACAAAAATGGGAAGAAAATATGTGAAAAAATATTTGATTATTAGTTGGTTGTATAGAAAATAAATAAAAAGTAATAAAATATTAAATTTTATTTAATTTAATAAAAATAAAAAATAATTTATTAAATAATAAAAGTACTCTTAAGACAAATTATTAATATTATCTAATAAATTTTACAAAATAATAATTTTAAAATTTCAAAACATAATTTTTTGTAATCTATTTCTTAGAATACGGTTCTGCCGTACGCTTTCTAATTTTAATTGATTGATGTGACAACTTATTATATTTAATTACTGGCGATGATTGTGAAGAAATTATATATTTTAAGAAAATCTTTGCAACTTTGAGTAAAGTCTTTTCTCTGATCCCGTAGAATTTAATTTTTATGAAATATTTTTTATCAAATTTATTTTTTATAAAATATTAATTTATATAATTTTATTTTTGAATGGATATTCGGTTAGAGCTTGTCTCAGCATTTTTTAGACCGAATTTTTAAATTGAATTTTAAATTTTTTTATATTTATTAAATTAAAATTTATAAATTTATTTCACCATTATTAAATAATAATTGATTTTTATTCAAAATTTAATTTTAAAATATATTTTTAATATATATATAGCATTATTCTTTTACAAATAAGGTGAAGATTAAACGTTACATTACAAAATAACTTTGTTGCAAATGTGACAAATGATAAAATTATTGCAAATTTTACAATAAAATTGTAAATTTGATCATAAAATTAGCAATTCGCAATAATATATAGTAGTATTGCTTCAAAAAAGATCAACGTAAAACTTAATTTTATAGTAGGTTTGTATGAGTTTATATTTAGTGTTTTCTATGTGGGCATATCTTCCAGAAACTAATGAATGAATACATGCGAGTGTATTATATTAAACTATGAGTGTGTTGATCAATTTTATAACAGACTGCATAAGTTATGATTAATGTTGAGGCCAGATTACAATGGTCCGGTGCCAACACATCTTTTTGTATTGGTTTCTTATCGATCATGGGATAGAGAGATAAAAAATATTAAGTTAAAATTATTAATTTTACTTTTGAAATCATAATAAAATAATTTCTAAATTATATTAAATGACTAATTTTATTTTTAAATAATTGTTTATATGTATAATTTCATCATTTCAAATAAATATTTAGAGATAAAATTATTTATACAGATTTGTATGAAAAAAAATAAAAATATCTGTACAAATTATTTTACAAGAATAAAATTAACTATTCAATATAATATAATAATTATTTTATTATTACTATATAACTCTAGGCTTGAAATTGATAATTTTCGTCAGCAAGTAAAGTGCAATCCACGCTTCACATTTAATGGCCTGTAAATTGACGTTAAGTTCTTTAAAATGGGCATGTGTCACTTTCCAAATTGATATGAAAAGATGATATATTTCCAAAAGTTACTTCTATCGAGTATTGGCTGTAGGCCCTAATTTGATTTAAGTTTTGTACCAATTTATTTTTATGCAATATTAATTTCTAGAATTTAATTATTACCTTGAAAGTAATGGATGTAATATAATACATATAATTTAATTAAAGTCTATTATTATTTATTTTATTTTCACTTGTATTTAGTAATATATTTAATTTAATTTATTTATTAGTTTAATTGAAAAAAATATTAAAAACTTAAGAGAGAAATATTCTAACATCATAAATTATTATGTACATTCAATTTACTACATTAACCCATTGCCATTAGATGTGTGATAGAAGTATTAATAAATTAATTATAATCAAAAATTAAATTTTAAAAATTTATTCACTGATAATACAAAATTAGTTATTCTGGCACTACATTAAGCTATAAATTTAAATTTAATTTATTATCAGCATAAAAAATTTTATACTATCAACAAATGAAAAGATGGAATTTCATTAAAAAATAATATTATCTAAAATTTTTTATCAAGAATAAAAGAATTTTAATAATTTTTAATGATATAATAATATATAAGTAGGTGATACTGTAAAATTAATTTACATTGATAGTGATTCAAATTTACATCCTTAAGCTATTAGTTAAATATTTTCCCCTTTAATTCAAATTATTTATAAGATTTAATGGAATTACTTGAACTTTTCTTAAAATTTAAAATCCTACTCGACTTTTCCTAAAATTTAAAGATAATATTTAATTCTTTATTTATAAAGATGATAATTAGTATGTTCTTGATCAACTTTTACAAATAGCATTAGATGTCTTTACTTTTGCTATAAATGTTTGTCCTTCTATTTATTTTTAATGTTGAAATAAATAAATAATATTAAAATTAAATGTTAAATCTTACTTAGCAATATTAAACATATCTTATTTTTTTATTATGTTCTTTTTGTTACAATTTATTTAGTGTTATGTACGAAGGGAAGGATGAATAATTATTATAAAAGAAAAAATATGAGACTAATAATGTTTAGTTATAAAATTTGAAAAATATAATAATTACTATCTTTATAAATATGGAACTAAATATTATATTTACTCAAAAAAATAATACACTTATAAATTATTTTCACCTATGTTAAAAATTATCCATAATTTATTCATCTTATTCTATGAAATTAAATTAATTATTATCTTAATTCTTCAACCTGCTTAAATTAAATAACATTTTAACTTTCTTCCGTTCAATCAAATCAATAAATTAATGTCAATTATAAATGTTATATATCAAATAGATTCATAATTCTGAACCCAAAACATATTATAAAACAACACAAAAATATCATCTTTTATGTATAATTAAATTGAATTCTAATATTTCACTATTATTATATAAAATGAATATAAATTCATTATAATTGAATGTACCATTGATTTTATTCGTTTAATAAAAAATAAAAATCCTAAAACCCATTTTTGTCATTTCGTTGTGTAATGACTAAAATAAAGAATGAGCCTGAATATAATGTAATTAATTACAGTTTCCAACAAGGGTGGCTCAATTTCAACCAAAATGATTTTTCCAACCACTCTGCATTTAGATCGCACCCAATCTTCAACCTTAAGAAATCTATCCTTCTCAAGACTTCCTCTCTGCGTCGCTTGTTCTCGATAGCAGGAGGAACGAAGAGAATGAGAGCAGGAACGCCATAGACGAACAACAATCCAGGTCATCGAACTTTAGGGAGGATAGTAAGGCGGTAATTCGTACGGTTAAAGTTAATCTATTTATTAAATATATCAAAATGGTTAACTTGTCTAATTTGATTAATAATTTTAATTAATAAAATTTATATTATAAAATTATTTATTAAATTTAATTATTTTTTATAAAAAATATTTTTTAATTATTATTAAAATACTATTTAAAATTTTTATTATCATTATATCATAGTAAAAATTTCATATCTTTATTATATATATTTATAATTTAATTCTTAACTATTTTTTAAATAATATTTTAAAAATTTAATATAAATTCTTAAACAGATTAGCATATGAATCTAAATTTTAATAAATATATCATATTAATATCGAATTATCATATTATATTAGGAATTGTCATTCTGATTTGTAAGGAATTGTCATTCCGATTTGTAATTATTTTGTGTGGCACCATTTTTAAGTGGTTCAGAGAGCAAGAGAGAAGGTGCTGAAAAAGTGACTTGGAAAGCAAGGAATCCAGGAAGCAGGTAAAAACTGAAAGTCTTGAGGGACCATATAATAAAATCAACTATAAGTGCGAAGGTAGCTTGTAATTAGAATTTGGTAGACTTGTATGAAATTATGATTGATGTTCTATGTATGCACTGCAAAAACTAATACACGATTTGCATAGCTGAAAATGTCTTCATTCACAAATAGTAACATAAGGACTACATGAACTAATATTGCTCAGTTTTATGGTAGACTTGCAAGTTAAGTTAATCTTGTGCGATTTTTCTATAACACGTTGCAAGACTTTAACAATAATTGCAGCTATGCAATTTAAATAAGTATTTGCAAGTATTCTTAAAAAAGTTGCAAAATTTTATATAATATTTACAATATTAAGTAGTTTTATTGCAATTGAATTTTGCCGAAATTTTTTCATAGAACTTTGCAATATTTTTAAAATATTGCAAGAATTTATAATATTCGCAACAGTTTGCACAATTTATATAAAGAATTCCAAATAATTTAAAAAGAAAACATGGTTTTATATAAAAATTGCAATCCTAAATAATTTTATGACTTTTAAATTTGATTGCATCATTTCGATAAAATATTGCAATTTTAATTTTTTATGACGCTGCAATATCAATGTAATATCTTGTGACATTTTATACTAAAACTCATAATATTTTTTTTTATAGTTGAAGTGATTAAATCTTTAAATTCACTCGCACAAAAACTTAAGATCAAATGTGGAGGAAGAAGAAAATAAAATCTTTAATTAACCACTTGAACCAAAATTTCTCAATAATATTTAAATTTATACTTCATTTCTTTTGGTAGAAATCATATTTAATATATAGAGATCCTATTTACATCTATCTGTACAATTTATTTGTTTGATAATAAATGTTGGAAATATCGTAAAAAATAATATCTTCTACTTAAAAAAATTATTTTTCTCATCACGTTATTACCATGTATTATTTTTCAAATTATATTATATGCAATTGATATAATTTTTTTTGTTTATACATAAGTAAATAATTTTTAATGTATAATTATTTCTATCAAATCAATCTAGCCTTGATATTAAATCAAGTGACAAATTACAAAATAAAATAAAATAATAAAAGTAAAAAAAGCCGTCGAGTTAAGGCTGTAATGTCATACTTTCACAAAGATCACAAGTCACAGGCGTCGTGTCGAACTTACCAAATCATTTATATCTTATCTTTTTTTTTTCTTATTTAAAATTTTTTTATCGACAATCACATTAAATTGTGAATAATTCAGAATTGAATTAGATTCAACCTGAATTTGTCGGACATATTTTTACAAAGTTAATATTTTCAATTATATAAAATACATTTTAATTAATCCCTAATGGGCAAGTATTTCGTGAGATAGAATATCTCTTTATTTAATTTTAATTAACGTGTTTATTATCCATAATTTCTCACTTTATTGTCTTTAATTTATTATTTTAAATGTCTTTTTAAAACCTCTAATGGATATATTTATAATCATAATTATAAATTAAGTGAATTTTATTATCATTTATGAACCAACATAAAGTTGTAATAAATGACATTTAGGTTTATATTAATTATGAGTTAAATGGCCCTAATTAAATTTTTTTATGATAAAATTAATGAATAACCATTATTTTAAGGGTAATAAATTTGTGTTTGTAGCATTGGCAAGATATGAAAAAAACTATTGTTATTGCTAAAGGAAATGACTATTTCTAAAATATGTCTTGTAAGAAGAGATATGAGAACATGTAAGATATAATTATACACACTCCGTGAATATTTGGGTAAAAATAAAGAGGTGTGGATGAGTGAAACTTTCTCATCAATTTAATATAGGAATTGAAAATTTAAACAATATATGGCTGTGGTTATTGAATCCTAAGGTTAATGTGTTAAGACCACTACATATATCAACTCTTGTGAATAGCATAGATTGCCTCAAAAAGAGTGACTCAATCATTGCATATGCATGACCTTTATTTTATCTCTAATTTTTGCTATAATTTGTGTATTATTTATAATATTGATGAAAATATTTATTAAGTAATTTTTCTTTACTCTTGTATCTCATATTTATAATTTCAAGAATGTTTGTTTTTCTAATATTTTTTTCCATAAGAACAATTTTTTTTTCTTAAATTTGTTTTTGTGTAATATTAGGTTAAGATGAACTATTATGTATAATGAAAATAGCAATTTCTTGAACTTTCACTTAGTAAAAATATATCTATGACTGCTTAGGAGAAACAATATCTAAGGTGCAATTTTGAACTCTTAAATTTTGTGCTTTTGCAGCCTTGTGCTTCATCTTGGTTTCATGAGTATTTTAAAAGATTAAGCCCATATTTTTATTAGAAGTGACTCCATTTCAACAATATAAATGAAATTTGTCAAAAGTGCTCCCACAAATTTAACAAACTATTCTTAAATAGTTATAAATTTCATTAAGAGTTTTAAAAAATACCAACCTTACTTTTATTTATAAGATTGATGCATATACATCACAAGGATGGACTTAAGTTATAAAAATCTATTTTGTGCATCACCTCCAAACTATTATATGATTTGTTTGTCCTTTTGAACCTAACTCCTAGGATATCTAATCACTAGGTTGGATATTCTCATAGGCAATTTATTATTTAAACTTGTTGCATCCTCCTTGATGTCTACTAAATCCTTAAACTATAGCTCTTGATTTGTTCACATAATTTTTGTATCTCAAAGTATCAAAGTGATGATATTATGTTCTAAATAGATAGTAATTTTTCATGCATTTTTTGTACCACCAATCTATTTACTCATTGGCCTAATTTTTTTCATGAAAAATTCACAATGATGGATAATGTTTCACAGATATTTTTATGACCATATCATATACGGCTAATGAAATGAAATCACATTTTCATTAAAGACTTATCTCACTTTTATGTGACTCAAAAATTTATTCAGCACCATTGTACATTTTTGTACAATAGGCATGCTTTAACATCATTGCATCTTTATGTACAATAAGAATGCATCATAGCACTACCATACCTCTTTGTATGGTAGGAATGCTTCACATATAATTCTCAATTATCTTGGCATTACATGCCTAAAAAATTTATTTAATCCATAATTTATTGGCATCACTTTGATCTTCTCAAGATCACAAGTGTAGGGTACTCAAATAATCACAAAATTAAAGGTAAAAAATCTCTACAATTTGTGGTCACATATCCATAGATACAAAATTTCACAGTTTAATCCCAAAATGAAATATGTGGAATCACAATAATACATATAGCAAAATCTCGCAAGATATATATTGTCAAAATAAGTTATTCTAAATTTTTTTTTAGATAATTTTGATATCCAAAAATTCCAAACCCCCATTGTGAATTAGAATTGTGCCTTATAAGAATTTTAAGAATTTCTCAAAGAGAAATTCTTGTATCATCTTTTATAAAATCCATTATCAAATAGATAGGCATATGTGATTTCATAAAATTCAAAGAACTTTTTCCACACAAATTAGAGATCTTCCTTTCAAGGCATTTAAGCACATGAAAGTATAAAATTTTTCAAATTTATAACTAGATAAACAATCTATGACCCTTTTTAACATAAGCTATCATACTTATTAATCATCCTTTTGGATGATATTGAGTCTTTGCACATTAGGCTTTCAATTGCCTAATAATGGCCATTTATTCTTGCCATTAAATAGTGGAATATACAAAAAAAATTTTGGATTTTATAATTCCCTTCATATCAAACATCATGAAAGTAATTCATTCATTCAAATAATCCATTAAAAGGATTTTTGAATCTTTCACATTTTTTATTTGTTTGCATTATGCAACCATCACTAACTTTGGGTATTACGGCTTATAAGAACATTCTTACACCAAATATTTTCACAAATACCCAAGTCACCAAAATATTCACACATATAAGTTGAGATATATAAAAATCATATTTCCTTTTTTTTTTAATTGTACATTAGCATATTCACAAACCATAATTTTTTCAAATATTGAAGCTCAAAATATAATATTTTATAAGTTTCACTCATAAAAAATTAGTAAAATGTAATCCATAAATTACAAATAATTTTTTTATCTTCCCACATATATGAAATAAAAACATATTACAATAATTCCATTAAATAATGTGGGAATTTTTTCTCAATTTTTTTGTGACATAAAAATCCATAAAATAATTTATGATTTTTAATCAAATTTTTTGCAAAATTTTGATTTCATATCCACACCAACTATTAACAAAAATGTGCCACACATATAGGAATGAATATTTAAATTGACTTGTTAATTGTACCATATATCTTATTTCATTGAAAAGTGAAAACGGGTTTTAGGCAAACCTCTTTATGGGCAACTTACACTTTGTAAGTTGAAACCATTTTTTTCAACTCATCACATAATCTCCTTTTTCCCATTCTAGGAATTTCCTCATTGAATAAAATAATAATGAAAAAGAGGAAAAAGAGTTAACCCACAATTATCAAAAATAAAATAAGCCAAAATAATTAATTTTTATTTTTTGCCAAAAAATCTTTTTAAGATTTGGTAGGGTTATGGCATAAAAATCATTTCTCATAAAAATAATTTTTTCTTTAATGTCAGAACTATAATTTTTAATCTTACTCTTATTTCAAACTTTACAACATCATGATACCAATGAATTACCTTAAAATTATTGTTCTATGATAAAAAATATTAGAAAAACAACCATTCATGAAATTTGTAAATATGAAACAAAAGAATAAAGAAAAATTATTTAATAAATATTTCCATTAATATCATAAATAATACACAAATTACAATAAAACTTAGTGATACACTACAAAAATGTATTAGATTTAGGGGTGGCTTTTCCTATGGATATTTATGCTTTTCAATGGCTTTAGGGTTTCCCTCAAAATTTCCTATGGTTGGGGGCTCCACAATAACCAGAAGCATGGGAAATGTGGTTCCTATGGCAATTCCCCTAACGTTTTTCCTGCGGTTGTTACCAACAGATTTCACACAATTATTTTGACACGGCAAAGGTGTGGTTTAGCTGTGATTTTCATTTTCACCAAAAGAGCTTTTTATTTTTATGCTATGTGAAATGTTGTGTGAAATTATTTTGTTGTGATGGTCATAACTGCAAGAAAATCCACAAGAACTATTAGAAATTATAGAAAATATTTTTTTGCTCTGGATCCTATCCATGGGAAATTTTGGAAATTACAAAAATTTTAACAAAAAACTAGTAACAAACATTTGATTCCTCCATGTTTACACACCTAATAAATAATCCTTATGAAGATTAAAAATTTATCTAAATTTCAATAACAAAACTTAGCGACGTTGTATTTCCAAAAGAAAATAATAAATTCTACATAACATTAATTTGAACTCAAATTTGAGTCTCAATTTTGTGATAAAATACATAAATACTGATGATCCTCTCTTAAGTCAACATCATCTACATTATGGTGCTACTCACCATATTGCTATGTAGAACTGATGGGATCATAGGAAGGTGGTGGAGAAGGTGAAGTAACAGAAGGTAAGCTCAAATTGTTATGATTACAAAGCAACTTTATCATTACCTCATTCAGCTATAAGTGCTGCCATTCTTCTTTCCATTTCTTCCTACCATGGTGGTTGGGATATTGAGGATATCACACTGGGAGACTCATCTTGCAAAACATCATATGCTTGTGACCCCAACCTATAGATTCTACTTCTTTTGCTTCCCTTAACTATCTTCATCCACTTAGTTAATTCTATTGTTGTGTTACCCTAAACATCTTGCAAATCTAATCTCCTCCTTTGAAAAATCTCCTATAATACCAAATTAGTTAAGAGAAGGACAATAAAGAGACTTATAGGTAGGATGCTAAGTAAATTAAAACTTAATATGAAGAATGAACTAGTTTTGCAATTTTGGTAAGCTTCATGCTTAAAACAAGAGAATAGATTGAGAGATTCAAAATGCAGAAGATATACAATACTAAGAAAGTTATGATTCCAAAATGTCATGCTTATGATACATGGACTCATATAAATAAGTTATGCTATCACATAATGGTTCCAAATAAGAACTGGCAAATACATTTTAGATTTTGTATAAGCTTTGTATGTAAATTTATTTTGAATATATTTGTATTATGTTATGCAAGCTATTCTCAAAATCTGAACTTAGTGCTATTTTAGCTCTAACATATCCAAGCCTAGCAATTCTTGTCATTTTTTTGAAATTAGCATACTGTAAACCATGTGGACTTGAAGGAATTATTAATAGATAAATCAAAGGTTTAAATAGTGAATTAATTCAGTATGCTGACAACATTATGTATGATGAATTAATTTATTTTTGATATTGACACTTTACAAATTGATAGATACACATCTTAAAAACATTAACATTACAAAAATAATGATAATAAATTCCTAATCCTATGTATCCATGGCTTAAAAACATGAATATATACTCATATATCTAAAATTTATATGGCACGCATACTTTGATAATTGTATACTATTGATAACATATTATCTTGATCATTTATTTTTATGGATTCCACTAAGAAATAATGAGACTTATCAAGATATGAAAGGCTAGAATTTATAATTATTGATATATAGCACTATTTTTGTATGTTACAATTGAATTTTTTTGAAAATCCCACTACACCTATTAGTATGCTAACAATTGATCATTTAGTATGCTGATAACATTCTTGATCATTTACAATTTAATTTTTTATAATTTTACAATTGAATTTATAAATAGAATGAAATTTAGTATGCTGACAACATTCCAACAACAGACAAGAAAAAAAATATAAGAAAGAAACCACTTCTAAAAGAAATAAAATAATAAAGCTTATATTAATATTAAAATTAAATCCCTTACTTGAGTTCGCCTACTTCTATCATCAACCCAGGAAGAATATGCCTTTTGATGAGGGCATGCAAATAACTCAAGTTGAGTAAAAGATCTCCCAAGTTCTCTTTCCTACATATAAAGACATTATCAGATAACATGGCTTGCTAATATAATTTGAAAATGGTAATCATCTTACTATTCTCCTTTTATGCTCACTTATTAGAATTGAACTTCTAGTATAAAGTGCTTGGCTATTGCGAGTGGTTGAATTTGCCTTATTCTAGGTAGACTTTTTTTTTGAAGTCATTGCTGTCCCAATATTCTAGCGGCACCTGCCAAGCTATCTAGGGTATCCAATTAGGCTTTTTTTAAGATTTTCGTGCATCTCTCATCATGTCTCTAAATTGATCAGCTCCCTTATATAGAAAATTTTTCTTCATCTTAGTTTCATGTAGGGGGTCCCACCTATACTTTTCCTATGAAGCACATAAAACCAAAGACAACAACAAAAAAAGGCTAAGATGTTAGGATTAAATTTGAATTCACATTATTATATGTACGGGAATAGAAATAAATATAATTACAATAAATCTCAAGTTTTTTCATCACTTTTTGTGGTTAAGTTTTGAAAATGCATATCCCATAAGATATATACATGCATGTGATAAGGGATTAGATATTTGCATTTTTCTAATCCATTTGGTGGTGCCTAATTGGATTAATTCTTGCACACATCCTAATGTTTGAACCAAATGAATGGGTTTTAATTTATTGTTTAATTAGATGTGGGCAAACCTTTTGTGGCATATCAAGTCATGTATTAATTATTAAGGTAACAAGACATGAATAATGAGCCCCGATTCTCATGCTACTATATCAATAAATGCCATATATATATAAAAAATCATATACTCTTTTTTATAGGGAGTCTATCACTTGTAAATACTTTAAACCTCCATTTGTTTAGTCAATGGCAATAATTGAAAGCAAATAATGCTTTAAACAAATAGAATCCAAAATAAATAATAAAATAGAAAGTTCTTATGCTAAGACTAGTATGAAACCTGTTACAACTCTTGATCAATGGTGGATTAGAAATTTTAATTTATGGGTGATATATAAATACAAATATAAATATTTAATTTTTTATGAAAAAATTAAATATTTTAATAAAATTAAAAGTATTATTTAGATTTTCAAAATCATCCCATCATCCCATTTTTAAATTTTCAAAATTAAATGTTACACGCATTAATGGGTTTTACTTCTCAATTCTTCAAAATTGGTTCAAGTCCAGCACAGGTTCATTCTTGGAAATAGAAATAAATAATTCTCTGGTTGAAGGGACAATGTCCTAAATAACCAATTGGTCAAGTCATAATTAAACCAATTCAATTCTTTCAACTAGTGCGATTAACCATTCTTTATCTATGTGTAATTATTTGCAATTAATTTCATAAGATTCATAAATTCATATCATGAGTTGTGCTTAATTATCTACAATTATTATCATGAAAGTTTTATCTTTTCAAGTTCAATTCATGTACGTCTTAACTTATAAATGATTAAGATATATTCATTTAAATTCAATTAATATCTTTTATTATTATTGTATTAAAATAGGCTCTTACTCTAATATTAGAGTATGTATGATAGGCGCTAGGCATCATATGTATTTCATCATCTATTTATATTTTTATATAAATATCTTAGTGGATTTGACATTCTTCCTAAATTGACCAGTAATTAGCATTTTTTTCAAAATTTTCACTCTTGACTCTACACTAACATAGAAAGAAAAAATAGAAATGCCAGATCCAACAGTTAGAACTAGAAGTCCTACAAACCAACTGTAAAAGATCGAAGGTTAAAGGAGGAGAAGGTTTCTAAAGTTTTTTCTATGTATTTTTTTGGAGAAAAGCCCAACACTAACATTTTGACCTTCTATTAGGGAGCACTATTTTTTCACCAATAATCATTTTCTTTTTCATAACAAAAAATATGTATTTGTCATGGATCTAAAAACTCCATCAAAGAGTATGAAAAACTTATATCTAATTTAAAACATGAATTTAAATTTTTAAAAATATGAAAAAAATCACATTTCATAATACTTAAGTCAAAAGTTTTCTCATTTCATAATTAGTAATAATCACATAAAATAGGCTAAAATCTCCAATGATCCTTTAAAACTCACCTTAAATATGTTCCACCACATTTCCTTCACATTTGAAGGAATCTTCGTCCACTTTGGCCATGGTCCTTCGAATTTGCTCTTTATTATTGCATGTATTCGGTGGATGACTTGAGTTGGAGGCTTGAATCTATAAAGAAAATAAGTGATGAGAGAAAAATCAACTCATATAACAATCAATTAAATATGAAAAAATTAACTATCAATGTAATGTAACTTAATTATACTTACTAGTCTCCTAAAGGTTCAATCCATTGTTGACTATCTACTTGTTCACTAAAGGATGTTGCATTCAAATGTGATGAAGCTGATTGCATTGCAGTTGATGCAGATGAAGATGGGTGAAGAATGGATGGTTGGTAATAATTGGGAATGGGAAATTGATATCCTTCATTGCAACTTGGTATAAAGACAAATATGGTTTGCTTACCATGGTATTGATAATGTCTTACCATGGGTTGTGGCTGCTCTAGTTGTGGCATGAAAGGATGGCTTAGTTGTGGCACATAGGACTCGGCAGATGGTGGCATTGGAGGGTAGGCAGATGGTGGCGCAGAACACTAACCAGTATATGGCACATAAGGTTAGCTATGTGGTTGCATAGAGGGCTAACTAAATGGTGGCATCGGAGGGTGGTCAACTGGTGCAACGACAGGTTCTCTAGTTGAAGAGATGGAAGGCTAGCTACTTAGCTCAATTATAGGCGTAGGTGGCAATAAGCTATTTTCTATTCTTCCATATCCTTATGAAGAACTCTATTTTGAATTACTACCCCAATATCTTCCTATCTTTTTTGTGAATTAAACAAAATTATAATCAAAATTATAATAAGTTAAATGAAAATGAAAATAAAGTTAAACAAAAATAGATAAAATACACTCAATTGGGTAGTAAATAATCTAAAGTTAAGTTACTAACCTCATGTGCTGAATAGGTTACTAAACAAGCTTAGTACTAGTAAGGTCACAAGCAAAGGCAATGGCAATGGCCTATGAACAACAATAGTGAAAATACTTTCTAATTATTCTTTTATTTACATAACAAATTCTAATTAATTTATAGGTTATGAATAATATTGAAATTAATACTACTCCTATTGTCTTATACTTACTCCTTATTTACTCTTTTCTTATAGATTGTAGGATACATAATTTTATAAATTTCATTACATATACTAAAGAATAATGAATTATTAATCTTCTTTTAAAATTTTCTAAGTTCCAGAATTATAGAATTACATAATTTATATTGATTTATCACATTTTTCTACAATGTCAATTTCGAATATGCTTTGTTAAGTATTCTTTGATTACTTATTGGTGTATCATGTATGTGTGTACAAAAAAGAAAAGGAATTTTCTTGTATTACCTGCAATTTCCTAAAAGCTAAAAATTTTGTATTACATTTTATTGCTGAGTTATTAATTTTACATACTTGTTATAAATAAAGTTCATATAAATTTGAAAACTTTTTTTAAACACCAAACATATACACAAAAATTATTAGTTTTTCACAACACCTAAAGAATTTTCTAAGTTAATAATGAAATGAATCAATCTATCTTATTAATTTTGGAAAGTGCAAAACATAATTCATTAACACCATCATAAATTTTATTCAAATAGTTTTTTTTTAACCCATCCAGAATTGTGCTTTATTATATTCAACTGGTTTGTATAGTGGGATTCTCAGTGATTACTAATATGGGTTCTCACTTAAGATTCAATAAAGAAGACATGTAACTTGCCTTGTCCATGATTCAAGGAAATCATATTAGTGATTCTCAATGATTACTAATATGGACCCTAATTACTCTCTCTTTTATTTGAACTACTAACCAAGCTAACTAAGTTATTAGTGTAACTAAATAATTACTATTTAGATTATCACAAAATAGTTTTACTTGAACTGCTAACTAAGTTAACTAAGGCATATCTACTATCTACAATATCATAAGACTTGTATAAGGAATAGCTTATGTAACTAAGTTATTCTTGAAAAGAGAGGTCAAACCCACTAGTTGGATTAAATTGATAACTTTCCATGATTTTCATTGCCATTTCAAAATCTTTGCTTGGGGTCCCTTAATCCAAAGTAAGATTGGATTAACGAGAAAGATAAAACAAATCAAATGGAATTAATGGACTATAGTATGAATTAACAAGTCAAATGAAAGATAAAACAAATCAATGGACTATAAACGCTTGTCATTATTATAGGACTTGCTCCAAAAGTCAGCTAGTCCACATTAGCATATCGCCAGAACATTCTCTCCACGCATTGGTTAAACAGAAGTGTACAAAATAACATTCTACAGCTTTTTGAAACTTAATATCCGATCATTGATATTTCTTTTTTGATGTCTAAATTTCAATAGTTAATTTGTCACTGTCGAAGAAAAATGAAGCCTTTTTAACCTTTTAAATCAATATTCAATGTAAGTGGAGAAATACGGCTAAATATGTGACTTCTTTTTATACTGAGAACCATGAATGGAGAGCAAACTTCACTTAAAGCATAAAGGTATATGAAAGATAGCCCTATGACAACAAAAACTAAAAAATAAAAGAGAAACTCACTAAAAAAAGGAAAAGAAAAAAGAGTAAAGCAAATGAGGAAGTAGATCTCATATTTCCTTCACAACTAACTTAAAAGAATAACCAGATCTTAGACTTTATCGGATGAAATTGCTGAAATGAATACCTTATCGGATGAACTTATTGAAATCAAGACTTACCAGATGGATTCACTAAAATTGTTATTTTGAGAGGTGGAGCCTTTTTGAAAAATGAAAAGAAGTGAACAAAGGAGGTCGTGTGATGATGGGATATGCTCTGCAATAGACTGTTCTACAGCAGAAAAGCAAGAAAATGAGTTATAGAATATTGCCATTATGAGACATGTTTTTGTAAAATAAAAATGATGAAAAATCTAAAAAATAACTTTCCTTTGGATTCGAACTTAAGACCTCGTGCATGACAGGGCCCATATGCAGCTAAAAGTCTAGTTTAGTATTAATGCTTTTATAATGCAAAATTTTATATATAACTTATATTTGTAAACATAGCACAATAATGTTAATTTGTATATAATTATACAAAATTTGGTATATAAACTTTACCATGTCACTGATCCCATGTATAATCTTCTTTATCCTTATTAGCCCCATTGTTACTAGGATCATCTTCTTCCTCCTCCTCATCATCATCACTATACTCATCAACTTCAGTGGTTTGTTCATTGTTGACATTTAGTAAACCATTTTCTTCTACTTTGTTGAAGTTTATTTAGCCTGTAAGGTCAACATATAACTTAATTTTCTCGAAGCCTCCTTCAATGTCACACAGGGTGCCAATGTAATCATCATCAGTAATTTCATTCACATAACACATTTCCTCATCTTGATATGCAACCTCTAATTAGTGGCTATGGTCAACTAAACCTTTTAGTTTTGTTTTAATGATAACCCACCAATCTAATTTATCCCTTGCTTGTGTAGGGTATGGTATGTAATAAACTTAAATAGCTTGTTAAGCAAAAATGAAGGGATCATACATCGCGTACCTTCAGGTATGCTTTATCTCAACTATCCCATTTAATAGATGCACCTTCATACTACAATTCATTATAAGATCAAACCAGTCACAATAAAAAAAATTAATTTCTTTTCAATTTGACCAGGATATTGTAATTGAATTATCTTATTAAGGATGTCATAAAATTCTTTTTCACTACCATTCACATTCCTTATACCTCTTACAGAGACTCCACAGTTGATAGTTTTTTTCCTTCCATTCCATAATTTAATATGAAACTTGTACCTATTCATAAAATATATTGACCATGTTTTCACTATTCATAATGGGCCCTGAGCAAGATCATACAAGTGAATGCCATGTTCAGTGACATTAAAATTATGGACCTATCAAGTGTGACACACTATTAATTAGATCATTAGTAAAAAAACTTAAGACAACAAATAAGAAAAACCAAGACATACATAATTTTAAAACCAAATGGCAAAGTTATCGTTAATCATCCTCTCAACGTCTTGATCTATGATATTTAATGTAGTTTGTCATAATTGATCAATGAAAATGCTGCATGAATTGTCATAGGAAAGGTCAGTAAAGCAATTAATGTAATGTAATTACTAATTTACTTAGCTTGCTCACTTACTTCAAGTATAGCTAAACTTCATCACAATTCAATAAAACATTTAATGCTGCTGGAGTAAGTTCCATGTTTAACAAATATTGATCAATGCACTTGCCAAATGTTCGGCTAGATTGGTTGAAAATTGATAAGGTGGGCTCACTAGGTTCTCCATACCAATTTGCATTTCGACCAACCCTAGTACTCATAGTTGGGATATTTGGTGTAAAATAATATTGATAGAATTGTGTTGTCTCTTCAATCAAATATGCTTCACATATACTCCTTTCCATATAAGCCTTATTTCCAACCTTTATCTTAAGTTTGTTAAGGAACCTACAATTATGCATGAGTTAGTTACCATGATAATGATATATATCATGCATGTAAGAAAAGTGAAGTAATTACTAAGAAAAATACATTACCTTTCAAAGCAATACATCCACCTATATTGTACAAGACCACTAACTCTTACCTCATATGGTAATTGAACAGGTAAATGTTCCATGCAATTAAAGAAACTGGGCAGAAAAATCTTTCCAATCTGCATAAAATTAATGGGATGTTATGTTCCATTTAGAAAAGTTCACTCTCCTATAAAGTTGTAGAGTATAAGTCTCTAAAACATTAACTAAGTTTAGTAATTGGACCCCACAAAGGATTAGATAAGTCAATAAATGCCATAGGGAGAAGTCGTTCCATAAATACATGATAATCATGACTCTTCATGCCCAAAAATCTACCAGATTCAATATTAATGTGCCTATCTAATTTAGTAGCATAATCACATGGCATTCTTAGGCTTTTCATCCATTCACATATTATCTTCTTTTGGTCCTTGGTGAAGGTCAACTTTGCTTTTGGTTTACGAACCTTATCATTGCCAACATTTACAAGTTCAAAATCCCTTCGCTTATAATATTCCTTTTAAATCCATCCTTGCTTTTGCATTATCTTTACTCTTACTTTTAATGTCTATCATAGTGTTGAAGAGATTATCAAACACATTCTTCTTAATGTGCATGACATCTAAATTATGTTGAATTAAGTTCATTTTCCAATATGGCAATTCCTAAAATATGCTCTACTTTGTCTAATTATAATCTTTCCCATATCCATACAACTTGATGGGCTAACTTTCTGTGACCTTTGGAATCATCTATATCCTTTCCTAAATTTCACAGCCTATCAACCTAGAAGGGGGTCGACCTCTCTCAACTTTATTTCTATAAAATGCATCTTTATTCCTTCTATAAATGTGGTTATCATCCCAAAAACATTTATGGCAATCAAACTAGGATTATTTGCCTCCACTTTTCAATGTAAATGCTCTGGTGTTCTCCATGCAAATTAGACATGCTAATTTCCCAACAATAGACCATTTAGATAGCATACCATATGCCAAGAAATCATTTATTATCTACATCATTGTTGCCCTTAACATAAAGGTTTTGCTTTGTAGAAACATCATATATGAGCACACCATCATTCCACAAGATCTTTAACTCATCAATCAATAGTTATAAATATATATCAATTTTATTTTTAGGATTATATAGCCTAGGGATAATTAAGGTTAGGAGCATATAAGATGCTGTCATACACATTTTAGGTGGTATATTATATGGTGTAACAATAATTGGTTAGCATGAATATAATGTAGCAAATTAGGTGAATAGGGTAAATTTATTTGAATATAGGCTAAGGCAAATATTTCGAGATTTAGGAGCAAAATTAGGATATATTCTATCAAAATACTTCCACACTTCTCCATCAAATGGGTGAGAAAGCACATATTCTTCTCATTGATTCACATAATGCCACCTCATATGTTCAGCTGACTTCTTAGAAGTATATAACCTTTAGAGCCTAGGTATAAGTGGCAAAAAATATAAACTTTTCAAAGGCACTTCTTTATATCTTCCTTTTCCCATTTGTAAGCTAGCATATCGAGATATTCCATAAAATCTACAATGCCTCTTATCTTCATCATCTTTGTAATACAACATGCAGCCTTTCTTGCAACATTCTATTTTTTTGTGTCCAAGGGTAATTTCTATGATTACCTTCTTGGTTTAATAGAAGTTTTCTAGTACAAGATTTCCAACTGGATTACTTTCCTTCAACAACTTCATCATTTCATTGAAATAATTTCGAGGCATATTATAATTAGATTTAATGCCCATCATCCTAACTATGACAGATAACTTTGTGTGGTTATTACAACTCATCCATAATGGATGCTAGGTAGAATTTAACATTTCATAAAACTTTTGAGCACTCGGGTTTGGGACTTCCTCCATATTGTAATTATATTTATTTTCAAAACTAAGCCTAGTAACATAAAAAATCATACTCTCAAGCTGGTTAACTTCATTAGGGTTATTGTTACTTATAAAACCCTCTGTGTTTAGTTGTCCATATTGTTTGGGCATTTCCTCACTGTGACAATGTTAACACTAATATTCAGGAATAAACCCTTTTTTAAAAAGATATATTCTCATATCATCTAATTCATATATTTTCTATTTTGACACTTTAAACAAGGGCATTGATGACACCCTCTCTAGCAAAGATTTCTTGTTGACAAGCAAATACAATAAAATGCTCCACTCCTAGCATGAATTCATTCATGTATCTCTTTTTACGTAGACCTATCATCTTTTATGCTCCAAAATCTCTATTTATCATATAAATCAACCTTGTGATATAACACATAAATCCATATCAAATATTGAGCAACTAATATGTATGTGTATATATATATATATAATAAATTGCCATCACCTAATTACTTGTAAAAATATTAAATTTCATATGTATAATTTGTAATTTTGTTAAAATCTATTCGCATAGGTAACTGTCAACTATTTCTTAAATATACAAATACAATACAAATTCAATTACAAGAAAAATATATATATATTTATAACAAATTAATAAATTAGAAGGATAATAGAATTATAAAAAAATTTAAATTATATTTTTTACAATCGATATCTATAGAATTCAATTAATTGATCAAATATTTTAATATTAGCATAAGTTTAATCAAATTTATTTAATTTTAATTTAACATTTTTCATATTGTATAAACACATTGTAGAATGACACTTAGTTCTTTCTTTACTTTTGAAAGGTTCACAATATAGAATGTTGATTATAATAATACTATTAATTAACTAATTAAAATGCTACATATTTTAATTTAAATTCACCATAATTTCCAAATTGAAGCATTAATTGGCTATAGTTTACAAATTGAATATATTAAAAAAATTTGCATACTTTTACTATAACAATTGTTAAAAAATAAAAGTAAATTAAAAAAATCATAACATAACTATATAATAGCATCAAACTTTTACTTTCTGTAAATATAAAAAGAGAGTTCAACTTTTAATACAAAAATTTATTATTTAAGCTTGCAAACAAAAGTAACAAATTTAGAAAAAAATAAATGAAAAGGATAAAAGAATATATGATAAACTTACAATTAGCGAATGAACTTATTTTACTTGTTAACTATCTGAGATTGAAGATGATTCCAACTTGTTTAGATGGTAAATAAAAGAATATGGATAGCTGAGATAGTTTCGAAATAAAGAAAATGTAGTAGAAGCTTAATGGTGTCGTGAGGGGAAAAAGGGTTCGAGTGTTATTAAAACTCATCTTTTGGGCTGTGAGACAAATAAAGCATATTTGGAGTGACAATTTGAGGTGGTACAAGCCACCCCAAAATAGACAAGACAATTATCTACCTTTTGTAGTCTAGCATATTGTTTCCAATGGCCATTTTAGGGTAGCTAAAGTCACCTCAAAGTCGACGCTCCAACTTTAAGGAGTAGTGTGAGCATGTTGTCTCTCGTGACCATTTTGAAGCAACAATGGCTGCCTCAAAAGCTGCTTTAAAGTATATTTGGGGTAGCTTTTTGGGGTGCCTAAAGCCACCTCAAAGACGACACTCCAACTTTATAACTTTTCCTAATTTTAGGCAACGTTAATGCGTGGTTTCTTGCAATAATTTTGGGGCTGTTGTTGCCACCTCAAATACTGCCCCAAATCCAATACATTTGTGTAGTGATAAAATAAAGGTTGCACATATAGAGTGATTAAGGTGTTTTTTTCATTCTTTTTAAGGCAATTCATGTTATTCAAGGAGATCACATAACTTTGGTGATTCTACTCAACCCAATGCAGTGGTCTCAACACATTACCCCTAGGATACAACAATCATAGCCATATGAGATAGAGTTTCACTCAAACAGCTCTTTATCTTTACCTAACTCAAATATTCACATAGTGTGTTTACAATCATGCCTCTTATATTCTCATAAACATATTTAGAAATACTCATTTCATTCATCAATACACAATAGTTTTCTCATGTCTTGCCAAACACAAATTTATAAACTATAAAGTAGCCATTATTCATTAATTTTACCATAAAACAAATTCGATTAGGGCCATTTAACTCATAATTAAGGTAGTTTTGAATGCCATTTATTATATCTTTATGATGATTAATAAATGACAATACATTTCACTTAATTTATAATTAGGATTATAATATAGCCGTTAGAGGTATTAAAAAGATATTTAAAACAATAAATTAAAGACAATAAAGAAAGTGAATGTGGATAATAAGAACACCAATTAAAATTAAATAAAGAGATATTTTTATTTCATAAAATACTTGCCCGTTAAATACTAATTAGATTTTATTTTACATCATTAAAAATATTAATTTTATAAGAATATCCCCAACATTGGAAAAAAAAGGTTTTTCTAGCACTTGTCTTTTTCATTTACAACCTAAATCTTAAAAAAAATACCGCATTCCAACCACCCGGAGCAAGAAGTTGATTTATCTTCTCATTTCTACAAAGATATTTTATTATAAATGTAGGGAGATGCGTGCTCACTGGGAAACTTGTTTGGTGTATTTTTTTTTTATTTTGACAAAAAGATCAAATCTGGAATATTCCTCGAATTTTTCTATCAATTTCGTTGGATTTCAAGGGACAAACAGATTTTTTTTTAAAATAATTTTCGAGTGTAATTTTAAAAGAAAAATAGAAATAATTCTTTTATCATAAAGTTTTATATAACAGGATTTTTTAAAAAAATTTAAATCTTACAAATAATTTTTAAAGTTTTAAAAATAAAACTTCAATTAGAAAGTAAACACAAAAAAATAAGTGAATCATCCATGACTCTTTTCAACCGTTTTTAGCGTAAATTTCAATTAATTTGTGGATGTATTTTATTCCAAACTAAATTACTAATAAGGGGGACTGAGTCTTTGATATATTTAGAGTATAATTTAAAAAAATATTTTGAGCAAATTATTATGTTCAGTTTAATTGCAATTGAACAGGCAAAATATGTATTTATTATTTTTATTATTATGTTGTAATAAAGTACCAAGAGAAAGAAAATTTTTATTTTTCTTTATAATAATAAAATTAATAATTTACTTACTATGTATGTAAAATCTTTGATTCGAATCTCAAACATGATGAAATTAGATCCCTAAGACAATATTATACTACTACTGCACCATTAAAAATGTTATTAAATATAACTTACCTCTCATGTATTCACCTTAAATACTATAATTACTTTATGTATGCAAATTGATTTATAGATATTTATGTGCTAACAGTTATGAAATATACGATTTGATTTTTTTTTCTTTTCTTATTTTGTTATGCTTTCGTCATATCACGTAAAAATAGATACAAAATTTTTATATAGGTGGTGTAGAATTTTTAATATAGAATAATATTAAGAAATTTATATCTGCCCTTTTATAAGATGGTAAGAAAATAAAAAATCCAGATCTGATAACATCATTATAAAATTTATTGGAATATTCGTAAATCAATTTGACCAAAAACAAAACCCAAAATATAATTTCCTCCAATCAATCACGATAAAAGCCTGTTTGAGAGGGCAAATTCTTATTTGTTGGAGGGAAGATGCGTTCCACGAGCATTGTCTCGAACTTTAATTAATCATTATACAAACTAATACACTAAAAAATATTATTTTAGCCTGATTGGATTTGATTTGATTTCATAGGGGGAGCGGGTATATGCAATTGCAATGGGTGCCCCCTTGGAAACTTATTTGTTTATTTGTTTCCCTAGGAAGAAAAATTTTGGATCCATCGATTTTTTAAGTAGTCAATTCTGGTTCTCAATTACAGGTAGGAAAAGACAAAATTTTTTTTATAGTAAAATCTTTGCCCTTTCTTGTGGGGATTAGCATCTTTCTTATTTGAACAAACAAAATTCAATTTTATTTTTAAACACAAATACAAGAAGAGAAAAAAATCTTTAATTTTAAAGTGAGTTATATAAAATTTAAATTTTTATATTTAATTATTTAAATAGTTTCTATATTTAAGAAAAGGTATTTCATTAACTAATTTCACATCATAACTCAATTTAAAACACAATCTAATTATTAAAAAAATTAAACTCAAAACAATTAAACATAACAAGTAATAAAAATAAATAATAAAATTAATAAATATAAAAATTAAGAAAATTAGAAAATGGGTCGATTCATGACCTGACCTAGGGCATTCTTGAACTGGATCGGGCCACTCTCTTTTAGGCCTATTTAAATATTGACAAAAATAGACCATATTTACACAAACAGTAATTCAGTCCAGTCCAAGATTTTCATGAGGCACCCTTAGGTACCGTGGGATCTAAATTTGTCTTAAAAATTTTATTCCCATCATATGTAAAATTTAAAATAAAGTTTTACATGTGTATGTTAAGTAAATTGTTATTCATATTCTTAAAAAAATATTTGCACTTAAATTGACTAGCTAGCACATATTTACACATCGTTTGGTATATATTTTAATTTTTATTCATCTGAATGATTTGCTATACGGTATATAAAATATAATGCTAGGCAGTATTCCGAATATCTCTCGCTCAATGTTTAGTTGACTATTTGATTAGTAAGGAAATAAGTTAACTTATATTTTAGATTTAAACGTAATTTTGGCCTTCCAAAATATAAATTGTGCAATTTATATTTTTTTAATTTAAAACAATCTATTTTGATCCCTAAGTATTTAATTAGTGCAATTTTAACCCTCTATTTAATTTTCATTAATTTTTGTCAATTTGTATCCTTTTTTGTCAATTCCTATTTGATATATAAGTATTCACTATATTATTTTTTAGATACATCATTTTTTCTAATTTTTATACACTACTAACTCTCAAAATGATTTAATTTTTTATATGTAATCCATTAATTTTATTCAAATTTTTTAAAATTTAGACAAAAAATTTTCCTTCACGTTTACATGAAAGTCAATTTAGGTTTATACAAAAGAAATAGTAGGTCAAGAAATTAATGAAAATCAGATAGGACAACCAAAAATGCACCAAAAATATATAGGAGGGCTAAAATAAATTATTTTAAATGAGAGGTCTAAAATTGCACGATTTATATTTTAGGGGATCAAAATAATATTTAAGCCCATATTTTATTGATCTAATCAATAGATTATAAATTAATCTATAGAGATGTTTAATGCTAACTTATTTGAAAACATAAATTCTAATTTATAAAGTAGATTAAAGCTTATAATTGATAACTTTCCTAAAAAAATTTAAAATTATCTAGCTTCTTTTAATGAAGTGACAACTTATATCTTAATTATGTAAATAAATATTTGGTCTGTACTCGTTAATTAAATTATAAGCAATCATGTTCTAATTTTGAATGATAAATAAATGAAAAATAACAAATAAATAAATATGAAATATCATAAAACATAATTGATTAAATTTTAGATAATTATACTTTTATTTTGAATATCTTGAGCTCATTAATATAATTTGGTCTCAAAATAAATATAAATTAACTTATTTCATATATCCAATTATATAAATATTTCCTTATATGTCATTTTACACTTTTTAGGTAATTTAATAATTAATTTTATCAAATATTTTTTATATAATTAGTTAGTTTATATGCTATTTATATTTTTCAATTCAATAGTTAATTTTATCAAATATTTCTAATATAATTAACTTGCTTAACAATTATTAACTAATTTGATAGGTATTTGCACTAAATAAAACATATAATTTTTGTAAAATGAATTCTATAGGCACCTTTTTATAAATTTCAAAAGTAACTATGAATAAAGTATAATGATTTTGTGCCAAAGTTATGAAGAGTAAAGATGGTGGAGGGACACCTTGTGTCACGGGCCAATAGTTCTCTATATAAAACTATGCGATGTATGTTTGTCACTCTTGATGAACATACTAATCTTTCCATTAATTCTACTCATGGCACATTTGATTAAGATGATGGAATTCATAAGTTTGTAAGTCACAATCAAATGTTGTCAAAGCATCTATGCATATCAAACCATAAGATTGCCCTACACATTAAGCCTTTGGGCACAACAGAGCAAAAGGGATAAATGAATAAGGAGAAGAATACTCTGTTTGTTTAGTATATGCCTCATTTCATATATTTGAGTATGCAAAGGATGACCACAAACTAACACACTCAAGTCCTTAATTTAGTATCTAGGTGCCTCGCTAACCCTTTCTGACACTCCACCCTTTTAAAGAGTATTTTGAGTAAAAGCTTTTTCATTAAAAGTTATTATATTTTTTTGAACTATCATAAGCCCTTGTCTCAAAGTTTCAAGTGTCTAATTCATATCAAAACATACTGATACAAAGATAAAAATGCAAGGATCACAAATACAACTTTTCAAACTCCTCTGAATTTTCAAATCATGTCAAAAATATCAAAATACCCCTAAATTTGAAAAAATTGAGAAAAAATAATATACAAGTTGAATTGATCTCAAATTTCAGCCACAAGACCTTCGCAACATGCTGAATTTTTTCACCAAGTCTCATCCAAATCTAAGCATATTTGCCTATTGGACTATCATAACTGGTAGCTTGTGACATTTAAAAACCACCAATCAGTGTTACCTAGTTACAAGTAGGGGCGGATAAAAACTAAGCTCGTCAAATTTAGATTAAATTTATATAAATATTAGGATATTTTTACTTAGTTTAACTCTGGTTTGGTCAAAATTCTTTTTATACTTTCTATGCTTAAATTCAATCCTTTTTGAAATAAAGATGTTGAAATCTATCCTAATTTTAAAAATTTAATATATATATATATATTATATATATATATATATATATGATATAATTAAATCTTATGTATATAAAATATATTTATTTTTATGTATATATTATATTATATTTAATATATATAATTAAAAATATTATTGAAAAGACTATCATAAAATACATGCTAAATATAGAATATAACAAAATATTTAATATATAACTACAAAATAAGATCAAATATGAACCAATCTGATTGTAAATATACAAGCTTAAGCTCAAGCTCAGCATATTTATAAAATTGGACCTAAAATCAAACCTAACTTTTAAGCTTAACTTTCAATCCAAATGCTATTTATTCAAGATTGGACCCAAGACAAAAGTCAAGCTGAGTTACATTTCACTCCTCCTAATTACAAGTAACTTCTTTGATTTGTCCACCATAGCATAGTATCAATATAATTTTGTGTAAATTTTTTAATTAGAGTTAAGAATCTTTAAAATATCTTATAACATTTTATGAAAACTTACTATTTTTCATTGAATTTGAAATATTTTTTTATTATCAATATAATTATTACAATTGTAATATTTTATATAAAAATAAATCATCATATGTGTCACCATCAAAATTATGGTATAAGATTAAAATTTTTGTGGTTTTATTGCTTTACCAAGAGAATACTAGTCGAATGAATATTAATATAAGTGAGTGTGGCAAGGAAATTGCCATAAAAAGATTGGTCCCATGCCATAAATAATTTTTTATTTACTCATTACTAATAGATCTTTCTAACCATATAATTAACTAAAATAATTTTTATATATCTAAATTAAATTGATTGTCTAATTGATTCAATTGGGTTCTAGCCTATCTTCTAGTTTGCACTCTGTAGAAACTCATTAATGCTTTTAGCCTACACTAAACCAATGTATACCATTGAAACTCTACCAATTTGGAAACTGCAAATTGCATTAATAGAAAATCAAACCTAAATCTCCAAGTTAAGGTATACTAATTATTACCATCACACCAATTCACTTTTTAAATATTGTAATACAATATATTCTATACAAAGTTTTAGTTAATCAATTAGCTTCACATATATAAATATACTTATGTAGCACTAATTATATAATAATAAAATATTATATAAATATGCACAATAAAAATATACTTATGCTAAAAAGTTATATGACTCTGTTTAAAAAAATTAGACTAAAACTCATTTTATCTATCATTTATGCTAAAAAGTTATCTATCTTTTACAAATATTTTATATCAATTTTATCCCTTACAAATAATAAATAAGTTAATTTTGTTTCTCTATTAATATTTTTGTTAATGGGTTAATGACTATAGAAATAAAATAATTAAAATAATAGATAAATAATATGTAATGAATTAAATTGATACTGAAATTGGGTGAAATACCAAATTAATATAATTGACATTTATGAGAAACCTAATACAAAAAAATTAAAAGAATTAACTGATAATAATTTATATTGATTTCGATAAATTTTAATTATGCATTTTGCAATATATATTACCCTACAAATAAAATATTTATATTTACAATTAATTATTAAAAATATTATACACATATACGTAAACTCACAAATCATATTTGTATGTAATTTTTTTTAATGTATATGATTATAATACACATAATTAAATTATTACAAAATAAATTAAATTCCAAAGTAATATATTTTTCATTAATTGTTGTTGATTATGTTATTATAATATAAGAATACAATTTTTACATCTTTCAAGTAATTTTTATTATTTTCCCAAAATTCCTTTAATAAAAATTGAAGTATATGAAACAGATACCTATATGAATCATAACTTTAAATAATCATGCATATTTAAACTTTAATTATAAAGTAGTATTTAAATTATCATAAATTTATTTATTTTTAATTTTTATATATAATACTTATTTTTATCCTTCATAAAGACAAGTTAAATCATTCAGTCATTTATAAAATTTTAATATTATTTTATCCCTTATATATTATTCATATATTATCTTTATCCTTCTATTTATCAAGTTGTTAACCCATGAATAGAAATACTAATAGATGGAATAAATTAATTAAATTATTATTTATAAGCGACGAAATTGATACAAAATATCTGTGAAGAATTAAATTGTTATATGTGAAATTAATAAGGGACTAAAATAAAATTTTAGACTATTTTATATATATGACACTTTTAAATGTAATTTAATTAAATATTTTTTACCATAATGATTTAGTTATTATTAAATTATATATAGTTTTACATAATTATTATTTTTATTTTTAATGAATGTTTCGTTAATATTAGAGTGATGAATGTAAATCTTGTTATTATATAATAATTTAACATTACTATAATACATATTTTTATATAAATATGTATAATAACATTATAAATTCCACTTACCAATTTAAGTGATCTGACTATTACACATCTGCCTTATCAGGTTCACTAAATAAGTCCTTATAAGTAGTATAATTTATCTATTCAAACTTTATATTATATTAGGAAGGAACTTATTCAACTTGGTGATTATATATATATATATATATATATATATATATATATATATATATATATATTTGCTTCCAGAATAATATATTTGGGGGGTATAACTCTATCCGTAAAATTAAT
This sequence comes from Sindora glabra, assembly GCA_020226215.1. NCBI lineage: Eukaryota > Viridiplantae > Streptophyta > Magnoliopsida > Fabales > Fabaceae > Sindora > Sindora glabra. Next base: position 42,429,163 of record CM035229.1, read on the forward strand.
CTATTGTGTAAGTAATACTTTACTATAAATAAAATTTTTTTTATTTGTATAGTGGCACAAGTTATACTTTATCATAAAAAATGTATTTTTATAACTTAATTTGTGGCATAAGTAATATTTTATCATAGGTAAAATTTGTTTGTGGCACAAATAATACTTTGCTATAAGAAATATGTTCTTGTAACTTAATTCATGGCACAAGTGATACTTTATCACATGTAAAGCTTTTTTTGGCATGATTTTTTTAAATTTTTATACATTTATTTAAATTCTTTTATTCCCATAATAAGAAATAAAATTGCCAAGATTTTTGAATTTTTATATCATAATTCATAATACAAGTATTAATTTGTATAGTGGCTTAGATTTATTATGACCCAACTTGGCTAAGACCATCATAGAATTATTCTTTCAGTAACCCTATCAACCTATTTCCACATATTGGTAAACATAACAAAGATTCTAATCCTATCTTGCATTCATTCTTCATGAAACATCCACCATTCATTCAATTTCAAAAATTTCATTGCATAACAATTGGTTCATTAAAGATTAGTTAGGTTAACTTGTGGACTTTAACATTTAAGCATAAGTCACCACAACTATACAAATCACAGAGTCTAACATTTGAGCATAAGTTACCCTAACTGTTTAATTTCACTCTTCTACATATAAAAATGTACCAACATCTATACTTTGTTGTCAATTTGCCAAAAGTTAGATGTTAAGCCTTAGAAAAAGGGTGCCTTATTTACTATAGTGAAGGGGAGGAAGGTCTTTGCCAAAAGTTAGATGTTAAGCCTTAGAAAAAGGGTGCCTTATTTACTATAGTGAAGGGGAGGAAGGTCTCATTATATGTTTGTAATGTTAAAACTATAAAACAATAAGTATAGGACTTAATCAAGAATATTCTACCTATCAATCTTTGTAAATAGAAACAAGTTAATTATATAAGAATGAAAAGATATCAATAAACATTTCATGCTCCTATAATATATGGAACTTTAAACATTAAAGAATTAATCACTTGTCATTAGCATTATCCTTACATTGCCAGTCATCTAAGAGAATATTATCTGTCAATTTAAACTAAGAAAGAAAAGGAAGTTTCCAGTCACATTAATAATAATAGCAACAAAAGCATAAATCAAGTAAGTTCCTCCTTTTACCTCCTAGTCAATCTTATCCTACATAATCTTTAACCGCATCTCTTAAGGATTAGCCTTATTCCACACAAGTAGTACACTAATTATAGTGCTTTAATATCCACTCCCTTCTCATATCATTACTACTATGCATGAAAAAAATTCATAATTCAATTTATTTATCATACATATAAGCACAATTCATCTTAATTTGAGTCACAATACACTTTATATGTAACAACACTACCATACCTCTTTGCATGGCCATATATAACTTATCATAATTCACTAAATCATAAGTATATTTAAGCTTATCACAAACTATGTGCTATATCACTTTATAATAATCCTAGACATGCTTGAAAATGGTTAAAATCTTTAATAATATGTTTATACATCAATTTTATGGTTGGATATGGATTAGTTAGAGTTAGTTAGGTTGTCAAAACATGAAACAAGGCAAAATGAACCACTTTAGGGTGGAAATTTCAATTCTAGAAGTGATGAATCAATGTTAAAATTGATTTAGGGTAAAACTTCCAATTCTAGAAAAGGCTAAATTAATTCTAGATTGATTCATATATGAATCATATTTCTACAAATCAATTTACATATGAATGTCTTGAATTTTTCTTTAGAAACTTACTATTCAGTTGACATTTAAGGCACTTTTACCTCATTTATTACATACCGAATCATTATCTCATCATTGATACACATAATGAACATTTCATACAATAATTCTTCAATATTAAACTCAATCAAGTCATCACAAATTATCATATTCCAATAAAATTAACCAAAACTCAAAATATAGTTAAAACAACAAATTCCCAATATAATTAATGGATTTAAGCTAGAATATTTATTTATCTAATATGGAAGAGAATGCTAGGAGGTTGAATTTGATATTCCTCAATTATAATTATATTAAAATAAAAAGTTCCTTAATTTAGGTTATAAATTTCCCTTCTGAAACTAAATAGTCTTAATCTTTATCAAATTAAAAAGTGATGAAGAAAAATTCCAATGAGGATGATGTTTTTACCTTGATTAGATTAAGAAATTAAAAAGGATTAACTTGGTCTTGCTAAATTTGGTGAAAGGATAAAAGAGAGGTTGAGAGAATTGGAAAGTAAGAGTTATAGGGTTTTGGGAAGATGAAAGGGAAAAGATAAAGGTGATCATAAAATAAGGAATAGTGCTTAAGAACATTTTTTGAAAATATTTTCTAGATCTCCTATAGACTCATATACCTACACCTATTAACCTAAAACCTCTAACCTTACCATCTTATTTATTTTTCCTTATCTAAGTCTCACAAAATTCCCATTCCATCACTTACTAAAGCATTAAATATTATTGTTATTGTTCTCAACAATTCACCTATAACATTCAAATGTGTCACTTATGGTTCAAAACACAGCATTCTTACAAACCAATCATAATTAATTTCTATAAAATTAATTAATTATATATATACATATCTAAAATTTAAATTCTTAGGATGTAATAAGATTGTCATATGATGTTCTTTGTATGCAGCTTTGATGATTAACTCTTACAACATTCAATTTTTCTTGTTTATTATTATCAAAAATTTCCTTCTAAATGACTAACATTATTGTTAAGTTTTATTATGCTTAATTCTTTTGATGATGCCAAAAGGGGAAAAGGAAAGCAAAGTGAGGAAAGACATATATGTGATACCGAACTAATAGAAGAAAGAATGGTAAATAATAAAGGAGCCATATTTTGAGGAGGAGATTAATATACACTTCTTTTTTAACTAATACTTGACTTTGTAGGTTGTCATCATAAAAAAGGCAAAGAATGTGGAAGCCCATTTGAAAATCCATAAAAATATGGAAGCCAAGTTTTTGGAGGTCCATTTAAAAGTTCTTTGGGCTAAAAGCCTAGGAAAATATTCCTTTTGTTTTAAGTGTTTAAATTATAATATTTTAAAAGGTTTTAATGATAAGTTAGATAACTATTTAATGAAATGAATATATGTTAGTTATTGCAAAGCTTAAGATATCATAAAAAAGGAATTAATTAGTTAGTTAGGATAAGTCCTAAATGGTTAAAGAAATATTCCAAAATATTGATGAGATTTATGCCTTTCCTAGTTTTTTCTTGCTCTTCAATTTGTACTTCTATAATTTATTTTATTTAAAGTGCTAATATGTTATAGCTAGACACCACAAAATTACTACAATAATCTATTAGTGTTAGCTCTAATCCAATCCATTAATGTTAGTTGTAGTTTGCAAATAAGCAAGCCATAAAGGAGTAATGACTAGAAAAGACAAATACAAGCTATCAAGTCACATAGGTTTTGCTCCAAGACATTTTTAACAATTCAAAAAAGGGTCCAATAGTCACATGACTCCATCTTCTATAAAAGGACAAGCAAAAAGGCATGAAGAGACAACAAAAGTAAATTTTAAGTTTCCGAATCAAGCTACAAGTTCCCATTTATCTTATTGTCTTATCAAAAGCTTTAAAATTGCAAATTCACTTCTACAAAGAGTCTAAAATTCTTGTAAATCTCTTTTGAGATGTTCTTTTTGTTTACTAGCTTAGGATTTCTTATATATTCCTAAAAGCTAGTTAAATATTGTGCATTGTAATAGGTGGAAAAGCAAGTGTAAAACTCTTCGGATTATAAGTAGGTTTGCTTAAGTCCTAGTGGAAAATCAAGTGTGAAAATTCATGGATTATGAGGTGAGATTGCTTAAGTCCTAGTAAAAATCAAGTGAGGAAAGGTTGTAAAAGGAGTTGAAAAATCTAATGGATAACCCTGAAGTGTTTATTTAGGCTTAAAGGAGAGGAATATATACAAAAACATTCCTTTTAAGCCACTAAGCCTTATAAAGAGTTTGCAAATCTCTCTACCTTACTTCTTTATTTTTATCATTTTAGTTTCTGCACAAAATATTTTCTATACATTTTTCTTGAAAACAAGATTTTATCTATTTCTTCATAATTGCACTTTCTCGTTTAGATTTTCATTTGTTTCTTTAAATAGAAAAGTTGTTATTGAATAAAAATTTTCTAAGCTTTTGAAAACCAATTCACCCTTTCTTATTCATTATTTCTCACTAATACAAATTTGCCATTTAATGTTAGTTGTTTTTGGATATTGACTTCAAATCCTACTCAGTGTGTATTCAAGCACCATTGTGAATACATTATATCCAACATTGATTTCAAATTTGACATGGAATATAAGTAATGACATTAATTATCATACATAAAAGTTCATGTCTTTAGTTCTTAATATTGAATAACCATTAATATTAAATGTCAGTGTATTACTGACATAATAAATTATAATTAATCGACGTGGAATACATACTACCATATTGGTTTAGGAACCACCATTAAAAATTAACGTTTATCTATAACATAAATTTCATATATAGCATTAATTTTTATTAAATAATTGATGTAATATGTGAAGAAAGATGATAGTCTTTCATCATGATCAACATCATTTAGTGTTTTTTTTTCACTTCTATTCACATGTACCCAATTACACGCAAAGATTTATCTAACCTAATTATAGAATTCAACCATCATATTATTATTCAAGTAGTATTATTACAAAATTGCTACTTATTATATAGAAATGCTACCTATTATAAATACATATTAGAAAATATTTAATAATTAAAAAATGTTACCTATTATACATACATTATAAGCATGAGAAATGATGAACTTAACTTCAATCTTTCATTGCATGTCTAGGAAGATCTTCAATCCATATCCCATCAATATAATCATCTCACATGTAAAACTTTTCCACATCACCTTTAGTAAGCAGTAGAAGTATTCCTCTCAATAAAGGAGGAGTCTCTTCATTATTATTCCTTAAGTCTTCTCCATTGCCATCTCTAACAATTTGTCTTATCCCTAGTAAAGCTATACATCACTTATGATCAAATGGATATGTAACATAGAATATTTATTTTACCTAAAATACCATTATGAATAACTCTCCCTTGTGACTTTCCTTATTAAGATCCATCAACATGAATCCCAATTTATTAACCTAAATGCAATGCTTATTCTTAACCATTAATATCAAAACACAAAAATTTTTAACATAGCATTGTCAAGCGCCCAAATTCCTTACTAGGCTCCCCCTTTAGAACTATTCATATGTATAGCCTAGCCAATAAAGTAACCCTACAATTCTGCATAATGCTCTTATCATCCTAGCCCTTTATATAGAAAAAATACTAATTGATATCACATTTATGATAAGAGACAACCTCTATGTGTGACCCCTACATGATCTTAAAAATAGCATCGATGGCCCTTGCGCCATTTGATAATGAACTTGGCTTTTGAACTAACTGAAGAATGATTGATTTTATTAAAGATGGATCCATTAATTATTCTTTATGCAATGTTATCTCTTTAGAAGGCTCATATACTTGCCCATATAAAGTTAAACTTTATCAATATTATGTAGGATGTAAAAATAGGCTTATATACATATTACATAGCTTATGCTTACCACCTAAGTTTCTAATATGCCTTTACCTACAGTTCTACCCTTGTAATGAGACTTTGGAAGTTTGATAGCACCCACATTTGATAGATATCATTACAAAACTTGGCCACCTCTTCAATAATTTAACTTTCAATAATATATTCTTCTAATCGATATATATTTCTTACCTTTTAGGATTTTCACATATCACTTAAAAAGGCACATTTACCTCAAGTAAATTAACCTGTATAATTTTATCTTTATTACTAAGTAAACAATTAGATATAACATGATATCAAAGAAAGAAGGTAGGAGAAGGTACATCTCCAAGTAATATAACATGATCGTAACTTATATTTGTAAGCCATCCAATTTCTCAGGGTCAACAACCTTGTTACATATTGCATTGAAGAAGAAACAAAGTCTAGTAATAGTGTGTTTGACATGTTTAGGCAAGATTAATCAAATAACCACCATAATAGTTACTACATTAAAGCATAATAATAATGAAATTTCAAACTAATTAGCTTCAAGTCTTTCATTGAGACCAAGCTCTTAATATTTGATAAATATCCTTGTGATATCTTAATACCAAGTAGACACTCATAAGATTTCAAATTGATTAGTTTCAAATCTTTCATTGAGACTAAGCCCTTAATGTTTGATAAATATCCTTGTGACATCTTAATACCAAGTAGACACTCACAAGAACCTGTCTTTTTCTTCTTAGATATAGTGTGGCAAGTTAGTCAAAGAAATGAATTTTTATCTTTTCTTTCCACTATTAGTTCTCTTCAAATAGACATTTTAACAAGTTTAACCTAATTTTAACTCCATCCTTAGTCTTTACCAGTATATTTAATAGTATTCTAACTAAACTATCATAAATATTTTTTCTTCATAAACATAACATTGATGTTATGTTTCATGAATAGCTTTTTTTCAATATGAAAAATTAAAGAATATGGACTTTTTTTATGGAATATCCCTACTTAGGAGCTTATAGGATTTGCCAAGAATAACATTGACATTTTTAACATGTTTGTAATTCTAAAATACAAAATTATACATAATTAATCAATTAAAGATATTATTTAGTTGCTAGTAATAAAATAAGTAATACTTTTGAAAATTCAGTTATACCTATTCATCCATACCTAATCTCCAATTAAGTTAATTAAAGCCATTATTTCTTTGAATGACTTATTAAAAGTTTTCCTTAACTTACGATATTAGTGTCATAGTGCAAAAATCACTAGTGACAGAGATACACCATCTTCTTGTCATGCTTCAACTAAAAAGAACAAGTACCATGTTCATAAATAAGGCATACTCTATACCTTTTGATATTGTAGTCAAACAAGTTTTCATAAGTTGGAAAATTGTTAGTTGTGAAAAGGAGCATAACATGCAAAATGAAAGACTCCTAAAAATACGCATTAAAGATGAAGACACCTTTTTCCTGCATTATCTTCAAGTTTTCAATAAACGATGTCAAGAAGACATTCATATCATTTCCTATTGTTTTGACCCCAAAATCAACAAGGATAACATAATGTACTTTGTTTCATTCATAGCCAAGGAAGTAGCTTGTAGATTACCAACATAATGGGCTATATGCTATGTTTGGTACTCATTTTACCATTAAGGTTCATTCTATTAGTGCAAAGTGCAATCTTATGATTTCTTAGTTTACTATATAGAGAACAATGTATCAATTATCTATCATTTAGAAGAATTAGCTAAATGTCAAACCTTTCCATTGGATAGTGTTCAGTCCGTATACCATGTTTATTTCTTAACATCTATTACATTAGCAAACACTTATTTAAAACCTTAATATTAACTAAAAGATACCATAACGCCTTAGTTGGAGGCTCTTTACTATCGATGCCATTCTTCTTCAATTTGTAAAGTGGTATTAAAGTGCATGCCGCAATGCATAAAAATTAATTAAACTGATTGCAAAAATAATAATGCAATATAGTGGTGCAACTAAGTCGTACTCTTAGTGATCCCTTGATTTTACCTCTTTAAATGTATTTCTAATAATATTCAACAATTGTTGAATTACTTACGCAATAAAAATAAAAGAAACAAATGCACACAGAATGTAGACGTAGAAAATAGAATGCTATAACAAAACCAGAATTAGAAACAATAGTATATGCTGTATGTATGCTGAAATTATACAAAACAAAAGTTATCCAAAATAGAATGCAGAATTAGGGGGGTTTTGAATTTAAAATAGAAAGATATTAACAACAAAAGATTAATAATGGAATCAATAAAATAGTAGCAAAGAAGATTAGAATATCAATGAACAAAGACAATCGATCTAAGGAATTTAAGGTTTCTTCAGATGATTAATCATAGATCACTATAAATTAGATTTTGTAATTAATTATTTAGCCTTGAATTATTTAGAATCCTTGCAATAATTCATGAACTTTAAGCTAAATAATCATCTAGGATTTGATTGATTAAGATTATCAAAGTTAGGTAATCACCATAACTCCTAAGGTAGATCAAAACTAATTTGAAGATAGAATTTAGCCAAATTAAATAAATTAATTCAGAATTCTAAATCATCCATTCATTCTTTTTTCTCTCATGAAAAATTTTGATTAATCAACCAAAATTTACTACTAACTCAGATTTAAAATATAACTTATAGAATTGAACAAAGATTATATCAAATCAACATTTAAATCAAGCAGATTATGCAAATTAGAAGAGATAGATGAGGAAAAAAGGAAAATCAATTGCAGTTACCACCATGAAAATCAAGATTTCATAATCCCAGAAGAGAAGAGCCTCAAATTTCATTGAATCAGCTCAGAGAATTAGCCTTCCATTAAAGAGAAAAATTCCAAGAAAAATAGAAAACTCTTAAGCTATCTGACTTCCATCACGTTCTGATTTTACCCTCTATTTATTTATAACCATAGAAGCATAATTAAGACTGGACCTAAACTACAAAATTGTAGCCTAATATCTTAGGAAGTTACCCATAAAATTTTAGCCTAATTAGACATTCCTAACTCAGGTTATAGCTAAAATATTACAGGTAGTTCAATCCAGTCCGAGATGAAATAATGTGCTATCAATCCATCTTCCTTGACCTTAAAAATGACTCAGTTTCTTCAAAAGGGCTTTAGGAATGATTAGATATGGATTTGAGGGAGTAATTGGACTTGGCCTTGCATCAATTAGACACTTGGAGCTTAAGATATGAATTAATCATTGCAACTAGGCCGGGTCTGGGCTTGGACAGCAACTCTGCTTCGACTTTAAGCTAATCTTTGACCTCCAAGATAGCAGAACTGGGTTCTCTTGTCAACATGAAAATTGTAGCTTTTTTTCTTAGCTTTCCAATGTATACAGATTATCCAAATCTGACATCCGAAGCTCAAGTAATGATCAAAATACTAAAATAGTATAAAAAATTCAGCATTAAGCTCGAAATTCAATTAAGCCCAAATTAATGCAATTAATCTCAAATTAATATAAAATTGATCCAATTAAGTATCATTACCTCCTAAAGGACCTAAATATAAGAAAAAATATTAATAAAATATTGTTCACATTAGGTATCCTATATTTTGGATGCTCTTTTAAAGCTTTATTCTCATTTTGGTATAATATATGATCATTAGGGTAAGCATGTATCTTTTTGTACTCCATGCCTATTAAACATATAATTTTCTTGGCCTTAAAAGTACTATTTGGTAACTTATTATACTTAGGAAGCTCTTATCATTCCAACCGTTTTCTACCTTCATGTTGAACAATCTCAGGATAATATATAACTATGTAAATTTGATGTAACCACAATATAAAGGCTTCTCCGCTTGATTTAATAACTTATGATGGACATGTAGGTACTCAGTGAAATTATTTTCAATATCATGAATCATTTCCTTTAATTAATCATCTATCCTTATATTTATGCCATTATCTTTATTGGCTATTTTGCCTTTGTAAGTATGAGACATACTAGACAACTCACCTTTCTCATGCCTTATCAATTATTTATACTATTGGTCAATGCTATTGAAAAGAAAAGGGCTCTTATCCCTACTGGGTTTAGCATCCTAACAAAAACATATTCCTTATAAGGATATAATATGAACGCATTAACCATTTCATCATTTTTTTTCTTTGCCTATAGCAAATTTTGTAAACTCATCAACCTGCTTGGCATATCTAGGGGGTAGAGAATTATAAAATATCCATTCATAATTTATGACTACCCAATCTAAAGCAAATATACAACAAATACATAAGAAATCTATATATTAAAAAATACACATATAAACATGTGAATAAAATATAAGGATTTTAATAAAGTTCTAAAACTTATATCAATACCTATCCATCTAAAATCCTAGAAAAAGAAATTAGACACACAAAATCTAAATCAATATAAAAATTATACACAATATTATACGGTTCTTCCTTGTGAATAAAAAAAATGAGTATCACAAATGCACTTTTGTGCAATAAAGAAGACTTCAGATAGCTAAGGACAAATAAGAAGTTGAGAGTGCACTTTTTTTTAAGATTTGGTAAGAGTATCTCCTTAGGGTAAAATAAATTTCAAAAGAAAGATAGAAGAACTTTGCACTATACTCTTTGGTACCAAATTAGAGATTACCATCTATTTTAACTTCTATCCTTATTTTCTTAAATTATTTGAAAATTATAACTACATCATTGGATATTCCATGTTGATTATGTACTAAAATTGACATTTATAATCTGACATTTGATGTAAAAATTTTAATGGTTGAATATAACATATCAGTTAATAGATAACTGTCATCTTATATATTTCTATGTTAGTTTAATACAAATAACTATATATTTTTATAGTTTTTTATTACAGAACAATAAGTGCCCATACATGAGAAATAAAGTTTAATACATCATTTATTATAATAAGCAATGTTATAGCATAAAGACATTATTTTTTAGAAATATTAGTACAAAATTGATGATTTATGTCAATTGATAGACATTAGTTTACTACAAAATTGACGTTTATTTTAACATAGTGGCATTTTTAAAATTATATAAAAATTTAAGATGATAAATAATAAAACAACTAACATCTAAACATTATGATAAAACTTACAATGTTAATTCCATACTCAGCCATCATCTAAAATGTATTTCAAAAACCTCATTGAAATTGTAAAACTATAGGACGTCAATTTTAATCAACAACTTTCATCTAAAAGACATTTCTAGAGTCTCATTGGAAACCTTAGAAGCATAAGAAGTTAATCCTAATTATCAGGTCTCATCTAAAAAGCCATTTTTATTGGAAACTAAAGAATCATGCAATGTCAATTTTGTTTAATAATCGACATTTATTTTTTCCTATAAATCTTCCCTCTAACTCTATCCTTTCATATAATATCTTCTGATATCCTTCTAACATGCTTTCAAGTATGATGAATTTGATACATAATGTTATTGTAAATCTCTCACTCCACTTTCATTAAGAGTGTACAATAGAAAGACCTTAATCTTTGTTTCTCTCCCATTGTATACTTTCTTATTTCCCACAAAGTAAAAGTGAAATAAAAAAGCAAGTGAATGGAAAGCTCCTAAACTCTTACTCCTCTTTCATTGAAAGAGTGTGCAATAGAAAAATCTTAACCTTCAATTCTCTCATATTGTATACTCTCTCCTATTTCCTAACAGAGCACACAGATTAGAGAAATTTGAATAGCAACACTAGAGTTTACATCGAGGATGAAGATTTTGATATATAGTGATTTTTTTATATTTATATGTAAATATGTAGTTTTTATTTATTGATGATTTAATGTAATTATTTTGTATAAATTTACAAAGATATTACTTCTCTTTATTCATTTATTTGTACTTTTATTATGACCAAAATAATGATAATTAGAATTTTTTAAATTTGTAGAGTTATCTTTCTTTGCTCATTTATATGTTGTTTTTACTTAAAATTCTATAATAGATATTTGAATTACTTAGATTAACAAATAGTATCAAAATAAGTATAACATTCTGTGTTAAATTGGTTTAAAAATAACTTTCTTTTCATATTCAATTATTTACATAATAAAAATATATAAGAATTAATAGGCCTCTAGTGAGGAAATGGAAAATATAATAATGTCAATTTTTAGGAGTAATTGACATCTAATAGAAGGATATTTTCTTATAATCTAAAAACATATAAATGAATGTCATTTATGAAGAAGTTTGAATGAATGAATTTATGAAGAAGTTTAAATGAATAAAATTAAAGAAATTTAAATAAAATAAACTGAAAAAGTTTAAATGAATAGAACTAAAAATGACTTCATTAATGAAATTAATGAAGAAACTTACAATATTAGTTGTTTTTAATGATTGTCATTCAAGTTTATTTCAATTGTCATGACAATTTATTAACTTGAAATTATAATGTCAATTTATTTTTAGTGACCATCGTGTAAGTCTTTTTATATTATTATGATAATTTATTAGCAATTTACACATCATTTTAGCATTTAAGGAATCTCTTAAGCGATGCAAATAGCTAAATTTATGAAATCAACATCTAATTATTTTGCTCTTAACTTATAAATATGGCTCTCATCGCCTATTTGAAACAAATTAGTGATTTATAAAGATAGCTATTCTTCTATCAAAAAGAAAGTTCCTAAGGGGCTTCATTCCATCGATTTTATATCTAATAAAGTGCTTGATTTCTTCATTTAGTATGTGCCTTTGATTATCACCTTTTTCAATGTGAGACTGGAAATATACTACTTGCTCTATTTGATGTCTCAAATTTGATAAAATAAGTCCTATTTATACTCTACAAATTAGTATTGTTCGATGCAAGGATATTGTTATGGAATTACTTTCATTATATATACAAAATATGGTTATGCAGAAATTATAATTTATAATAAGATTTCAGATTATCAAAACTCACCTTTATGAATTATATTTCTACCTACTATAAGAGACATGGTGCATGGAATTATGGGTTTTGATGCTCTATAATCTTACTATAACTTAGGATTTTTGCACCACTATATTCTATATTTCAAATGAAAACTTCAAGAGATTTCAAAATAATTGCCTACTATCAAATAGTACCAATTGACATGACACAACGAGGACATTTATTACAATTTTAAGACAACATATAGAGCAATATAGGTAACATGTTCTCACATTGAAAAAGAAGGACAATTAGTGACTTATAATAAATGAAGCAATTAAATAATATAAAGGAATTACAAGCAAAAGATAACTATTTTTCCTTTTAATATGTGTAGAGTTGTTGTGCATATTTATTGTAAATAAAAAGTTTATTATTCATTGTAAATAATAATTTTTTTACACGTTCATGTACTAATATAAAAATAAATAAAATGACAAAATTAGTTTCGCAATAGATTATCTCCTTTCTCATATATTTTATTTGCATTCAATATGTTGCTACATGTGTCCATTTAATTATATAAGAAAAATCTTGTAATGTAAAAATGAATTTTAATGCTACAAATTCACTTAAAGTAAGTCAAATATAAAATAAAAAAAGATCAATTCATAAAATAATGTTAATTTTCTTTACAGGATTTAAATTTAAAAACCTATAATATTGTTACTAGTATATATATATATATATATATATATATTATATATATATATATATATATATATATATATATATATATATATATATATGTGTGTGTGTGTGTGTGTGTATAAGATATATACTAGCAATTATAAATTCTAATGCATATATTATGTACAATTGAATCAACTTTAGTCTAATATATACATATTTATTATACCTAACCATTCTAAAATAATTTTGAAAAGGTTCTAGGATTGTCCCAAAACGGCTATAGAAAAAGTTGCTCAAAAGAAAAATAGACTCTTTTTTATTAAAAGACATTTATATATTATGATATCAATTTTTGTATAATAACCAATATTTAACACTACTTAATAGGATGATGTTGTTGTATTAAAGAAGATAGCATTTTCTTAAAATTGACATCTAATATTAAATTTTAATATTAGTTCATTGCAAAAATTGATGTGGAAACTTAGACCACAGGCACAAATTAAAAATTAAAAGGTTAAAGCATGACATAAGTTTAAAATAAAAGGAGTGAAACATAATACCATTTGTAAATTTCATCCCATACTTTTCTAACCATAAAATATTTGATGAAGTATGCTCTTTTTGCAAATGTAAGATAATCTTGTTTGATTTTGTGTTTTGCTCGCTACTTATTTTGCAAGATTGGAGCTCAATTAGCTTGTAACTAAATATGTGAAGTTTAACACATACTTGAAAAGAGTAGAATATAATAATAAGGGTATTTTTCTTTTATGTTTGTTTTTGTAATTTAGTTTTCGGTATTCTATTTGATCTTATTTTGTTAACTATCATTTTGATATAATTTTTACAAGTTTGCACAGGTAAGAAATTTGATTTCATTCATTTTCTTTCACATTCTATCATATTATCTACTATATTTTCATATGAAAATATGCAATACAGTAATTTTTCTTGAATTTTTATTGCATCTAAAATTATTGTATCCAAAAAGCTTTTCTAAGGATGTAAACCTCCTATACTTAGCTATAGATATTGAGGTAAATTTAGTAAAGTACTCATCTCTAATCATGGTAATATATACAACCTTTCACTATTTTCAATTTATTGTTATTTAATTTATTCTTTAAAGTTGTTTAAATTTGGATTTTAGAGTAATAAGAGATGTTAACTTTCTATATCTTGTTAGAGATACAAGGAAAATAAGGAGGATAATGGTATGAAAAACATGGATATAGGGCTAAGGTTTGGAATAAGAGAGTGGGGAATGAGGTAGGGACAAAAGAAATGATAAACATAGGAATAGGGTATGGTTTAGGATGAGGAAGTGAAAAGTTGAGTGTTGGGGTATGGGTTGGTGAATTGGGTAGACATACAATAGTAGTTATTTAAAGAACTGATATGGTATTTTGGTTATTAGACATTAGTTTTTAGAAAGCAAATAACATTTAATATTATTTCCTAAGATTATAGAAACTTAAATAATGTTGGTTTTCACAAAATAAAAATTGACATTATTATTCTATTTTATGATAGTTTACAAATTAACATTAAATTCATATATACTGTAATAGTGGATTACATGTTGGTCACTTTCTAATGTTTAATCTTATAAACACCTAATGCTAATCAGTTATTTTGTAGTAGTGAAAGAAATTGACATGGTTTGTGTTCTTTTTTTTTTTCAAAATATCAAAATATTCTATTCTTCATGCACTAAAACACAGAACAAACACATTAAACAAAATTCTTCAATTGAACAATATTTTTAAATGTTTTAAAGAGAAAATGAATGCCATTTTTAACTCATTATATATCAACATTATTATTTATTCAAAAATAGAAAGCCATCAAAATTTAGAAAGTTATGATTATAAATAAAGAAATATATGACAAAGTAGACGATGAAGAATTATTAAATTGCAATTTTATTTAATTTTCATGAACTTCTTTACATTATTGCACCAACAAAATACAATAAACAATTAACTTTTCATTACATGTATATTATTACATCATCAAATAATACAATAAAAACCAATTTTGTTGACTTAATTCACTATGCCTATTATACTCTATATAGACAACTTAAGGTATACAACGTGGTATTGTAACAAATACATTAAAACACTAATATACTAAACAATCAATTCTTTATGCCTAAAGGTTTCTGAGTTGGAGGGATCTCAAATCATCATGCCTATTTTCAATTTAATAATGCTAAGATGAAAGCCTATTTTTGAATACACTAATCTTCATCATCATACCTTTTGTCTTTTATCAAAATGTAAATTCACTAAAGTTTGGTAATACACTAAAATATATTGTAAAAAACACTAGGGTAGAAGGGGATCTCATCTCATTAATAACAAACACACTAATCTTCATCATCATGTTCCATCAATTATTAGTTTAAGCCATACATTTGTCTCCATTATCAATACTAGAGTTTGGAATAAATTCAAGATAGCTTTCTTTTCCATCTTAAAAAGCCCATTTGGAGATGCTCTGAATCTTATTAAAGAACTTGTCTCTCCTTTAGTATATTAGGTTTCACATATTTGTCTTTAATTAAAAGGCACACACTATGAGATCTAAGATATCAAAGATAAGATAAGTCCTTCAACAAAATTTACAACATTCTCTAAATGGGCTTCATGAGATGGAAATGGACTATTTTTGAATTAGAACCAAATGCTAGAATTTGATAATGGAGATTAAGGCATTACATAAATATTTCAAAATGAAGAGCAAAGCACAATTTATATGTTGATTATTAATATATAATCAAAATCTTAAAAATGAATTTTTTACATGTTGAATATGTTAATATGCCTTTTAAATGTTAGTTATTTGAAAATTTGATGTTGTAAGTATTCATCTTATAAATGTCATTGTGCATTTTAAATGAACAAACTATTAAAAATATAAATCTTTATAGTTTCTAATAGCATTGTACATCTAAAAAATTAATTTTTTTATAATTTTTAATAAAATTGTAAATACAATATTAATTGATTGTTAACATTATTTTAGACTTCGGTTTAATATAAAATTGCCATCTAAAATATAAATATTTGTTACAATTTCTAATAATATTATAAATATAAATATTAATTGATTGTTGACATTCTTTTAGACATCAATTTAATATACAACCAACATTTAATATTTCATATAGTACTTATTTAGATGACACTTTATTAAAAACCAACATAGGATTCATGTTCAATGTTAGTTTATTGTACAATTGTTATCTTAAATTTTACTATGTTAGATGTTTTATCTCTTATTAGAAAACAAGACCTTATAACATTAGTTTATTATTCAAACGGCACGTTAAATTACACTTACTTTTAAAAATATCAGTATGTCATTATATACATCAATTTTCATTTTAATCAATATAAATGAAACGATATTAAAGGGTAAATTTGTAATATTTTCTTTCACCGGCAACTGAGCAATAGTTTGCGCATAGTTATGTGATCATAAAAAACCCGTTTGGTTTTCTTCCTTGAATTAACATATTACAAACCTATATGATTAATAATTCTGGTGAAGTAAGTGATTCAACAATAAATTAGTAGTAATGTATATATGTGCAACACAAGATATATAAAAGAAACAAAAGAAAAACTTGGTTTGTTCTTCTGGTTAAATTTCTTTTTCTCAGAATTGAACCTAACCACAATATGAGTCAAATAAAAAAAAATCAGTTTTAATGAAGAGCATATTTACTTGTTACATTGTTAGGATTTAATGTGAGCATGTATTCTTACATTATCAGCACTGTGGGCTAGTGTTTCATCTTTTTTGATGCAGTGTATATTTACATGCCTACTTGCTAGATTTATTAGGCTCTGCCTGCTTTAATCCTTGCTCTTTTTTTTTTTCACCTTTTTAATGAATTTAGGCAGCCAATTTGCATGAAATTCTTGTCCAGGGCAACAAATGATAGGGTGGGTTGATACTTTCTAAGGTTCTGGATGCTGGATTTAACTTGGAACTAAAATGTTGTGCAAGTGTGAGCCTGTTACTGCCTTGTATATCTGTACAACTACTGCTTGCTTCATTTTGCATTTCAGTATTTAACTTTGCATAGCAGCAGCAAGATTGAGCAGAACATGAAGGAAAGGAAAGAAAAAGGAAAAAGAAAGAGAGAAGAAAATTGTTTAGCATGCAATAGGTCGATCAGAAAAAAAGATAAGTACATGTTTTCCACTTGTCCATTTCGATTGCATTGTTTAATATGGAGGCTAAAAAGCATTTTGACTTAATTTTAGAATAAGAGAATAACTCTATGTTGCGTTTTCATTTGAATGAAAACAGTAGTCTTTCTTCTTCAAATGCCGTCATAAGCAATGTATTCTGATAGCGGGCAAATGATGACTTTGAGTTGGGCTCTGCCCATGGATTTGGGCTCAAGTCTTATTTAAATGGGCTAAAATTTTAAACACTTGAACTGAAGCCCATAATTCGATACTTTTCATAACTTCGGTTTCTCATGACTTGGCCCAGTTGGGCTCATGAGCATGTCGGGATTGAAGTAGATAAATTGCAAATAAAATTAACAATTCCGTCACAAAAATTACAAAACACTTTATGATTATCTTTAAATTATATAATATTATAATTTTATTTTTAAATAATAATTCACACATATAAATTATAATTTGGATTTAAATTTATGATAATTTAAAAATAAAATTATCTATATAAATTTATATAAAAATAAAATTATTTATATATATCATTATTTAGAAATGAAATTATAATTTTATATAATTTAAAAATTATTTTATTAGGGCTTAATAATTTTAGAAACAAAAATATTAATTTTATCCTATATATATTTACAAAGTTTTCGTGTTATATTTTTTGTTTGGATTTGTGGGCTTTGTTTCGTGAAAATAGCTAATAAGTTAACTAATAACTAATAAGTTAACTGCTAACTGATAGTTGATCGTTGATATTCGATAAACTAGTTAAAGTATTTTATAAAATTAGCTATTAAATTAGTTGAAATTGTAAAATAACATAAAAGAATAGCTGATAATTAATTAATTAGTTAATTGATAACTGATAAATTAGTTGAAGTATTTCATAAAATTAATTGTTAAACTAACTAAAATTATAAAATAATATAAAAGGATATATTAAAAAATAAATATATAATTACAATAATTTATATTTATTTAAAAATTAAATTATATTAATGTAATTAAAATTTAAAATAAAAATATAATATTTAATATTTAATTAATTATATTTTATAAACTCATATATTTATTTACTTATATAAATTTTATTTTATTATTTATTATAAAATTATAATTACTTAAAATATAATTAATTACATTTTATAATATTATTTGTTTTCATATATATTTTTATATATTTATAAATTAAAATTAGGATATAATTATGTTAAAATTAAATTAATTATATTTTATAAAAATTAATTAAATTTATATTACAAAGGATTAATAAAAAGAATAAGGACAGATTTGGAAAGAATTTGAAAAAGTAGTAGCTTATAAATTATGAATTATTTTGAATAGTTTATTAAATCAAAACTTATAAGTTATTGTAAATAACTTATAAACTAATACAAAAAACGCTTCTATAGGTTAACTTATAACTTATTGACTCAGTTAATTAACTATGAACTAACTTATTTATTGCACGAAATGGAACCATGGAAAGAAAGTGAAAAGAAATTATAGAAAAAAGAATAGTTGAAAAAGAATTTGAAAAATAATAAAAAAATTTTCCATTAAATAAGTGCAAATAAAATGATAGAAAGTCTATAGTGCACTATTTTTCTATGCGACAGCTTATTTGTTTTTTTTTTTTTTTATTTGTGAAAGAAAGTGATAGCTTATATGTTATTTATAAAAGAAAGTTAGTAATATTATTAATTATTTTTATTATTCACTTTTTAATTTGGTTAGAGCTTTCGTGGTGTCTAAATTGAAGGAGTAAGACACTATGCTAGATATTATTTCCCATCCATATATATTGTGCGGTTGGTTATAAGGTATTTGCTATGATATTTAAGGGTTTTAAAACTTAGAATGATTTGATAAATTTAAAAAAATTTAGATAAAATTTATTTAATTATAATTATTTATTTTTAATAAATATGATTAAATAATTTTTAAATTACTTTATTATCTTAAATTTTGAAATTCTAAAAGCGTTATAGAATTCATTTTGTTGTAAAAAATTGATTTCTAGAGTACATGAGTGTGTTTGAATATATTTTAATTTTTATATTTTTAGAAATTATTATCATTTTTTCAAAAACTATTTTAAGATTGAAGTAAAATAAAGAATAAAAAATATTTGGTGTTGCAAGTAAGAAATATTCCATTTAGTTACAAAATTAATATGAAAATAAGATAGCAAATTAAAAAACAACAAAAAATTGTTTATGTTTTTTCTGTTTTCAAATTATACATTTAAGGTTACAATTTTTAAAAGTAAATTCTAAAAATACGTTTCCAAAAAAGGTTAAAGGTGTGTTCGAATATGATTTTTATTTTTATATTTTTATAAATTGGTCTCAAAATTTATTTTTAAAAATTATTTTTGGATTAAAAGAAAATAAAGAATAAAGAATGATCGGTGTTGTAAATAAAGAAATATTTTATTTAATTATTAAATTGATACAAAAATAAAAGAACAAGTTAAGAAAAAAATTATGTTTTTTCTATTTTTAAATTATACATTTTGAGTGATAATTTTTTAAAACACCTCCTAAGAACATATTTCTGAATTAGTTCTTTTGTTTTAAAAAATTATTTTTAAAAATAGTAAACAAATAAACCCAATGAGTATGTTTATATATGTTTTTGTTTTTATATTTTCAAAAATCATTTTTAAAAACTTTTTCTTTGTTTTCAAAAACTATTTTCATATTAAAAGAAAATAAAAAATAGAAGATGGTGGATATTGTAAATAAGAAAATATTTTATGTAATTATAAAACTGACATCAAGAATAAGAAGCTAAGTTAAAAAAATCTAAAAGTTTATTTTTATTTTTAAGTTACATACTTGAAGTTATAGTTTATAAAAATAAATTGTAAAAATAGGTTCACAAATAGATTTTTCTATTTTTTCAAAATAGAAAACTTAAAAGAAAGAAACACTATATTTTTACAATAATTCAATGCTATCTTTTTATTACAAGGTGACAAAGCATAGGTTGATTGATGTAGAGAGTTTATAGTCACACATAACTCTTCATGCATAGTTAAAAGGTGGAAAGACAACTTAAATAGGTATGCATCACTTCAAATGGATACATATATACTCCTATTGAGTAATTATTAACTTTAACATCATAGTGCACTTAGTAGGCACACCACCACACATAGCTACCTCTATTCACTATACAAGATCTGTTAGCAGTAACTAACTAACTTCAGTAAGAGATAACAATAGGTATTATCTCTTACTCTTAAGTATATATTAATTTATGATCTTCCTGAATTATCACTAACTTTGCCATTAGAATGTACAAGATCTCTTGGTAATGACTAATCAACTCAACTAAACTTAAGAAAGTTATATAAAAAATAATAATCTAAGCTTTAGATAATTTGAGCTTATAATCTTAAGCTTGAGACTTTATCTCTTAGTATTGAGTAGTTCTTTCTAAAATCAAGCATGGGACTTAATCCTTCAACACTGAGTAGTTCCCTTGGTTATCTCAAGCCCAAGAGTCCATCCCACCATTATTTCTTAGTCTAAACAATTCTTTCAGTCTTGAATCAAATAAAATGACTTATTTCATAATGTTGAAAAAGCCACAAATAGACCTCTTAAAAATTTTAGGTAAACTCCTCCAAGCATAGATTATTTACTTATTTACAACACTTATTCACATGGTTTATAATTTGCTAGTCAATAAAATGACTTGAAAATAAGCAACTTAACTTTATTTGATAATTACTTGTATGTTGGCCTATAAGTTAGCCAGATTAAATTGTGATCTCCGAATGTATGTAACTATGGTTTGAGTCACTTATCATTATATCAACTTAGAAATTCCTTACTATACTTATGAACATAAGTATGCACTTTAAATGAGAATCTTAGTATTGTCATTCACCTTTACTCAGTATTTTGTACTTCTCTCTCATGACATATACTAATTTGATCAATAAAAAACTCTTCAAAGCTCTAATTTCAGTTTCTTGCTTCCATATTTAGTAAACACTGAAATCTCATCTCTAAAATGATGTGATGGAAACACTACAAGAATAAAAGCTTTTAGTAACAAATATTTTTATTATTAATTGGCTTAATTCCCTTGCTAAAATAAAATTAGCGACAAACAATGTTCTTTGCTATTGTGTCATTAAAAGTTTCCTTGGTAATTACAATTATCCTTCACTAAATATGTTAGTTCATGGCAATATGCAAACAATCAAATATGGTTATGCATATTGGTAGTGAGACCATGGTGAGAGGAATTGTTGGTCACTAAATTTAGTGATAGCCAACATCTTTCGCTAAGTCCCTTGCTATTTATCTATATCATATTCCTTTATTTTTTATGAAGGACATTTAATTGCAATTCCCTCACTAATTTCTTTTTATGAGGGACTATTTGTAGTTAATCCTACTGATTAAGCAAATTTTTCCCCTTTTTCATTTTAATTTCATAATACACTATTTTGGAAAAACAAAAATAATGATTAACAAATGACCTTGTATTGAGGATTAACAAATTGTAAAGTATTTTGAGGCAATAATTTAAGCTTTGATTTAACATTTAACAAGTAAGGCTGCATATATACATATAATCATTAAGCATCATAAGTTTAATTTAATTTAAAATAGTTATAGGTTATCCAATGGCCATTAATAAAGGCATACCTAAAAAATTAATAAGTTCCCATGTTATGGACTACTTCATACCTAGTTTCTCGCTTGATGTACATCATTTGAAGAGATTTAATTGCAAACATGACAACAAATTCTTAACAGTTTCGAACAAGAATCATGGCTGCTACAATAAAAATGTGAATGAGATTAATTTCTCTAGTCCAAACCAGCAAAGATTGGAGAATAGGTTAAATGAACTAACTACTTTAGTGAGGCAAGTGGCTATGAGATAATAACAATGAATTTCTACTTTTCTTGTCAGAGTTTGTGGTATTTGCTCTTATCCAACTCATTTAACAGATTGTTGTCCCATATTATAAGATAATGAGTGCCCTCCTCCTCTAGCATATGTAGCAACTATCTTCTTTAGAAAGCCTTCATTCTAGCAATAAAATCAGTATCAATACCAGCAGCCACTACAAAACTAGTATCACCAATAGCAAGTTCAATATTCTGGTTGAAAAGACAACCAAAATTTCAAATATAGCAGCAATCTAAGTCAAAATCAATATCATCTTGCTGCATGTACCAGAATGCAACCTAATATAGTCCAGCAACTAGAAATAAATTCATCATCTTCTTAACCATCATTTAAACAGTTGATTAAATAAATGGTAGCAAGTAACTTACAATTCCAGCAAAGAGCAAAAGCCACCATGATGAATTTGCAAACACAAATAGACCAATTGACTTTAACATTAAGTGAGCTTAAGGCACAAAGATCAAGCCAGTCATATTATAGCAATATAAAGAACAAGGAAGTGGTGAATGCAATCATACTAAGCAGTGGTAAAGAAGTTAGTAATCCTTCATGTGCACAACCAGAATCAAGCTATTTAATAGCAAGTGATCAACTAGCAAGCCATATACTAGAAAAAAGCATTCAACTAGAAGGTGACAAGTAAAACCAACCAGAAAGTAAGCAACAAGAATTGAGAAAGCAACTACAACAAAACTAATAGAAACAAATAGAAGAGAAAATCTAGAAGCAACTAGTAAAATAGAAAAAGTGTAGTGACAGTGAGGTAGATTCTTTCCTTATCCCTATCCCTTTTTCAAATAGAAGACTCTTTCATTAAAAGAAGAATGAAAAAAAAATGAAGATAAGAATTAGATTTTAGAGTCCTTGAGAAAAATAGAAGTTAACATGCCTTTACTAGATTTGATAAAATAAGTTCCAAGATATGCTAACTTCTTGAAAAATTTATGCATCAATAAAAGGAAATTTAAGGTGGATAAGAAAGTAAGTGTGGGGGTAAATGTGTTTGCAATAATTCAAAGAAATTTACCAGAAAAGTACAAAGATCTAGGTACATTTACCATTTCATGCATCATAGGAAAAACAAAAATAGAGCATGCCATGTTAGACTTAGGAGTATTCATAAATGTCATGCCTTTTTCTATTTTTAATGCCTTGAATTTAGGAGTTTTGAAAAAAATAAAGGTTGTTGTTCAATTAGCCAATAGATCTAACATTTATCTCTTGGGAATTGTTGAAGATATTTTAGTGTAGGTTGATGGACTAATATTCCTAGCAGATTTTTACATCTTAAAGATGGAAAATGAGGATTCAAGCATTCTTCCACCAATCGTTCTTGGCCAGCCTTTCCTTAGGACAACAAAGACCATAATTAATGTTCGAGATGGAACATTAATTATGGAGTTTGATAGTATTATAACTAAGTTTGATATTTCTAAAGAAATGCATGATAACTCCATATCATTTCTTAGCATTTTGGAGCCTTTAGTCATGATTCTCCCTATTTTGCTTCTGTTGTTTTTAATTTGCACATTTCTATTTCAATTTTTGTTATTTTCAATTCTATAATTTTTAATTTTTCTGTGCACCATTCAAATTTACATACTAATTCTATCCAAGATGAATTACTTGTTGAATTTCCTAAATTTTTGAATTTATAGATTATTTTGATAGTTATGAATGCACTTATAAAGATGGTGCTGTTAAGTGTTCTGTTTGTGATGAAATTTCTACATTTTTACATGAAATAGTAGTGTTCATTCAAAAATTATAGAAAAATAACATGATAATAGAGATATTTCACTTTTACAAAAATAAGAAAAAGAAAAAGAGTATTTTCACATTGATTCTTCTCATCATTTTGTTGATCATGTTGAATTTGTTTTACCATATGAATTTGAGCATTCAAACAAAGATAAATCAAGAATAGCACTTCAAGAACTTATGGTGGAGGATTCAAATTTTCTTAGCACCTCTTTGATGGATGAAGTAAAGCTTAGAAAATTAGAAGCAAAGGAGATAGCCAACCTCCATATAGATCCTGGTTAAAGGAGCTTGAGTATGATGTCTAGCCAAAGATATTAAAGAAAAATGCTTCTTGGGAAGCAATTCAAACAATTTAGATTTGCTTTCTCTTACCCTTCTCTTTTATTTTTCATGTCCTTTATCTTTCTTAATGATTATTCTTAATGGTATTAATATGTTTTACATTGAGGATAATGTAAAATTTAAGTGTGGGGGGAGATTTTTAGGATTTACTTATGCTTTGCATTTTCATTCAATATTTTTCAAAAAAAATGTGTTTTTCATTTTTTAAGTCACTTTGAGTCCTTTTTTTATTGCTTTCCATTAATGGAGATTTTGCACTTTCATGAGTAGGATTCAATTGAAGTTAGATAGGATTCATAACATGATTGAATGAATAATTTAGCATCTTAAAATTAATTGATGTAGTGATGGATTTTGAATTGGCAGATTGAATTTGGTAGTATGACTTACCTTGCGAGATTTTAAGCCTTTTGTTGAAAATTTATATTATGATATTATCTTTCCTTCTTGTGTAATGTTCTTCCATGATTTGTTTCTCTAGAACTTGCTTTGAATCTTTTTGAGATTATTTTTGCACATGCATGCATAAATATGATTAAGGTATTCTTTCTTTCTTTTAAGCTAGATCCATAAAGCCAACCTTGAAGTTTTTACCTTTGTTAAGCCCCCTTAATTTTTTATTACCTTTTTTTTTATGATTAACTCATGAGCAAATTTTTTTCAATAAAAAACAAATATCTTTACCTAACCTTAAGAATTAGTAGAGCATTTGAGTTTTATGAGATGGACTTTTGAATAAGTGTGGAGATGTGTGAGTTTATGTCTTTTGAAAAGTCATCATCAAAGGTTGGTTGAAAAAAAATAAAAGAAAAAAAATCAAAAAAAGAGAAAAAATGATGAAAAGAAAAAAAAGAGAAGAAAGAAAAGTGAAAAAAAATTAAAAGAATCGAATTGAAAAAAAAGAGAAAACAAATAAGTTGATGAGTATTTTAGTTTGAATTTAGCTTGATGTATTAAGTTGTAATTGTTTATAAGTTGCCCACATGTTTTTAATTCAATTAGTCTATTGAATTTTTTAGTTTATAACCTTCCATATCCTTACTTTTCCTTCGCTTTTTCCTAACCCTATTACAACCATGAAAAAAGTCCTTTTGATTTATATTGTGTATGTAATTTGAGTAATGGAGATTAGATAATTAGCAAGCTTATGAAATAGTAATTTCACGGAATAAACTTGAGTAAAACACTTTACCTTAAACACTTGAGAGTTAGAAAGTGAAGTTTGTGAAAATCTACTAATTTAATCTAATCTTTTTGAATGAAGTTACTATGTGGTTAATTTTTAAGCTTGTCAAGATTTTTCTTCACGATATGCTATGTTTCTTACTGCTTTTAGTTAGTTTTTGTTTGTAGATTTGTGAATTTGAAATTTTTGAAAAGTAAAGTCTTTTGTTTCTAAGTTTTGAATAAAGTTTTATCTTGCTCGAGAATGAGCAAGGGATAAGTGTGGGGGACCAAACTTCTAAAAGAAGTTAAGGACCAAATTGGAAGAAAAGGAAAAGTTAAAGGCATTTTTATCAAGAAATTTTCTAGATATTTCTAAAATTATTTTATGTATAAAAAATATGATAAAAGCTTTAGATTTTTACCTATGCAAACCGTGCCCCATGTGCAAGTCATTATCAAATTTTTATAAAATGAATAAAAGAAGAAAAAAGGTAACCAATGGGATTAATTCAAGGAATAATATATATAGGACATTTGGGGAAACAAATGAGCACAATTTACTACTCTTCTTCCCTAACAAAATGTGAATGCCTTAGCCCCCTTCACCAAGGTTTCAGCTTCTCTAACTAATTCAAGAAAACCTCTAATTGATTTCTTTAAAATTTTTGTAAGGTAAACATACTTTCTTTCTCTTTTCTTCATGTTTTCATAGGAATTATTCTCTAAATTTTTTAAAATAGTATTTATTATTTTGGTTGGAATTCAGCTACCTCTAGTGAGTATTTAGCATATTAGAAGGTTTAAAAATTCAAAGTGAGTAGCAACTACCTCTTTTCTTTAGAGTTTTCTAAAGAAAGTGATGAAAATAGTGATTTATGATGATATTGTTATGATTTTATTTGTGGCCATGTATGAGGACATGGTTCTGATTTGTTCCTTTTTTAAATGTTTTTTAATGATGTTAGGATGTTATTGGGCTGATAAAATTAGTGGAAGAAGTTTCATTAAAATAGATTATAAAATGATCATAGGAAAGTTTAGAAATAAAATTCTGTTAAGGGGGGTTATTAACATGTTTTTGTTTGTCCTTTTGAATTCACATTTAGGATCTATTTTAATTACAAATTTTGATGCTTTCATTTCATAAATGATGTTTGAGGAAATTTTTGGAAAATTTTAAAAATGTGAGAATTGAGTATTTATAAGCCTAGGAGGAATGAAGTCAAAATAGAATGCTAGTAAATTTTGCTTCTATTCTTAGGGTATTTGAGCAATCAAATGATAGAGAAAAATTATGAAAATTTGTGTACTTACCCTTCCACATGTTAAGAAACTCATGGAAAAATTTGGTGATGTTTGAAGCTTGTCTAGTATCCAACAAAATTTTTCATTTTAAATGCTCCAATGCAGTCCTGATTCTAGACCTTGTCTATGTAGTCTCGGGTTTGGGAATTTTTGAACTATTAAATGATGAATAAAAATTATGAAACTTTTAGGATATGTTATTTGGGATGCTAAGTTTGTATCAAAATTTTGTGGCAATTATAATTAATTTGATTATCCAAATGATAAAATTATTATGACAGCTTCAGTGTTATCCAAATATCATAGTCTTAAGTTCATGCTTTTAGTGCATAGTATAACTCATGAAATCAATTATACAAAAATTGAGTTATTCATTATTTAACATATTAGGGATGCTACATTAAAATTTGATAATTTATGGAAGTGGTTTGAATAATTAAAAACATCCTTCCATTACATGACACTCCATACTGGCTCTGTTTGAGAATTTGTTTTCACTTCTGTATAAATAGTACTAGAGAACCATAATGGTGTAAGATAATTGACTTTTGATAATTCACAATGAGTTAATATGATGTCAAGAGTTTTAGATAAATTTCTAGTAAAAGTTAGAATGAGTTTAAGTGGTGAAAGGGGGATTTACCTATGAATACCCTTTTATAGTATAAAAAGGCCTTTGGATTAGCGAAGTATGTTTTGAATTAATATTATACACTTGTTATTCAAATAGCTTTCAATCTTGAAATATCATAAGCTATATTTATTGTTAAAATAATTAATAAAACATTTATAACTAAGTTAGTATTTAACCATACCTATGATATGTGACAAGGGAATGCATGATTGATGCCTATGGTGTCCCATCTTGGTTAATGCTTATGATAGCTTGAAACTTATTTGTTATATATGGAAGAATATGTATTCTTCACATGACTTATTTCTAGGAGGAGGGGTATAAGGTGGGACTGAAGTTATAAGGGGGAGCAGGGGTATAAGGCAGGACTAAAATGACAAGGGAGAAAACCTGAGTACTAACTATAGCCATTTAGCTTAATAATTTGAATAAATATCATTTTAAAGAAGGTATTATCAATAATTTATTATGTGATGAATATTTGAATATATCAATATATACTTGAACTGTTATGGTAAAAACCTTTTAAAAAAAAAGAGGGAAGTAGCTATTTATTGAGTAATTTTTATTATTCATACTCATTTGTATTATTTCTTTTATAGATACTAATCATGTCTTGATGAGGCGAATTGACACATATGTTGAATCCTTTCCTCACTTCGCGAAGGCACGCCAAAAGAATAATCTAGGATAGTTTGGTTTATTTGGCAAAAAGTACTCTTCCTTTGAATGTTATGTTATGTATATACTAATATCAGCATATTTTGTATACTTTCTAAACTTATGTGTATATTTCTTTGTATCAATTTGTATTTCAATACTTTTATAACTACAAGTATTTTCCTACTATATGTTTAATAGTAGAAGTAGTGAGAAAGTCATAGAGTGTTAAGGCTTGTAAAGATATTTAATTAGTGAATCTACACTAATTAGATATTTTTACGCCAATCACGATACCTTAAAATTAGGTTGTGACATATTTTGAATATGTACTATCATCCACTCATATGTTGTCATATTAATTAAAACTATTAAAATTTTATTACTATAGTTTAAAATTCTTAATTACTTATACTCTTTTAATAACATATCTTTTTCTTATTAGTTGGTAGTGTAAAATATTTTACATTGATACTAGATAAAATTTAAATTGAAACTCCACTCCTATATTGAACATGTTGTTCTTCTATTTGTTAAAGCCAAAAAAGACTAAAGAAAGAAAAGTAGGTATTAAATTTATAAATTTTGGTAGAAAATAATTAATAATATAGAACTCATTGTCTCTTACATTTTCTTTGGCCAGGTTTTCTATTGAAGGTTAGAATTATAGGACAAAACATAAAGGTAAGATAAGTTCATCTTTGTTTTATATGACCATTTGACAAATAGTTGGTAGTCTAGATCAAAAGAATGAAAAAGACTATACAAGCAAGAACTTATCATCAATAAATGAAATTGCCACATTACAAAGAAACAACAAGCACATCACAATTACTATTACAAAATTGCCCTGCCACATTGGTATCAATTAATGTGGAAATTGATATATATATATATATAATAGTATGACAACATTTTTAAAAATAAGTGTAACTTATAACGTAGGTTCCAATAAAAAAACTAATGTTATAAATAAGAATTATCTACTATTAGGTGAATAGTGTTAAATGGGTTGAGAGAAAAACTTTCCATAATGGTTATTTAAATTATTAACATGATGAAGGTGAATCATTAGATTTGAAGACAAACTAAACATTAAAGATTGATTTCTATATATAACCAATATTGAATGTTTTCCTCAATAGGCATTTTTGTAATTTTGCATAAAATATTAAATGTCAATTTTAGTGATAACTAACATGGAAATATCTAGATGTTAGTTATTTATTCATAACCAAAGTATAAAGTGTTGCCTATATGATGTCTTTATTTCTTAGAACCATAGATAGATTTATATTGTACGATAATTTTCTCTACATTTTTTAGTGCTCTCCACTTGATTTTCTCTAATATTTGTTAAGTGATTATGTGGCCTCAACCTTGAACAATCTCTGACCATCTACTCTATTAGAGGTATATTTTGTGATTCTTTTATATTTTATGAGCATTTTGTATTTTTTATTATGACCTTGAGGTTAGATACATAACATTGTTGTTTACTTTGGGAAAGCTTTCATTTTTTATGCTTTGAAGTTACTCTTCAATCTTTCATTACTGTTTCAAAAGCATTATTTAATGTGGATAATTGATATACCTAAATACATGTTTTATTTGTTCTCATATTTTTGAAAATATCATTTTTACTTAGATGTTACATTTTTAGAGTAACTTTCTACAATGGTGTGGCTTTATTGCTTGTTTGCCATTTTTAAAAATGTCAATTTGTTATGGGTAAAGTTTCATTCTAGAATCAAATCGAATGTGATAAAATGATATGCAACCATTCCTTGTTATTTAATTTATTACTGTTGGGAATTCGGATTATCACATGCAGCGGAATTTTAAAATTTTGATCCGAATTCTACCTAGGATGCATGCAAAAAGCATAAGTCAATGATTAGGGTTTTACCTATTGGACACTCGTGTTTCTACTGATCAAAACTTGAGAGCAGATGAATCAAACGCCGGTCGGAAGGTACAACGTCTCTACAGTATCCACACGAAGTGAACAACGACCTCTCACCCTCCACACGTCTGCTAGGATGCGTTTTTGTCTCTAAGAATTAGGATCAGATGTTTTCTGAGTGATTTAGGGTTTATATGGAAGCTTTGGACGTGATTATTAAGTGCTGCCCTCAAGTCCCCTTTTATAGAACTTAGGCAAGCCATAATCCTAGTCCTACTAGGATAATGCTTCCAAAATCCTAATCATACTTAACAACTCATCTTATCCTTATCCTAGAGATAATGGGAAGAGATAAGGCTTATCTATTAATTATCTAATATTAGATAATAATATTATCTCATAATATAAATATCTTAATTATTAGATAATTGCATATAGTTATCAAATATCAGAATAATATTATCTCATAATATATTTATCTAATATCTGATAAGATAATTACTTGATATTACTTTAATATCAAATAATATCACATAATATATATATATATATATATATATATATATATATATATATAAAACGTGAATTTATTATTCTTAATAATATATATGCACGAAAATAAGTCCAATTAATTGGATATTAATATAATTAAAGTACAATTAATTATTGTCTTATTCCTACTCCTTTTATGTGACCCTGTAGGTTCTTACTACGTTGAAAATGACTTATTATTGAGCCATAGACAGCGAGCAGTATCTAGCAATACATCACTGCCACTCAAGTAGTAAGAATGTCTGTGATTCGACATCCACCTAATACATGATCAACGTTTTGCATCATAACCCTTTTGTAATAACATCCAAATTGAACTAGAGGCATGGAATGTGTCATCCTCGTCAATGTTCAATTTATATTTCTTGATGCTGAGTAGACTTAAAATAATTAATATCACATATTAATTTAACTGAGCATGGCCATGCATTTCTAAGTCTCACTCAATCAAGGGGCCCAAGGATATTTCTTTTTTATACAAGAGTAACAAAATCCCATTTACATCACTCACTTCCCTCTGCACGATTTATGACACACCCAATCAATGCCCTACTTGTCATCCTGATTAAAGGTGACATAGGACAATATTAAAGTGAGTAATTCCTCATGTAGGGAACCGTAGTGACTTCAGGTCAAAGGTTTAACTTATGACACATTTATCCATGCAATATTCTCATAGTGGGTCAGTCCAGTACATTGTTCACTAGCAATGTACTCATGTATTGACTTGATATCACATATCCATGATTCGTAATCATCAGTCACTATACATGCTAGTCTCGATGTATTATTACTATCCTTTTCGTAATAATACTTGACTAGGGGCATTTTAGGAATAGCAAAGCTATTCCAAGGATAATTATTATATTAAGTTATAAATTGCGCATAATAATAATAAAAATAAAATATAATAATTAAATTGCCTAAAACATAATACATTGTATATAACTTCAATCATCTATATGATTGGTTCTAGGACATACACCAACAATTGCATGGATGTATTTGATTATTTATCATATGTTGCTTGGCACATAAGTTAAATGTTTATATTGATTTTGGTAAAACTATTTAAATGAAAGTGACATAGATTCAATTGGTTCTAATAAAGATGTTTAAAAAAGAAAGGGCACTAGGGGTCTTATAGTTAAGAAGGATAGAATCCTCATGCATGCCACAGGGGAAAGGCTGAGAGTAGACTTTAACAATAAGGGAGTTGCATGTAGGCCTAGTGGAATTGATTTCACCAGTTACTTCAATACTTTGGTATGTATCCATGTACTTATTAATGTTAAGGAATGACATCAAGTGGAATAGGACATCGAGGATGACATATAGGATGATTTATTAGTAAAGAACCTTAATACTTATCTTTATTTCAATCTTTACATGAGCTTAACAAGAAGTCATAGATCATTAATTATGTTTATCATTTTTGGGTTGCCCGACAGGCTACATTTGATATTCACCAAGATTATAAAGATAAGTTTTTGTATTAGTGGGCAAAAGATGGAAGGATTATAAGTATACATTAAATAAGAAGTATGCCAATGAAATAAGGACTTTAATGGGACCTCCCTTTAAAAATATGATTAAATCAACACCTTGATACGGGAGAAATCTATGGGGATATTATTGGAGTTTTGGATTATCACATGCAGCGAAATTTTAAAATTTTGATCCAAATTCTACCTAGGATCCATGCAAAAAGCATAAATCAATGATTAGGGTTTTACCTATTGGGCACTCATGTTTCTACTGATCAAAACTTGAGAGCGGATGAATCAAACGCTGGTCAGAAGGTACAGCGTCTCTACGGTATCCACATAGAGTGAACAACAACCTCTCACCCTCCACGAATCTGCTAGGATGCGTTTTTCCCTCTAGGAATTAGGATTGGATGTTTTTTGAGTGATTTAGAGTTTGTATGGAAGCTTTGAGCGTGTTGTTAAAGTTCTACCCTTAAGTCCCTTTTTATAGAATTTAGGCAAGCCATAATCCTAGTCCTACTAGGATAATACTTCAAAAATCCTAATCACACTTAACAACTCATCTTATCTTTATCCTAGAGATAATGATAAGAGATAAGACTTATCTATTAATTATCTAATATTAGATAATAATATTATCTTATAATATAAATATCTTAATATTAGATAATTGCATATAGTTATCAAATATCAAAATAATATTATCTCATAATATATTTATCTAATATCTGATAAGATAATTATTTGATATTATTTTAATATCAAATAATATCACATAATATATATATATTACATAAATTATTATTCTTAATAATATATATATGCACGAAAATAAGTCTAATTAATTGGATATTAATATAATTAAAGTTTAATTAATTATTATCTTATTCCTACTCCTTTTTGTGTGACCTTGTAGGTTCTTACTACGTTGACAATAACTTATTATTGAGCCATAGACAGTAAGCAGTATCTAGCAATACATTACTGCCACTCAAGTAGTAAAAATGTCTGTGATTCGACATCCACCTAATACATGATCAATGTTTTGCATCATAACCCTTTTGTAATAATATCCAAATTGAACTGGAGGCATAGAATGTGTCATCCTCGTCAATGTTCAATTTATATTTCTTGATACTGAGTAGACTTAAAATAAATAATTAATATCACATATTAATTCAATTGAGTATGGCCATGCATTTTTAAGTTTCACTCAATCAAGGGGCCCAAGGATATTTCTCTTTTATACAAGAGTAACAAAATTCCATTTACATCATTCACTTCCCTCTGCACGATTTATAACACACCCAATCAATGCCCTACTTGTCATCCTGATTAAAGGTGACATAGGACAATATTAAAGTGAGTAATTCCTCATGTAGGGAACCGTAGTGACTTCAGGTCAAAGGTCTATGTGTATTTGTGATTATATGAGAATAACTTATGAAACGTCTATCCATGTAATATTCTCATAGTGGGTCAATCCAGTACATTGTTCACTAGTAATGTACTCATGTATTGACTTGATATCACATATCCATAATTCGTAATCATCAGTTACTATACATGCTAGTCTCGATGTATTATTACTATCTTTTTTGCAATAATACTTGACTAGGGGCATTTTAAGAATAGCAAAGCTATTCCAAGGATAATTATTATATTAAGTTATAAATTATGCATAATAATAATAAAATTATAAAAATAAAATATAATAATTAAATTGCCTAAAATAAAACATAATACATTGTGTATAATTTCAATCATCTAGATGATTGGTTCTAGGACACACACCAACAGATATGCCATTCAAAAGGGTTCTAAGTATTTGTAGCCATTTCAATACTATTATCTTTCTTTCATTATTGACAAGGAATAATGTCTTTTTATCACTTATTTTATATATTTTTATTTTCAATAGGCTATAAATGCATAGAATAAGACAAATTAAGCCAAAAATGCGTACAAATATAAGTTTTCTTGAGGAAGGTACAAGTAGCTTAAGGAAAACCTTTTTAGGGAAAAGATTCAAGTTGTTGGAGAGCCCACTAATCAATTTTGTGATCAAGCATATGCCTCTGTCACCTCTATAGAATGCCATGATCTATAGGTGCGAGCAAGAATTGATAACAAGGGCAAATTCATGATAAAAGAGAGTTGATAGGTTACATAATAAGTAGAAAGTTATATCTTCCTTTTTTTTTGTCAGATATGGAGTGTGTTATCTAATTATAAGCATATGAATAATCATATTTGATTACATTATGCTAGGATAAGCTTAAGCAATAAGCTATCTAAGGAGAGCTTCAACTAACATGGAGGATAGACATATTGGCTAATGTTTTGGGAAACTTTAGAGCATCCTCAACATGTAAAAGGCATTGAAGGAATAGTTAGCATTAAGAAACAAATTATGTGAGCTTCAAAACATTCATGTAACAAATGACTATTTGAATGAGAAAAGGTAGAGCCACATAAATTGGCTCTACAACATATGCTAGTTAAACTTAAATGGACTAGTAGGTTATCAGTTGCCCCAAGGGAAGAGAAGGAGAAGAAGGTCTAGATGGTGACCTTAATGCCACAATAGGGTAGCTGCTACCCTACTAAACCTAGTCCTCTTGCCCAATTGCCATAGTTAAATTCTTGTCACCTTACTACTTGTTATTAAGCATTGCTTACTCATGTTGTAGGATTACATTGATATTGGTTGACTAGTTTATTTGTTATTGTAAGGTGGATGTAAGTGTATATTTAAGATTGTGAGGCCTTTTATTAGGTAAGTGGTGAAGGGCATGGCTTTCTTAAATCATGTGCTCCATATTGTTGAATTATTACAAGACTAATGTAAGGTTACGGTATATGTTATTAAGGATGAGTTAATTAAGATGCCCTTGCCAATGGAGGAGGTGACCCTGATGGCCCAAGTGCTTGATTCCTACCTAACTTGGCTAAAGATCTTAATTTCATTATCTAGAATGGTAAGGTTTTCCATTGTTTTAAGTTTATTATTTAAAATTAAATGAAATATTATTTAATATTTATGATTGTCATATTTTTTTGCAATCTATTTTTAGGTACCTTTATAAAAAGAAAAGGGAAAGGGGAAATGGTTGGAGGATAAGGACAATGATATCAATTCTAAAGAATCAAAGACTTTGATAGCTTATCTTTAATGAAAAAGAAAGGTAAGAACATCTTAAGAGGAGGTTTGATCCATTATAGAGAAAATGTCAAATGATGGGTTCATTTTGTTATCTCTGAGCATGGATGCTATTGGGACACATTGATAACATTCTCCTCTTCAAAAATTTTATCTTGCATGTTCTAAATGGAGAAGAGTTAGATGTTTTCATTGTCATGACTTGGATTAGGTGAGTTAATCTTTACCTTTCAAGTTTTCCTTAATTTTATGCACATATTAGACAATATGAATTCTAATGCTAACTTATTTTACAAATTATAAGCACTTGCATTATGATATCAAGGAGAGGAACTTAGGTTGCTATTTCAATTCCCTAAATCCAAATAGGGTGAAGGATTTAGGGATAAACTTGGAGTTTCAAAACAAGTACAGAAATGAGACCATGACACTGAATAAGACATGACAATGCTATATAGTACCATACTCCTAAAGGTATATGGGTGTGAGGATGAGCTTTAATTTAGCTTTGGTTATATTTTTTCTTTCATTATCTTACTTTGATATTAATAATGTTGTAGCCATCACCAAATGTTAAATGTGGTCTATTTGAAGTTAAAGACGATTTAGCTTGATTGTTAGGGCATGAACTGTGCAAAGATTGGAAAAAGAGATTGATGGTAGCAATAGATATATACTATAGAGTGCAAAGCTCTACCAAGGTCAATGTTGAATGGATAGTAGTAAAGGTAGCTTTCTTGTGCATGTTTGAGTACCTAATATAATGATTGATTGTCATTGCAAGAAATTGACACTATTTTATATTGATTTGTTGTAATGCCCTAGATAAGAAGGTTATATGGAGTATGGATACTATGTGTGTAAATACATAGTTAGTATGGTCCAAGATATGAAAAGTAATGAAATGCCTAATAAGGTAGTTTGTTTCAATTTTAATTAGGTAAATACTTATAAAAAATAGGTATAACATGTAATTCTTCAAAGGAAACATAGGACTCTATAGTATAAAAGATTTAGTAGCCTTTTAGAAGGAATGGTTACATATGTATTAAAAAAGATACAAGCACTAGCAAGTGGGGGCATTGTCAAATGTAAACTCAAAGGGTTCAATTATAAATGAAAATGTATATATGATTATGCTTATAAGTAATTACTTGTAAATTTATATCTTATTTTGTGTGCATTATGAAAGTTGTTTATATATGTTGTTGCATAATTTAATCTTGTTTAAAAGGTAGATCTTTTTTGCATTAGCAAGTGTGTCCACCCTACTATTTATATAAAAAGTTTGGTTTTTGTCTTTAAGGTAATAATAGAGGTACACATTAAGAAAAAACAATATACCATGTCAATTGTTTATTGACAACTGATGTGGATAATATACAACATCAATTCTAATAATAACTTATATGAAAAGGTACAATTATGTTTAGAGTAGTTACAGTAATAAATTGATAAAGTGGAAATTTGTATCAATTTTATTGTATAATTGATGTGGAAAAATAAAATATTATTAAGCTTATGTCATCAATTTTAGCTTTTAACTAATGTGGAGTACTTAAATGACACCATTTTACTCTCCTCCAAACTTATGAAAATGAAAGTAGGGATGCCAAATATTATACTACAAAGTGAAATTGTCCTCCTCACGAAAGAGAAAGTGCCTTATGGAGTGATTAACCAGTTAGTTTTCTTTTATAAGTAAAAAATCTGTTGCAATTTCTTTATATAAAAGATCATTTTAAGTTAAGTTCAACAATTTATTTGTTCTTGTTGGTGTTTTCTTCTTAATGTTAAGGTCTATTTGAATGCCTTAATTTTGCTTTAAACCTAATTAAGAATGTCTACTTATTATATCTTATATTAATTTATTTAGGTTCTTTGTTTCTCATTATTTAGGGTTTTAGATGATGTGAGTTTCTTGAAGAAATGGTGGTAGATTTTTTCCTTACAAAAGTAAGCTAATGAGTATTTCTATACAAAGTGTCACGATAACATGAGCAATTCAAGCAAAGCATGATACCACCAAAGCCAAGTAATAAATTTTTCTAATAGAAGTATATTATATTAATGCTTCACCTATAACATTAATTCCAATGTCCTTGGGCCTTTATTTTACAACAATGAGATTCACAAGTATTTTTATCAATAGTCATATTAATGGAAAATAATGTAAGTTCTTTTTCAACATTTAAAAGTATTATTTTTAGATTTTGCAACATTTACATATTATATGCCTTCTAATATTTGAATCCAAATAACTGTATTATTCATCATCTTTTTCTAATTTATTACATTTCAGATATTAATTTTAACTATAAAGACATTGAGATAGGGCTTGAGATGTTGTTATTACTGCTTGTATGGTAATATTAGTTATTGGATTCTATAATTAGGTTATATAGTAATATGAGTTGTTAGATTCTTTAATTAGGTTTGGATACTAATTTAGGGGTATTGAGGTTTAGGAGATTTCTTAAAGATTAAAAAAATCAACAAATAATATCAGTTATTTTATAAACCTTTCATCCAAATACATAACAAACATTGGTTATTTAAAAAATCCAATGTCTCAGTCATATTTAAGTTATGGAAAATCGATTATTAACATCGATTACAAAATCAAAAAACCAGGGTCATATTTCAATTATTCAATAATATACTAGAACCAAACACATTGATTTTACTATAAAAAATAACATTGTTAGATGTATTTAATGTTAGTTCAAAAATTGACATTAACTCTACCAATCATACAACGAATCTAGTATATATGTCTTGCAGTAATCGACGTAGAATGCATTAAACAATTAACATTAAATGACTCTTCTATCATAGCGGATAATGATTAATTAAATAAGCAATGCTTTTAGCTCTTGTGGCATTAATAACCCATTCATTATCTATTTAAATATTGTATATCCCTGCACCTTACATGAGAGAATGAGAGACAAGTCATTATATCTAGCATAAGCATGTAGTTAGCATTTCAAAATTAATATAAAATTAATTTTGGAAAAAGATTTTTTTATATTGCATCAGAACAAATGCTATATAAAGATGAAGCCAAAACCAAAGTATGATAGTACCAATCGACATATAAGTTTTTCTATTCATAGGTTAAATAATTATTACTAAATTCATCATCAAGGATATTCTCATTGTCCTTTACAATTTAAACCTTTTTCACATTTCTAAATTGAAATTATGTTCACTTCCAACCACAACTGTAGCATTTATTAATTAGATATAAACAAATGGTAGTTTTTGAAATGCACAAAAGAAACCATTTTAAAAGCAAAAGGAGTTGTGAGAGAAACTAGTGAAATCATGAATCCTAATTTCACTTAGTGATAAGATCAATAAATTGTTGCTAGCTAATTCAATCGATGACCTATTATTAAATCTTCAATTCCTTAATGATTTATCATATAAGTATATGCACATAAGAGACAACACCATAAATGCTTACTTGAGCAAAAATTAAATAAAAATTAATGACATCTATTAAGTTTTGCCTTCTAAAAACATACTTTATCCACTACAATATATACCGTGCCAATTGTCATTTAAGCCTTAAGAAAAAACATTTAACATCATAAAGCTGACAAAATTTGATTTCAATTGTGTTTTAAAACCATGTTCTCTAAGTTAATCAATTTACAATTCAAACAATCCAAGGAACAAAAGGACTACCAAATATGAATTACTTAATGCATCAAAAAATTACACCATCCGCTTAAAACATGTATTTACTTCACTTAAAGAAGCACTAATAGAGATGTACATTAGGTTTCATACTTAATTAGTTCATATAACTAGACAACCATCTATTTTAATTAATTAAAGCCTAGGAAATTTATACAACGATTTTGCAAAGTCAACAATAACTAGAACATAAGAAAAAAAAGGTAAGTGTGGAAAAATGCTAAATTTGTACATTAAATGATTGATACAATCATGAGGAGACAGAGATTATGGACTCATAGCCATGTTGTATGATAGGATAAGCTTTTTTTAATTCCAAGCACCATTTGTTAATGAAAATAAGCTGATATCATTAATATTCTAGCATTTTGACATGTTATGCATATGTTAAGATTAAAAAAATGAAATGAGGAATTTCAATTTTTTACTAAGATGAAGCTAAAATTCTTTGTTTTTTTTCTATGAAGTATATTGAAAGCCATACAAGTAAATGAAAAACCTTCAATGGCTTGCAGCTCATTTTGAGGGTTCAATCACTTAAATAAAAAATGCTTCATAAAGTTTCATAAAAATGTTAATAGAAAAAGAAAAGGCTATTGTTTTAAATTTGATCACATCTAAAGTCTGGTTGAGTTATAGATACATAGCTAATTATGCTAAAAGATGACAATGTTGATGCATAATATAAGATAAAACTATTCCAAAAGTTTCATAACAAAATTTCTCTTATCATTTTAATGATGGTTAAAATTAATAAGTTTTTCAAAAACTTTCATTCAAATTCCCTATCTTTCCTTGCTTCTAAGTTATGAAAATCAATATCTCAAGTTTGTTTACTATTACAAACACAAAAGCTAGATTTATTACTAGCTGCTTTGTAATGGATACAAATAGAATAGATTCATAATTATAGTAATTATAGTGACAAATTTGCATACTATACATCGACAAAATTATAAGAATATTTTC
This sequence comes from Sindora glabra, assembly GCA_020226215.1. Lineage (NCBI taxonomy): Eukaryota > Viridiplantae > Streptophyta > Magnoliopsida > Fabales > Fabaceae > Sindora > Sindora glabra. Next base: position 42,469,254 of record CM035229.1, read on the forward strand.
TTTATGGATTGATTATCCTTGATAAGTGATCCTTCCTTTTCTTTCTTTAAACAAAATCTCTTTCCATAAAAATTTTAAAGAATTATTATTATACGTATGTATGTCATGATAGGAGAAATTACCTTCCAATGTTGTTCCACTAGGAAAGGAACCTAAGATATGCAATTTATAGATACCTCTAGCAACATAATCTAAAACTCAATGTCATTAAGAAGGCAATTTTAATTTGTATCATTGTTTATGAATCAAAAGAGTAGAAATCTCTGCTAATAATAGGAAATAACATTATCTAATAACAGAGATTGAATTATCTAGTGATCTTAAGCTCCCTTACCTAAACTAAATATAACTTATTTAGGCCTTTAAGCAGATAAAAGATCACAATCCAATTGATCAAAGTTAAATCCAATGTGTACAAATGACTAACTAACAAAATGAACCTCTATCTTTATAGTTACTTTGCTTATAATACAATACAACTTTCTCTTTCATTTTTTATACTGTTGTCGTATATGTGTTATATGCAGGAAGAAAGTCAATTTCTTATATTATTTAAAGATGAAAAATTGAACAGCTTTTATATTTTTGTTATACATAGGTAGAAAGTTAATCATTAACTTTCTTGGCTTAACATGCATACCCTTTTCAATATAACAATGACCAAAAAAAGAGAAAAAAACCAAAAAGAATATAGGAAGAAGAAATAATTCTACAAATAAGAAAATGACACTCTTCCATTAAATAGCAATCATTTAATCATAACATTGAATAATTATAATAAAAGGTAAACTCAAAAGAAAACAAGAATTAAGGAAAGCTCTGTAAGCTCCCTTACTCAATAACACCTTAATCCTCATTAAATAGATAATTAATGCATACTAACTTACCTTCTATTCTAAGCTAGCTCACAATACCTCAAATTTCTGTATTTCATACAATATAGGCAAGGGTCATATAATTATGCCAAAAGTTCAACTTACAAGATACACATCCATCATTTACAATATCACCAACTATATTATCATATTTGATACAACTTCAAAATTTTATTCTCCTTTGTCAAGAGGGTCTTTAGAAGCATCACCTGGAATGGTTAGTAACAATACAGAAACATAAGAAACAAAGTTTCCCAGTAGCTAGCTATTACCACAAAAATATATCAAGCCATTCCAGATCCTTAAGCAAATAAAACGTACATTTCAAAATCAAGTAATCATTTATCATCTCATTCCATACCATTGTAAGAAATATGCACTGCACACAGCAACCATCAAGCCCATTCAAGGACTTGTATAGATATCTAGATGGCCATCACAGATAATCGTACCTAGGCCTCATATACAGCAATTTCATTGTCTTCCCGAGGTACTCGGGCCATAGGCCTCACATACAGTATTTCTCTATCTTCCCGAGGTACTCGGGCCATAGGTACCGCACACAGCAATTTCATTATCATCCCGGGGAACTTGGGCCATAGGCCTCACACACAGCATTTTATTGTCTTCCCGGGATGCGTGCACAACAATTTCATACACATTCCATACAATGGCATAAAATACAAAAATCATGTAAATAGAAAACAGAGCTTAAAGATAAAGCTAGCTACCTTTTAAAAGCTTCCAATAGTGATGTTTCCTTTGCCCTCACTTAAAAACTTCTTTACAATTCCTTTTGCCTTTCCAACTTGTCACTCCTTAGTCTACATAAATACACATCATAGTTCTTATTAGAACATCAACATTTTCCTTAAACTTCATGTATTCTTCACTTCCTCCACATTGATAAATGCACAAATGCACTTAAGTTCTATGTACTTCATCATTCATGTACAAATTGATTGAAAAGGATACTTAGATGCTCTATATTTTATTTTCAGGCTTTGGAATGACACAAATATGCATTAGAAAAGGATCTGGAGGCAAAACCGTGCAAATCATGAAGAATCAAGGCCAAAATGTTCACTTGACAAAGAACACGGGGTATGGGAACCCTGTGTTTAGGGCCGTGTTTCTTTCTGGATCACTTCGAGGCTTCACTGGATTGCTCGACAAAGAACACGGGGGTAAACACGGGCCGTGTCATACCCCATGTATCTTACTGCCCTTTAGTTCTAAGGTAAACACGGGAAGTGTCGCACCCCATGTAACATACTGATCAGTCTTCGATGAAGAACACGGGGTACAACACGGGCCGTGTTATACCCCGTGTACATTACCAGTCTTCCAAAAACACAATTTAAATGGCTAAAATCTCCTTCCTTCCTTCTTTTCCACATTCAAGGTTTTGGCTTCTCAAAAAGGAAGTTTCTTACACACTTTCATAATTCAAAATTTCATCTTCCATAGGCTTCATAATTCATAAGAATCATCTTAATTTCATCAATTTAGCCAAATTCCAACAAATCATGTCAAATCCACACATGCACCATTATGCCTCTAAAACCCTAGTGTGTACATCATGGTTTCTTGTTGTTTTTACACCAAACCAAAGCCATAAATCAACATAACAACATCCAAAACACCATTAGACATGTTCAAATCATCCAAAACTCCATGGTCAACTACCTTTGACCACACCAATATCAAAATTTCATGAAACTAAGAAGAGTACATTAAAGAGCTTTTAGAGGAGAATATTTTTACCTCTTGCTGCAACTTGAAAATCCTCACTTAGAGCTCACCAAACTTGATCAAACTTGAGCTTTCTTCAATCTAAACACACCAATAGATAGAGCTTGATGAGAAGGGAAATCGCACATCATACATGCACAGCGGAATAAAAATTTTGCACGATTTCCACCAAGGATCCATGCGAATTTAGAACGCCATAGATTAGGGATTAGGGTTTATACCTTTCGGCAAAATTCTTCTGACTGCTGCAGCAAATCCGATCTGCTTCCAAATCACGAATCGGAATGGAAACCAGTAAATCAGATCACCAGTACAATGTTTTGTGGCTGCACCTCTGTGGTATCCACACGAACTCGTGAATCACCGATGAATGTCCGCTACACACATCGGTTGGAATTGATCTCCTTAGACCTCGTAGTGCTAGCTACGCCTCTTCAGAGATTTTGGTCAAGGAGAGTGGCTAGGGTTTTTCTATGCTTTTACTTGGGGTGCGTGAAGAATAATAGTAATCCGATTATTACCCAATAAGCCTATTTAAATAGGTGCATAGAAAAACCTAACCTATTTGGGCCTTATTCCATTGTATAATTATAGGCTTACTATTGGGCCTTATAATTATAACATGAATTCCCAAATATTAAGCCTAAACAATTTGGTCCATTAATTCCAAATTCACTAAGCTCTAAGTGTGCGACCCTACAGGCTCTCATTACGTTGGCAATGACCATTAATCATATTAATGATCATAAACAAAGATTGGTGTCTAGCAACACATCATTGTTACCCAAGTAATGAGAAAGTCGGTGATTTGACTAAACCTTTACACGTGATCATCACTTATGTCCTTTTGTCCTATACATCTAGATTGAGCACGAGACATGGACCGTGTCATTCCCGTATAGCCCAATCTTAAGGTTTCTTGACTCCTAAGTAAGCTGACTGAAACAAATGTAATTGATATCTCATGTCAATTCATCTGAGCATGGCCATGCATTTTCTCAACTTTACTTAGTCAAGGGGCCCATAGATGTTACTCCTGTTATATAGGAGGGACAAATCTCATCTTGATCACACAAACCCCTCCGCATGATATGTGACATATCCAATATCTACCCTTGCATTCACTTAACCATTAGTGACATAGAATAGTATCAAAATATGAAACTCACATGTAGGGAACCTTGGTGATCTCAGGTCAAAGGACCATATTAATAATGATTACTAAGAACCACTTATGACACTCATATAACGATCCATGTAGTGTTCTTAATATGGGTCGGTCCAATATACAAGTTCTCTAACTTGTACTCATGTGTAAACTTGATATCCCATATAAGTTTTCACACATGCTAGTCTTAACATATCAAAGCAACCTAATCCACAATGATATATGACTAGGGACATTTAAGAATACAATTATTCTAAGGTTATTATTATAATTAAATATATTACGCAGACAATATATATAAATATAATAATTGGAATTGCCATTAAAATAACATGATTCAAAATTACAATCACCAATATGATTGGTTTTAGGGCATATACACTAACAGAGAAGAGCAACTTTCCCTTCTACATCTAAGCCTAATTCTCACTATATTTGGGTGAAAAAGTCAAAAGAAGCTTTCTCTCTCTTCCTTCTCTCTCTTGCACATTTTTTGTGCTTTCATGGAGGTTTCTACAGCTTGGAGAAGAAAGGAGAAGGAAGAAGAGCTTTCATGAAGCTTCAAGGGTATTTTGGTCCTTTTTAAAATTTTCAAGGGCATTTTAGTCTTTTTTCACCAATTAGTAAGGCTATTCTTGCTATTCTCTTCTAATAATGACACTTGTCATGTGTTTATTGGTTACACTAATTAAAATCACATATTACACCCCAAATTCTTGATTATTCATATTAGATCCCAAATTCTTGGTTATTTACACTTTAACCACACCCGATTTTGCACTTTTGCAATTTAGTCTATAGGGTTTCTGTCTGTTTAAAATTCCTTACACTGTCAGACTTAGACAACTCTCCTTTTTAAGATTTTCTAACCTCCTCTGATCATCTATACTGTTTAGGAAAATTAATTCTTTTCCCACTACCCTTTTTCCTTCCGAATTTCGTTTACACTTACACTTAATTCCTTTTATCTGAAGATTCACTCACCAATCTAATTCAAACATACTCTTCGTTTCTATAGCCTCAGAATTTGGAGATTCAAATAATAGAATTAAAAATTCAGGACATTACAAGCTCCAATTTGGAAAATTCAAATCTATATTTCTATTCTTGAAAGCTAGTTGTTACATCCATTTTACAAAATTTAGTAGTTTGGCAACTCTGATTTGCTTGATTAAAGTGAGAGAGCTAAAGTTTATAAAAGGGTAAATCTTATCCTGAGCATTAAAACATAAGTCGACTAGAGACTAGCTAAAAAGATAGACAACTAATGTAACCATTAGCTGAACATGGCATAAAATAGCAAAGGAATAGAGATCATAAGTAATTATTCTAATAATGGGGTCCCATCTTCCTAGACCATTTAAACACGTGGTAATCACCCATTCTATAATGTAACCGCCTATGATGCTAATGCATTACCAACCACTTAAGGCTATAAGTCTATAAATTGCTTTTATTATAATATGCAAGAAGCTTTATTTTGCCATTTTGATAACATAAAAACTACTACACACATTGCATACATATATTTTGCAATCTTTTAGCCTAGAATTTGTAGCTATTTTTTTGCCATTTTAAGCAACTTCACATATTTTCTCTAGCATAATTCCTATAATGAGAGCGACCAAAGATCTTTCTAGAGTGTCCAACTTAGTTAAGGCACTCTTATTCTTAAAGAAGGCTTTGCAAGGACTCTTGTTATCAATGTAAGTTTTTATGACTAAGTTGCCCACACCCTACATATTTTATTTAACTTCCATTAAATATTTACATGATTTGTTCCTTCATTGATTATTGCTTCCATTTGTATCATTTATACTCACCTTAAATGATTATTGTATTAGATTTTTGCTAGTATACTATGTGCTTAGATCTTAAATTTTATATTAATTGTTAAAATTGATCTTTCTTATCATGTTGCAATTTTAATAAGAAAACAAAATGGTACACTCGATGGAGCATAGTTAAGGTATTTAAAATATAACACCTTTTTGTTTATGCAATTAAGAAATAGTAGAATTATATCACTTGTAAGTATTGGTATATTGTCTTTCTTTTCTAGGCCCTTTTATGAAAACTCCTTATTACAAGAAGGCTTTTAGAAGACCTTGACCAAACCTAACAATTGGAGACCATGACTAAAAGTTTTGAAAACTTGAAGGCTATCTAGAATGCTAATAAGCAAAGTAATCCCACTAATAATATTAGACAAAACCAATCAAATGCATACAAGAGAAATGACCCTATAATCATCACAAATAGGTAGGTTAGAATAGCAAAAATACCCATAGCAATAAGTCAAATAATAGCTAGATGAGTAGTAGAAGTAGGCATGCAAGGTTACCCCATGGAATGCCCTATGGCATATTGACAACCTGTAATATCCTGAATTTTTTAATCCTATCATTTGAATCTTTAAATTCTGAGGCTGTAGAAATGAAGAGCACGTTTAAATTAGCTTGGTGGGTGAATCTTAAGGTGAAAGGAATTAAGTGTAAAGGTAAACGAAGTTTTGAAGGAAAAAGGGTATTAGGAAAAGAATTAATTTTCCTAAGCAGTATAAATGATCAGAGGAGGTTAGAAAATCCTAAAAAGGGGAGTTGTCTAAGTCTGATAGTGTAAGGAATTTTAAATAGACAGGAACCCTATGGACTAAATTGCAAAAGTGCAAAATCGGGTGTGGTTAAAGTGGAAAATAACCAAGAAATTGGGATCCAATATGAATAACCAAGAATTTGGGGTGTGATATATGATTTTCTTTTAGTGAGGCCAATGGACACATGACAAGTGTCACTGTTAGGAAAAAATGGCAAGAATAGCCTTATTAATTGGTGAAAAAGGACTAAAATGCCCTTGAAAATGTCAAAAAGGACCAAATTACCCTTGAAGCTTCATAAAAGCTCTTCTTCCTTCTTCTTCCTTCTCCAAGCTGCAAAACACCTCCATGAAAGCTCCAAAAACGTGCAAGAGAGAGAAGGAAGAGAGAGAAAACTTCTTTTGACTTTTTCACCTAATTATAGTGAGATTTAAGCTTAGTGGTAGAAGGAAAAGTTGCTCTTCTCATCAAGCTCTATCTATTGGTGTGTTTAGATTGAAGAAAAGTTCAAGTTTGATCAAGATTGGTGAGTTCTAAGTAAGGATTTTCAAGTTGCAGCAAGAGGTAAAAATGTTCTCCCCTAAGGGCTCTTTAATGTACTCTTTTTAGTTTCTTGAAATCTTGATGTTGGTGTGGTCAAAGGTGGTTGACCATGGAGTTTTGCATGATTTGAACATGTCTAATGGTGTTTTGGATGTTGTTATGTTGATCTATGGCTTTGGTTTAGTGTAAAAACAACAAGAAACCATGATGTACATACTAGGGTTTTAGAGGCATGTTGGTGCATGTGTGTATTTGGCATGATTTGTTTGGAATTTGGTTAAGTTGATGAGATTAAGATGATTTTTATGAATTATGAAACCTCCCTTTTGAGAAGCCAAAACCTTGAATGTGGAAAAGAAGGAAGGAAGGAGATTTAGCCATTTAAAATGTGTTTTTGGAAGACTGGTGATGTACACGGGGTAGAACACGTCCCGTGTTGTACCCCGTGTTCTTCATCGAAGGCTGTTCAGTGTGTTACACGGGGTGCGACACTCCCCGTGTTTACCTCAGAATTGAAAAGCAGTAAGAAACACGGGGTATGACACGGCCCGTGTTCACCCCCGTATTCTTTGTCGAGCAATCCAGTGAAGCCTTGAAGTGATCCAGAAAGAAACACGACCCTAAACACGGGGTATGGGGACCCCGTGTTCTTTGTCAAGTGAACATTTTGGCTTTGATTCTTCAGGATTTGCACGGTTTTGCCCCCGAATCCTTTTCTAATGCATATTTGTGTCATTCCGAAGCTTGAAAAATAAAGTATAGAGCATCTAAATAAATGAGGAAGCACATAGAACTTGCATTTGTGCATTTATCAATGTGGAGAAAGTGAAGAATACATGAGGATTAAGGTGTTAATAAGTAAGGGAGTTACATTCTTGGTATCAGAGCATGTTTTTGGGCCTTGTGGTATATGTGTGAATATCCGTCCTGTTTAATTATAATTAGTAGTTGCGTAAATGGAAGTGTGTTCATATTGAAATTTCAGAAAAGCATGGCTGGTAGAGGTAGAAAAAGAAAAGATACAAGTGAAGGAGGAAATGATGAGATGGCTCATGCCATGTCTGCTATAGCTCAAGTGTTACAAAGGCTTGAGCAGAGGTTTGATCAAGGGGATCAACAACATCAACCCCATGAGATTGGACCTATTCAGACTGAGGAGGAGGTGCAGGCTAATAAATTAGCCAAGTTGGTGAATCAATTTAGAAAGATGAACCCTCCCTCCTTTAATGGGAAAGCTGGTCCCAACGGAGCAGAAAACTGGATTAGAGAGATCCAGAAGATCTTTGGCTTAGTGCCTTGCAACTCTGAACAAAGGGTGCAGTTAGCTACTTTTCAGCTATGTGAAGAGGCTGAGTATTGGTGGGAAAGTACTAGACAGATTCTGTTGAATGGAGAACAGCCTCTGAATTGGGAAAATTTTACTGCAGCCTTTTATGAACAGTATTTGCCTGAAATTATTTAGGGACCAGAAGGAGTGTGAATTTCTAGATTTGCAGCAAACTGATGAGATGGATACAGAAGAGTTCTTGGCCAAATTTGAGGAGATGTCTAAATTCTCTAGATATTTGAGGGATCATTACAATGAGGCATGGAAGTGTATGAGATTAGAAAGAGCTATTAAACCTGAGATAGCCATTTCTGTCACGGGCCAAAAAATTAGAAGTTACCCAGAATTAGTAAGTGCCATTAGAGCCATCGATGCTGTTTTAAAAAAGAAGAAATCCTTGGAAGGTGATGTTAGTGTATATGCCTTAAAACCAATCATATTGGTGATTGTAATAGGAGTAACATCTATGGGCCCCTTGATTAAGTAAAGCTGAGAAAATGCATGGCCATGCTCAGATGAATTAACATGAGATGTCGATTACATTTGTTTCAGTCAGCTTACTTAGGAGTCAAGAAACCTTAAGATTGGGCTATACGGGAATGACACGGTCCATGTCTCGTGCTCAATCTAGATGTATAGGACAAAAGGACATAAGTGATGATCACGTGTAAAGGTTTAGTCAAATCACCGACTTTCTCATTACTTGGGTAATAATGATGTGTTGCTAGACACTAATCATTGTTTATGATCATTAATATGATTAATGGTCATTGCCAACGTAATGAGAGCCTGTAGGGTCGCACACTTAGAGCTTAGTGAATTTAGAATTAATGGACCAAATTGTTTGGGCTTAATATTTGGAAATTCATGTTATAATTATAAGGCCCAATAGTAAGCCTATAATTATACATGGAATAAGGCCTAAATAGGTTAGGTTTTTCTATGCACCTATTTAAATAAGCTTATTGGGTAATAATAGGATGACTATTATTATTCACGCACCCCAAGCAAAAGCATAGAAAAACCTAGCACCTCTCCTTGACCAAAATCTCTGAAGAGGCGTAGCTAGCACTACGAGGTGTAAGGAGATCAATTCCAACCGGTGTGTGTAGCGAACATTCACCGGTGATTCACGCGTTCGTGTGGATATCACAGAGGTGCAGCCACATAAACGTTGTACTGGTGATCTGATTTACTGGTTTCCATTCCGGTTCGTGATTTGGAAGCAGATCGGATTTGCTGTAGCGGTCAGAAGATTTTTGGCCGAAAGGTATAAACCCTAATCCCTAATCTATGGTGTTCTAAATTCGCATGGATCCTTGGTGGAAATCGTGCAAAAATTTTATTCCGCTGTGCATGTATGATGCGCGATTTCCAGCAGGTGATGCATCTAAGAAAAGACTTAGTGGCGAATTTCAAAAGGGTAAGGGTAAGAGTTGGAATGATAGAAGGCCACGAACTTTTAATCCACCCTCCAGGAGTCAGTCCCTTGCATTTAGACCTCCAATTCAATCTTCTCCTTAATCTTCTGTCAGTAATAGGCCATGTAACCAATGTGGTAGATTTCATGGTAATGAACCTTGTCCTGTGAAAGTATGTTATAATTGTAAGAGACCAGGACATATAGCTAGAAATTGTAGATTTAGGACAGAAGAATCTTCTTCAGGATCTCGCCCGGCTGTGTCAGCTAGGCCTAACCAGTCTAAATCAAGTGGTGGTCAAGGAAGACCCCCAACCCAGGGCCGAGTATTTGCCTTATCCAAAGAGGAGGCCAGAAAATCACCTGAACTCATCCAAGGTATAATAATATTATGTGGTTCTCTAGTAAATGCTATGTTTGATTCAGGTGCTACTTATTCCTTTATTTCTTATGAATGTGTGGGGCATTTGAATCTGATTCCTGAGACATTGACATATCATATGGTTGTGAATACCCCCACAGGAAATTGAGTTGTGACCTCAGATGCATGTTTGAACTGTGTGATACAGTATGAGAGTACATGCAGTGTTCTTAATTTGATATGCTTACCGTTACATGATATTGATGTAATTATTGGCATGGATTGGTTATCCGCCAATCGAGCTGTGCTTGATTGTTCTAGTAGAACTGTATCTGTATGTGCTGATATGCCTGTGGATATGGAGGTATCTTGTTCTGTGTTATCTATGGACAATATGTTCCTAAACTATACCTGTGCAGAGAGTAGTCTGGAAAGTGATGCTAAGGGGTTTATGATTTTCTTTGCTGTACAAGCTGAGTGTGATGATGATATAGGGAAAATACCCGTAGTTAGGGAGTATGCTGATATATTCCCTAAGGATTTTCGTGGACTACCCCTTGATAGAGAAGTGGAATTCGCAATTGACCTAGTACCGGGTTCGACCCCAGTTTCCAAGATTCCATACAGAATGGCTCCAGCAGAATTAGTAGAACTTAAGAAGCAGATAGAAGAGTTATTAGAAAAAGGATTCATTCGACCTAGTGTAGCCTCATGGGGTGCACCAGTTTTGTTTGTTAAGAAAAAGGATGGGAGTTTAAGGTTGTGTATTGACTACAGGCAACTAAACAAGGTGACAATTAAAAATAAATATCCTTTGCCTGGAATAGATGATTTGTTAGACCAATTGGTGGGTGCCACTGTTTTCTCAAAAATTGATTTAAAATCTGGATACCACCAATTGAAAGTTAAAAATGAAGATGTACCGAAAACTGCATTTAGAACTAGATATGGTCATTATGAGTTTCTTGTTATGCCTTTTGGATTAACAAATGCACCAGCTATTTTTATGGATTACATGAACAGAATTTTTAGACCATATCTAGATCAATTTGTAGTTGTATTTATTGATGACATACTTATCTATTCTAAGACACCAGAAGAACATGAAACTCATTTACATATAGTCTTGCAAATTTTGAGAGAAAAGAGACTGTATGCAAAGTTGAGTAAATGTGAATTTTGGTTGCCTGAAATCAAATTTTTGGGGCACGTAGTGTCTAAAGATGGAGTATCTATTGATCCACATAAAGTGGAAGTGGTACTGGAATGGGAAAGGCCCAGAACGGTGACAGAAATAAGGAGTTTTCTTGGCCTGGCAGGGTACTATAGGCGTTTTATCCAAGGTTTCTCTCAGTTAGCTTTGCCTTTGACCAGATTAACAAGAAAGGAGCAACCATTTGTATGGACAGATAAATGTGAGCAAAGTTTTCAAGAGCTGAAAAATAGATTGACTTCTGCCCCAGTGTTGGTAATTCCTGATTCTAGTAATCTGTTTACGATTTTCAGTGATGCCTCTAGAAAAGGGTTAGGATGTGTGTTGATGCAGGAAGGTAAAGTAGTTGCTTATGCATCTAGACAGTTGAGACCTCATGAAGAAAACTATCCTACGCATGATTTAGAGTTAGCAGCTATTGTATTTGCATTAAAGATTTGGAGGCATTATTTGTATGATACACAGTTTGAGGTGTTTACAGACCACAAAAGCCTTAAATATCTTTTTGATCAGAAAGAGTTAAATATGAGACAGAGAAGATGGCTAGAATTTCTTAAGGATTATGACTTTACTCTTAAATACCATCCAGGAAAAGCAAATGTAGTGGCAGATGCACTTAGTAGAAAGAACCATACAGACGCTAGAAGATATGTTAAGATCTTGTGTGCTAGAAATGAAAGGAAATTGGGATTCATATCTGCCATTAGCTGAATTTGCTTATAATAATAGTTTTTATTCTAGCATACAGATGGCACCATATGAAGCTCTGTATGGTAGAAAGTGTAGATCTCCATTATGTTGGGTAGAATTGAATGAAAGAACTATCTTAGGGCCAGAACTAGTGGACCAAACCACTCAGCAGATAAAGCTTATCAAGGAAAGATTATTAGCAGCACAAAGTTGTCATAAGAGTTATGCAGATAAAAGAAGGTGACCCCTAGAATTTGAGGTGGATGATCATGTCTTTCTCAGAGTAACTCCGGTTACAGGTATAGGCAGATCACTTAGAATTAAGAAGCTCTATCCCAGGTATGTTGGTCCATTTCAGATCATTGAGAGAGTGGGACCATTAGCGTATAGAATTGCCTTGCCTCCTGAATTATCACAATTGCATGATGTGTTTCATGTTTCTCAGTTGAAAAAGTATCATCCTGATCCCACCCATATCATAAATTATGAAGGATTGAGAATACATGAGAACTTATCATTTACTTTAGAACCAGAAAGAATCTTGGATGTACAGGTGAAACAACTAAGGAATAAAAGTATTCCTTTAGTAAAAGTATTATGGAGAAACATGTCAGAGGAGGAGGCAACCTGGGAAACTGAGAAAGATATGAAAAATCGGTATCCCCATCTCTTTACTTAAGGTATGTATCTCGAATTTTGAGGACAAAATTCTTTTAAGGGGGGTAAAGTTGTAATATCCTGAATTTTTTAATTCTATCATTTGAATCTTTAAATTCTAAGGCTGTAGAAACGAAGAGCACGTTTAAATTAGCTTGGTGGGTGAATCTTAAGGTGAAAGGAATTAACTGTAAAGGTAAATGAAGTTTTGAAGGAAAAAATGGTAGTAGGAAAAGAATTAATTTTTCTAAGCAGTATAAATGATCAGAGGAGGTTAGAAAATCCTAAAAAGGGGAGTTTTCCACGTCTGACAGTGTAAGGAATTTTAAATAGACAGGAACCCTATGGACTAAATTGCAAAAGTGCAAAATCGGGTGTGGTTAAAGTGGAAAATAACCAAGAAATTGGGATCCAATATGAATAACCAAGAATTTGGGGTGTGATATGTGATTTTCTTTTAATGAGGCCAATGGACACATGACAAGTGTCATTATTAGAAAAAATGGCAAGAATAGCTTTATTAATTGGTGAAAAAGGACTAAAATACCTTTAGAAATGTGAAAAAGGACCAAATTACCCTTGAAGCTTCATGAAAGCTCTTCTTCCTTCTTTAAGCTGCAAAATACCTCCATGAAAGCTCCAAAAACGTGTAAGAGAGAGAAGGAAGAGAGAGAAAACTTCTTTTGACCTTTTCACCCAATTATAGTGAGATTTAAGCTTAGTGGTAGAAGGAAAAGTTGCTCTTCTCATCAAGCTCTATCTATTGGTGTGTTTAGATTGAAGAAAAGCTCAAGTTTGATCAAGATTGGTGAGCTCTAAGTAAATATTTTCAAGTTGCAGCAAGAGGTAAAAATGTTCTCCCCTAAGAGCTCTTTAATGTACTCTTTTTAGTTTCTTGAAATCTTGATGTTGGTGTGGTCAAAGGTGGTTGACCATGGAGTTTTGAATGATTTGAACATGTCTAATGGTGTTTTGAATGTTGTTATGTTGATATATGGCTTTGGTTTGGTGTAAAAACAACAAGAAATCATGATGTACACACTAGGGTTTTAGAGGCATGATGGTGCATGTGTGTATTTGGCATAATTTGTTTGGAATTTGGCTAAGTTGATGAGATTAAGATGATTTTTATGAATTATAAAACCTCCCTTTTGAGAAGCCAAAACCTTGAATGTGGAAAAGAAGGAAGGAAGGAGATTTAGCCATTTAAAACGTGTTTTTGGAAGACTGGTGATGTACACGGGGTAGAACACGTCCTGTGTTGTACCCCGTGTTCTTCATCGAAGGCTGTTCAGTGTGTTATACGGGGTGCGACACTCCCCGTGTTTACCTCAGAATTGAAAAGCAGTAAGAAACACGGGGTATGACACGGCCCGTGTTCACCCCCGTGTTCTTTGTCGAGCAATGCAGTGAAGCCTTGAAGTGATCCAGAAAGAAACACGACCCTAAACACGGGATATGGGAACCCCGTGTTCTTTGTCAAGTGAACATTTTGGCTTTGATTCTTCAAGATTTGCACGGTTTTGCCCCCGGATCCTTTTCTAATGCATATTTGTGTCATTCCAAAGCTTGAAAAATAAAGTATAGAGCATTTAAATAAATGAGGAAGCACATAGAACTTGCATTTGTGCATTTATCAATGTGGAGAAAGTGAAGAATACATGAGGATTAAGGTGTTAATAAGTAAGGGAGTTACACAACCAATGAAAATAATCAAGTGATTGCATTCAATGGCTGAAATGCTCATGTAGATTAGGTTAATGCCTTATTGGCAAATTAGGTTGAAAACTATCAACTTAAACTTACATAATTTAGCCGTAATATAACAACAAATGGACTAAAGCCACCATGACATAGTCCATATGCTCTTACAATAAATTATCATTATTTTAAGACCTATTCTTAAAGAGATGATCACCAGCTAAACCTGGGTGGATCAAATGTTGGAAAAAATTGCACAATAATCTGAATCCTAATAGAGTGATAGCCAATAGTTAGGAAAAAATAAACCAAAATAAAATCATCTGAATCTAAGTATGTCAAGGCCAAATAACTTAAGTATGGCTAAGTAAGACTAAGCAAATAAGGTGAACAAATTAGAAGAAACTTGCAACAAGGGTTTCTAAGATCATGCTCAATGGCTGAAGCAAGAAATATTGAACCATTAGTAGAACAAGGCATATCAAAATTACCAAGGTGAAGGTCAAAATCAGAACTTGTAAGCTTTGGTTGAAAGATTACTAAACTAGTTAGGTGTGCAGAATGTATAATCTAATTATTGAGGAGTTTTTCCTAAAATGGATCCATCGGTATAAGCTTCCTTAAGGGTTTAAGATGCTAAAATTCACCATTTTTTTGGTGAAGATAATCAATCAACCATTAAGCATAAAATAAGATTTACAGCTATTTGAGGGAGTTAACTTTAAAGAAAAATTTGAAAGTAAGGCATTTCCCTTTGTTATTGACTTAAACAACATTTTTATACTATTTAAGATTGCCGCTAAATTTAGTAAACTCATAAGCTCAAAGAGAATAGATGTTCCATGATCAATTTAATCGTGGAAACATGGAAATGGGGTTAGCTAAATTATTTAATATGAAGAGGAACCCTATAAAGCCTTCCAAGGACTACTTATATAGATTTTAACAGGAAAAAAGTAAATACTTTACCTAAACAACTAAAAATAAAATTATTAAAATATTAATAGTGGCCATCGACAATGTGATTCACAAAAAACTAGTAAACTAGAGCATTAATTACTAATTTAACTTTGTTGGCTAAGAGGTCTAACAAATCAATTAATTACAATAAGAAAAGTATAAAAAGTTGCACTAATTATACTTAAAAAAATTACATCTATTAAGGAAAAGTTGAATAAAGAAAGTGAAAATAAGATTTATTTCGCTAAACTTATACTTGGCCCTCTTTACATATGTTATTTGTGAAAACATGTTAATAGAACAAACAAAATGGATTATAATAGTAAAAATATTTATTCTTTCAATATTAATGAAGCTGATTAAATATTTGATATGTTATTAAAGGATAAACAAACTAAATTTTCTGAAGGCTATAGAATTTTGTTGAAAGAAGAAATAAGACAATTATAAGTGTCACAATATATTTAGTCATAGCACTAATTGTGTTCATTTTAGGGAAATAATCTAGAAGGCCATCAAACAAGGAAGACTTTGTTGAGAAGCACAAAATAAAGGAAATGTTGATTGACAAAAATTCATTCCTAATAAGGTCAAACTATCTTGAATCAATAGATGATTTTGACCTATTTGATATGGATATGAATGTTATGGCATATTATAAGTTCCATGGCTTTCTATACAAACCTTTCTTCCCAAAGGCTTATCTAAAGGAAGGGGAGTTGAATATTGACTTCATTAAGAGAATATAGTGTGAAGCCGGGATTCTAAAATGTGCTTCTATGTGAAAGATATTATAATAAGCTAAGAGTGCGGTAAACAATTAAAAGATTGAATTAACCTAGAAATCTAAAAACTTGCTGATGAAAGAAAAGAAGCAATGAAGAAGTTTGAAGAGTTTGGAAAAGGAGAGGGAAGGAGAAATTTATTTTCAATAGGTTGGATTATCACTAGCTTGAACACCAACTTGGAAGGGAAATAGGGATCCATATTGGCACTTAAAAGCCAAAAGGAGACCTTTTTAAAGGGCAATGAATTAAAAATGAGCCTTGTTATGAATAGAGACACACTTGGAAGCTAAGTTTTATAGATGAAAGGAATAAATAGTACAATCTACAATATAAACAACACTTACTGATAAAAACTCATAAAAGGAGGATGAAAAAGGAAGCTACATAACAAAGAAGAAAAAGAAAAGGTCGAGAGCCAAAAATCCTTTATAACTTAAGAGAATTAAACATCTCTAAAATGGAAAAGAAAGAGTCCATCTTTTAGAAGCTAAAAACCTAGAGGTGAAAATTGGATATAAATGTGAATGTGGTGACTATCCTACCACCATTATTCACAGCCATCAAATTGAAAAAGGCTAAGGAAGACTTTGATGATAACACCTCACTATGTTAGCTGAGTTTAATGAAGACATATTTGGAAAGTTCAAGAGAACAAATAAGTAAGTGAAAAATCACTTGAGACCATCGTATGTTAAAGCTTACGTGGATGGTTAACTATTAGATAAGGTGTTAATTAGTAAAGGAACTGTAGTCAATTTAATGCCTAGGTCCATATTCATTTAGTTTAGAAAGTTACTAAAAGATTTTTTTTTTCTACCTAATGTCATCCTAACTAACTTCAATAGCATAATATCAAAAATTGAAAGGATAACACTTATCAATTTGAGAATGGGTTTAATGACCTAGCCTATGTTATTCATAATGGTGCCTTCCAAGGCAAATTACTACTTACTACTTTGCAGAGACTAGATCCATGCTATAGGAACAATAACTTCTGCACTTCACCAAAAAATGTTAATATAGAAGGAAAATAGGATAGTCAAGTGCATAGAAGTCAATAATAGCCTATGTTATATGCAATAATGTAATGCTAAATTTAAAATATATAATCCTAATGTGCAATTTATTGGGATCGAGAGTCAAACAAATGCAGCAAAAATTAACCGATCCCAGCCAGAGGATCCATGCAAAATTTTAGATTAGAATAAGGATTCGGTTAATACCTTTCCAATGATTTAGGGACTCATTCGTTAAGCACCTTTTCAACTTCCTTTCGGCCGAAAGCTTTGAGGTATCCACACAAACTAGCAGATCACTAGTGAACATTCATGACCACTGATTGGAATTCTCCTCCTTTGCCTCGTAGTACTAGCTATACCTCTTCAAAAGTTATGGTCAAGGAGGGTTGCTAGGATTTTTATGCTTTAGGATGTGTGAATAAAAAATATTATTAGCTAACAAGCCTATTTAAATAAGTGCATAGAAAATTCTAACTAATTAGGCTTTATTCCATGTATAATTATAGGCTTATTATTAGGCCTTATAATTGATAAGTGCACAAATACACCTAAAATCTATGTGTTTCATCCACTTATTTACTTAGTATTTTGTGCAAATTTATTGAAAAGGATACTTAGATGCTCTATATTTTGTTTTCAGGTCATGAAATGACACATATGAGCATTAGAAAAGAATCCAGA
Source organism: Sindora glabra (assembly GCA_020226215.1). Lineage (NCBI taxonomy): Eukaryota > Viridiplantae > Streptophyta > Magnoliopsida > Fabales > Fabaceae > Sindora > Sindora glabra. The sequence continues at coordinate 42,487,008 of CM035229.1, forward strand.
GGCAAAACCATTCAAATCATGAAGCATTGAAGCAAGATTGTTCACTCAGCAAAGAACACGGGGTATGGGAACCCCGTGTTCAAGGCCGTGTTCCTTTCTGGATTGCTTCATGACTTCGCTGGGCCACTAAGAGAAGAACACGGGGTTGAACACGGGCCGTGTCATACCCCGTGTATCTTACTGCCATTCGCTTCAGAAGAACACGGGGGGTGTCACACCCCGTGCAATATGCTGATCAGTCTTCGTTGAAGAACACGGGGTAGAACATGGGGCGTGTACTACCCCGTGTACATTACTGCTTGACAATTCGTAGGAGAACACGGGGCGTGTCACACAACGTGTTTCTTGCTGCTCAAACTTTCGCTGAGAAACACGGGGTACAATACGGGCCGTGTTGTACCCCGTGTACATCAAAAATATAAGTTTTGCGCGAGATCAGACGAGAAGAGGGAGGAAAAACTGAGAATTAACAAGGAGAGCTGCTGGGAGAAGCCCTAGGAGAGCTCCAAACTCACCAAAGGCGCCTTCTAACACGGATTCAAGCAAGAAATTGAAGAATCAAGCAAGAAATTTGTAGATCTTCATGGACTGTTTGACTTCCTTCTCTGTTTTCTTGTTTTCTTCTGATCTTCTAATGTTTTCACACTAAACCTTTGTACTTAGCTTGGGTGAACTTGTTCATGGAGTTATGGAACTGAATTTTATATAATCTAGCTTGATTTACTGTCGAATTGTGATTTGATTTTGCTGTTTTGTTTGGAACAAGCCAATATATCCGGAATATTGGATTTGTGTTATGGATTAATTGATTTTAGGTTGAAATGACCAATTGATTAATCGGATCTTGCATGATCATTGGGGATATCAATTAGACTTAGAAATTAAGCTGATTGTATTCTTTTGCACGGGATGAAATGTCCAAGAATGGATTCTAAGCAAGTTAATGCAACCTAGATGAGTGATTACTAGAGTAATTCTGGGCACTTAATCTTTGGTTAGTAGCTAGTAGCCTTGCAATGAGGTATAACTAAATTTTGGTAATCCAGCAATCATAATTAACAGCAAATCAAGTTAGAGAAGTAAATTCATTCCATAATGAAGTGTACAAGGGATCCTTAAGCTAAGTACGCTTTTATTCCATAGAATCAGACCTTATTTTGATAGTTAAACTCTGTTTTTACAACTTATTCTTGATTCACACTATCAATTGATTTGCCTAGATAATTTTACTTGAGATTAGTTAGTACTCAACCTACAATCCCTGTGGAGAACGATAATCTTTTATATAACTAGACTTAACCCGTGCACTTGCGGGATTTAGAGGTCAAGTTTTTAGCGCCGTTGCCGGGGATTGTATCTAGTTGATATTAACAACAAATTTTGAGTGAATTAGACTAGGCAATTCCTTTTCTTTTACTTCTTAATTCATCTTGATCTGATTTTCTTATTTTTATTCAACATTTCTTTCTCACCTTGTTCTGTTTTAGTGCTATTTAATCATTTTGCAGAAAATCTATTATATGCGAAGAAGAAGTCTTGAAGGAATTCTTGACTTAGATCCAGAAATTGAAAGAACTTTGCATAGGAGAAGAAGAGAGCAGCAGTCAGTTCACATCCAAGAAGAAATCCATACTGAACCAGTAATTCAAGACATGGACAATAGATCACTTCGAGAGTTTGCAGCACCCGATGCCACTGGTCTTCAATCCAGCATACGAAAGCCCGCTGTTGAGGCAAATAATTTTGAATTGAAGCCAGCTTTGTTATCTATGGTGCAGCAAAACCAATTCGGTGGATTGCCAATGGAGGATCCAAACCTCCACATCCAGATTTTCCTTGAATACTGCGATACAATAAAGATCAGTGGTGTACAAGCGGATGCCATCAAGCTTAGACTCTTCCCATTCTCTTTAAGGGATAGAGCCAGAGCTTGGTTGCACTCTTTACCAGCTAGATCAATTACCACATGGGAAGAGCTACTGAGGGCTTTCCTATCAAGATACTTTCCTCCAAGCAAGACTGCACAATTGAGGAACGAAATTACTACATTTTCTCAGAGGGAAGGAGAATCCCTGTTCGATGCTTGGGATAGATACAAAGAGCTATTAAGGCTGTGTCCACATCATGAATTAGAAAAATAGCTTGTCCTTCATACCTTCTACAATGGTCTGAATTACAACACTAGGCTTACTGTGGATGCTGCAGCTGGAGGTGCCTTGATGAATAAAAGATTGGATGAAGCCTATGAGCTGATTGAAGATATGGCCTTGAACCATTATCAATGGTCAAATGAGAGGGGACCTGCAAGGAAAGCAGCAGGTAAGTATGAATTAGATGCCTTTAGTCATTTATCTGCTAAAGTAGATGCATTAGGAAGTTTAGGTAGCAAGGTAGATGCTCTAATGGCTAAATTTGACAAATTTCATGTTAACAGTGTAAATACAACAGGTGCTACTGACATTCCTTGTGAGATTTGTGGAATTACAGGGCATGTTGCAGCTGAATGCACCTTGGGCCAAGACTTTACTGAGCAAATGAACTATGTGAACAACAGTGGTTTTGGACAGAAAAATTCAAGTGAACCATTTGGAAACTCTTATAATCCATCATGGAGGAATCATCCAAATTTCTCCTACAAGCCCACCCAATCATACAACACACAAACCACCATCAATAGACCACCACCACCCGGTTTCCAAGGTCAAAGATCATACAACCCACCAGCCCAACCATCCTCTATTGCAAAATTAGAAGGCCTCTTGGAGAAATTTCTTATTTCTCAAGAGAAAACCAATGAGGAATTTAGACAACATGGAAGACACATGGAAGATTCAATTAGGCAACTGTCTTCTAAGGTAGATTCCTTGGCCACTCATGGAAAGATGCTGGAAACTCAAATTGCTCAACAAGCGGCTGCATCTTCTTCAAGAGCCTTTGGCCAACTCCCTGCTCAACCGGAATCCAATCCAAGGGAGCATTGCAAGGCAGTAACTCTTAGGAGTGGAAAATCATTGAATGATCCAATTGCCACTCAAGAAAGTGAAAAAGAGACAAGTGTGGAAGAAGAGCAAAAGGAGGGCAACAAGGCCTCAATTTCTAAGGAAGCTTAAGAGAAAGAAGGGGAACTACTAGACAAATCAAAATATATTCCTCCGGAATCGTACAAACCGCCTATCCCTTATCCTCAAAGATTGGCCAAGGCTAAACTGGATAAGCAGTTTGGAAAGTTCTTGGAAGTGCTGAAGAAATTGTACATCAATATTCCCTTCATTGATGCACTTTCACAAATGCCTTCATATGCTAAATTTTTGAAGGACATTCTCTCCAACAAGAGGAAGTTAGAGGAGCATGAAACTATGGCTTTGACTGAGGAGTGTAGTGCCATTATTCAAAATAAACTACCTCCTAAGCTAAAGGATCCAGGAGGCTTCTCCATTCCTTGCGTTATAGGAAATGTCCCTATTGATCGGGCATTATGTGATTTGGGGGCGAGTGTGAGCCTTATGCCACTGACGGTTGCTAAGAGATTGAACATTGAGGAGATGAAGCCTACTACGGTTTCACTTCAACTAGCCGACCGTTCAGTAAAGTATCCAGTAGGTATTCTCGAGGATGTACCTATTAAAGTGGGTAAGTTTTTCATACCAGTTGACTTTATTGTCCTTGAGATGGAAGAGGATGCTCAAATCCCTATTATTTTAGGTAGACCATTTCTTGCCACTGCTGGAGCTTTAATTGATGTTAAAAATGGAAGATTGTCATTATCTGTTGGTGATGAGAAGGTTGAATTTAATTTGAATGAATCCATCAAATTACCTGTTTGTGAAGACTCCATATGCAGGGTAGATGTGCTAGACAAAGCTGTGAAAGAAGACCATCAAAAGGGAAGCCTCCAAGATCCTCTTGAAGCATGTCTAGTTACAAATGGAGTGGTTGAAACTGAAGAAGCTGCTGCATATGCCCAGTTTTTGAAAGTAAGCCCACCACTTCCCCTCCCTGAAGCAACTATTGAATCATTGGAAGTGGAGTCCAACAAAGCCATTACTGAGGAAGACAAACCGCCAAAGGTAGAACTTAAAACTCTCCCATCTTCCCTCAGGTATGAATTTTTAGGACCCCATTCCACTTATCCTGTTATAGTTAATGCCAATATAACTGCTATGGAAACAGAAAAATTACTTAGGCAGCTTAGATTTCATAGGAAAGCTTTGGGGTATTCAATTTCTGATTTAAAAGGGATTAGTCCTTCTATATGCATGCATAAGATATTGTTGGAGGATGACAGTAAGCCCTCCATTGAACACCAAAGAAGGCTGAATCCTAATATGAAAGAAGTTGTGAAAAAGGAAATAATGAAACTATTAGATGCAGGGGTAATTTACCCAATTTTCGATAGTCAGTGGGTCAGCCCGGTTCATGTAGTGCCTAAGAAAGGGGGGCTAACTGTAGTGAAAAATGAAAATAATGAGCTAATTCTCACTAGGACTGTCACGGGTTGGAGAATGTGCATTGACTATAGGAAATTGAATAAGGCAACCCGGAAGGACCATTTCCCCCTTCCCTTCATTGATCAAACTTTGGAAAGATTAGCTAAGCATTCACATTTCTGTTATTTGGATGGCTATTCTGGTTTCTTCCAAATTCCTATCCATCCAAATGATCAGGAAAAGACCACATTTACGTGTCCTTATGGCACATTTGCATATAGAAGAATGCCTTTTAGTCTGTGCAATGCTCCAGCTACTTTTCAGCGTTGTATGATGGCAATCTTTTCTGATTTCATTGAAAATATCATGGAAGTTTTTATGGATGACTTTTCTGTATATGGAACTTCCTTTGATAACTGTTTAACCAATTTATCTCAAGTTTTGCAGAGATGTGAAGAGGTAAATCTGGTTCTCAATTGGGAGAAATGCCATTTTATGGTAAGAGAAGGGATTGTCCTTGACCATCAAGTATCTGAGAATGAGATTGAAGTGGATAAGGCCAAAGTGGACATTATAGAGAAATTGCCTCCCCTAAATTCTGTCAAGGGAGTGAGGAGTTTTCTAGGACACGCCGGTTTCTACCGACGCTTCATTAAAGATTTCTCTAAAATAGCTAAACCTTTGACTAACTTACTAGCTAAAGATGTTCCTTTTGATTTTGATCAAGATTGTTTGGATGCCTTTTGCAGGTTAAAGAAAGCCTTGATTTCCGCCCCAATTATGCAAGCACCGGATTGGAATTTACCATTTGAGGTGATGTGCGATGCTAGTGATTATGCAATAGGAGCGGTGCTTGGCCAAAGAAAGGACAGAAAGGTTCATGCAATTTATTACGCAAGCAAGACTCTTGATGAAGCTCAATTGAATTATGCCACCACCGAAAAGGAACTTCTTGCTGTGGTATATGCAATTAATAAGTTCAGATCTTACTTGGTGGACTCAAAAGTGATTGTTTTCACAGATCATGCAGCCATCCGGTACCTTCTAAGCAAGAAGGAAGCTAAACCTCGTCTCATCAGATGGATTCTTTTGTTGCAAGAATTCGATCTGGAAATTCGAGATAAGAAGGGTACTGAGAATGTCGTAGCTGATCACCTCTCAAGGCTGAAGCAAGAATTAGGAGATGAGGAAGACAAGGACATGCCAATCAATGATGCCCTGCCTGATGATTATTTGTTGGTTGTCTCTTCTTCCGCCATCCCTTGGTTTGCTGATTATGTGATCTACATTGTGAGTGGAGTTTTACCTCCGGATGCGGGGTATCAAAAGAAGAAGAAGTTTCTAGCTGAGGCAAAGCACTACTTTTGGGATGAGCCCCTTCTCTTTAGGAGATGTGCTGATGGCCTATTTAGAAGATGTGTGCCTGAGGAGGAAATTGCAAGTATCTTGTTCCACTGTCATTCCTCTCCATATGGGGGACATTTTGGTGCTTCAAGAACTGCTGCAAAGATTGCCCAGGCGGGATTTTATTGGCCGACTCTTTTTAGAGATGTTCATCATTATGTCACTTCTTGTGACCAATGCCAAAGGGTTGGGAACATATCAAAGAGACATGAGATGCCCTTGAATAACATTCTAGAGGTTGAAATATTTGATGTTTGGGGAATTGACTTCATGGGACCATTCCCACCTTCTTGCAGCAACAGATTCATACTAGTGGCAGTTGACTATGTATCCAAATGGGTGGAAGCAATTGCCACTCGAACTTGTGATGCCAAGGCTGTAGTTCGATTTTTCAAGAAGGTATTATTCCCTAGGTTTGGAATCCCTAGAGCTGTCATAAGTGATGGAGGGTCTCATTTCATTACCCATCAGTTTCAATCGCTCTTGAGAGGGTATGGAGTAACCCATAAGATTTCTACTCCATATCATCCTCAAACCAGTGGGCAAGTTGAGCTTTCCAACAGAGAAATTAAGTCCATCTTGGAAAAGACAGTGTCTAGATCAAGAAAGAATTGGGCACTTAAGCTGGATGATGCTCTATGGGCCTATAGAACTGCCTTTAAAACTCCAATTGGAATGGCACCATTTAGGCTCATCTATGGGAAGAACTGTCACTTACCAGTGGAAGTTGAACACAAGGCGTATTGGGCAATCAAGTTGCTCAACTTCGACTTACAATCTGCTGGAGAGAAGAGAAAGCTCCAACTTCTTGAGCTTGAAGAATTGAGAAATGAAGCTTATGATAATGCTAAGATCTATAAAGAAAGAACAAAGGCTTGGCATGACAAACGAATTCTTAGAAGGGAGTTTCAAGAAGGAGACTCGGTGCTCTTGTTCAGTTCAAGATTCAAGCTATTTCCAGGGAAGCTTAAAACTAGATGCACTGGACCATATCTTGTGAAGAAGGTGTATCCATTCGGAGCTGTGGAGATTTGGAGCGAAAGCACCGGCAACTTCAAGGTCAATGGCCAAAGATTGAAGAAGTATGTTGCTAGGCCACCAATAATGGAAGCACCAAACTAATAAAGAAACAGGGGTCGAGCTTATAACCTTAAACAAGCGCTCCTTGGGAGGCAACCCAAGCTTGTTTTTCTGTTTTCTTGCCTTTTAATCCTTAGTTTTCTACTTTTCAATCTGAGTTATTGAGTAGTGGAGGAATTTAAGTCATTAAGTGTTGATGTTGAATGCTCATTTTTGCATGTGGACTTTGTCTTTGAGGTAGATTAGGCATGAATTCATGATTGTTGTCTGTTTTCTTACACAGAGGGCTCAAAACACAGTCCAGTGAGATACACAGTGTAAAACACGTGCCGTGTACTACCCCGTGTACCTCACTGTCTGGCCAATTTTAAAGAACTTGTGATTTTCAATGCAGTCCAGTGAGAAACACGGTGTTGAACACGGACCGTGCTAGACCCTGTGTTCCTCACTGCCTGATTCGCGTAAAAAACTTTATGATTTTCATGGAGGTTCAGAGAGATACACGGTTATGAACACGGACCGTGTCCTGTCCCGTGTACCTCTCTGGTTGAATCATTGATGAGAGCTTTTAAGCTTGAGCCTTCCACAGAGAAACACGGGGTACAACACGGATCGTGTTAAACCCCGTGTTCTATTACGCATTTTGTTAGTCTACTCCAGAGAGAAACACGGGACTGAACACGGGTTGTGTTTGATCCCGTGTACAATTGCGAGGATTGTTAACATGTTTCAGAGAGAAACATAGGGGATAACACGGGGCATGTCATACCCCGTGTAAATTTGCGAAATCCAGTACACTCATCCGCAGATAAACACGGGGTGATACACAGGTCGTGTTTAACCCCGTGTTCCTGTGCAGGGGAGCTTTTAATCGTTCAAAACCCAGATTTTTCCAGGTTTTCCCCCATTTTCTCCTTCTTACTAGCAGCCCTAACCTCTCTCTTTGCATTTTCGCACTCCATACTGCCAAAATACACCGATCAAAGTGTTTCATTTTGCCATTTGAGGTTGTTTAGCTAATTGATTTGCGATTTAATCGGTTGAAAAGCTGTGATTTGGATTCTTGTTCTCATTTCGACACGAACTAGGGTTTTTGTTCATCATCTCACGAGTTTAGTGCATTTCCTTTGAAATCCTTGGAGTTTATTGATATTTCTAATGATTATTAACTTCCATTACATGTTAGAATTCATAGGAATGTTGAAATACTTTGAAATTGATGTTTGATAAGTTGATTGAATGACTTTACAAAGCACTGTTCATGGAAATTCATTATTTTGCTTGATTGAATTTGCTTCTTTGATGATTAATTGATCAAAATAGAATCTTACATTGATGAATTGAGTTTGAATCTCTGCTTTATAAGTCTTGAATTGTTTGATTGGTTGACCTTGATGTTTATTGAACTCCAATGCTATTGCTTATGTGTATTGAATCTTTAACTGTTTGAATTGGAATTCTTTGATTACTTGGACTGCAAGTTTTAGAGGATTATTACTTGATTTCCCTGATTCCCTACTCTACCTCATTGACATGACCACTCCATTGCATTTATGGTATTGAACTTTGACTTGTTTTTCATTTGATATTGGATGATATTAAAAATACATGCTGAACTATTACCTTTTGATCTGCTGATTGATACACTGTTGATAAACATGAGATTGATTGGTTGGATATTGGATTTTGAATTGTTCTGCATTTTGAATTGTGATTCATATTTGATGATTGAATATTGAATGATTGGATGTTGCCTATTGCTGAATTTTTGTTCTTGGAAATTGTTGCTAGCTGATATACTCTTAATACACTCTCTCACCCTGTCAATTCCTTTTGCAGACAATGTCTAAAAGGCAAAAGACTACTGCTAGGAAGACTACCAAAGGTAGTTCATCTAGAGGGACATCATCTAGAGGACCTTCACACCCATTCTTAGATTTCACTGAAGAGGCTTACATCCAAGCCTATGATAGACATAAGGATAAGCCAATTGTAGAAGGGAGATTCTTAGACTTGGGAGTGCTGAGGGAGTTTGGACTTGAGGAAGAGATACATGAGCTTATAAGTGTGGGAGCTTGGGAGACCTTCTTTGAGATTAGAGAGCCCACCTACAGGGAGCTCACCTTGGAATTTCTCAGCACATTCTATTTAGAGAGGTATTTTGGGACGGTGGACTCACCTGATACAGTTCAGTTCAGGCTTGGAGGTGTTGCTTACTCTATGAGTGTGACCCAGCTGTCTGTTCGCCTGGGACTCTATTCTTTGGAGTTTGTGACTACTCCTGAGTACCAGGACATGCTGGTCGGACTGCCCCACGGGACCCAGGAGTGGCGGGTGTGGACCGACATAGCCACTGGACACACATATGATCCTACCAAGAGTAAGGCGTCTAGCCTTAGGAAGGTTTCCTGGAGAGTCCTTCACTCCATTTTCAGTCATACTCTCAGTGGATGAGGGCACAGTCATGGAGTTGTGAGCACCTCTGATATTCTATTCCTCTACAGCATGATTGAGAGGGTGCCTATCCACATTGGAGGAGCTTTTGCCCACTTTTTCTCAGCCCAGGCCACGGATAGGAGAGTTAGTAGTATAGCTGCTGGCCCATACATCACTCGACTAGCCAGACGGTTAGGAGTCTTCGACCGGCCTTATGGTTCTCTGACCATAGTATCACACATGGCACCCCTTCAAAGGGGCATTCTTATAGCCATGGGGATCCAGCCGGTAGTGCAGCAGCAGCAGCAGCCCCAGGAGGAGGAGCAGCAGCAGCATTTTCCAGGCGATAACACAGCTCCTGATGCTGGTCCTTCTTCTTCCACCGGGAGCAGAGTTCCACATGAGGCATATTTCAGAGACATCCTCTCTGGCCAGCAGCAGATCTTAGCGGAGCTCCGTCTGATATCCGAACGTCAGACGCGGATCGAGGGACTCTATGATGACTTGGACAGGCGCTCCAGGCACATAGAGGGCATGGTGGAGCCCCTGTTCCACTTATTCCACACTTCCTCCCCTGCTGACCCGGATCCCCCTACCCAGTAGTTTAGATTGATTACTGCATTTTTTATTTAGCTATTCTGTTTTTCTTTTTACTTATTCTTCATATCTATCCCCATTTATCTAGTCTGTACATATATTGACTATGCACTTTGTTTTACTCTTTATTATATTACTTTCTTCTCTTTTATTTTCTTGCACTCTATAATAACTAACAGCATTTCTTCTCTAGTATTGTATTTTCTTTCTTTTAGATTACCGGTTCTCTCTCTCTCTCTCCTACCTCGTCTCCTTCTGGATCTCCCTGCGATATACTGGACAACCATAATCCGCATGTCAGGGAAGTTTTAGTTCCCCAACTGTAATCTGTTTCTTTGCCCATTTACTCTTGTGTACATTGAGGACAATGTCCAATTTTAAGTGTGGGGGAGCTGTGTTTGCAATGTTGCAATGTTCTGCACTTGAACTTGCTTGATTGATTTAGAGTACTAAAATTTTCTCCAATTTCAATGATATAAAAAAATGAAAAAAATGATATAAAAAAATAAAAAAAATTATAAAAAAAATATATATTTAGGCAATTTATTGAATAAAGTGATTGATTCATGCCTTGTTTCTTTAATGAATATTTGGCAACTTGATAAGGAAAATCTAAAGCTTGAAGTTAAGAGTAATGAGCATAATTGACCCTTGTGAGATTTGAGCCTTTTGAGCAATTTTCACATTTGAAATTAAAGCTCATTTTTCTTCTTGAGGGATTATGTCATCACTCTTGTCTTTGTGCTCTAGAACTTGTATTTTCTCTTTTTGAGGCTACATTTTATGTATTTTGCATGTCAAAAATGATGAGGCCATGTTTCTTTACCCCTTCTTTATTTGCTTGGCTTGTTTGAATCCTTTTCTTTAATTTACCCTAAACTTTTTAGCTTTTTCCCTAGTTAGCCACCTTGAGCCTTGGACCCTCATTTCTAGCCTAGCCATACCATGTACATCCAAAGCTAATGCCCAAGTGAACTTGAACCTTAGAGTTTAAGGGAACTTAGACATATTATATGAGTTTGGCTATTTTAGAGGTCCTTACTTAGTGCTGCTAGTTAGATAAGTTGATGTATAACTTTGGCTGTCGAAAAAAGAAAAAAAAAAGAAGGTAACAAATCACCATAAAATAAATGTTGTCAAACAAATAATTTGGGAAGAAGAAAAGGAAGAAAAGCTTGTTGGGAATGAATAAAAAAAATGTTGTGTTTGCTGATTTATTTGTATAAAAAGAAAAAAAAATGATGAAATTCAAAAGGAGAAAAATGGAGGTTGAAGCAAGGGTTGACGCAAGGAATTATGTTAAGCTGAGTATTGGAACTCGACAATGGTCAAATTCATGACCAATGTGTCTTTTTTCTTCAAACTCAGGGGTTCTATCACTTTTCACCCTTTGTTGTTCCTATCCCCTGTCCTCACCTTTTTCCCTAATAAAGTCCTTTGATTTGCATGCATTTTACATTATAGTAGTGGAGATTAGAGTTTGTACAAGCTTATGGTAGCATTAGGTCATGAGTTGATCGACTTGAGAATAAACATAAGCCTTATTTTGAGAGTGAGAGTAAACACTTTACTTGTGAGACCATTCTCTCTTGCTTCTATGCTGAGGGTTAACTTGTTTAGTTGCTTTATTTTCATTTAGTTGCTTGGCATGACTTGATCTTAATCTTAGATTTGTTGAATGATTGCCTGATTATATAAAAAAAAAAGAAAAGAAAAAAAAAGAAGAGAATAAAAATTGGAGTAGATTTTCTTCTTCTCTTACTTCCTTACTCGAGAACAAGCAAGATTCAAGTGTGGGGGAATTGATAAGTGCACAAATACACTTAAAATCTATGTGTTTCATCCACTTATTTACTTAGTATTTTGTGCAAATTGATTGAAAAGGATACTTAGATGCTCTATATTTTGTTTTCAGGTCATGAAATGACACATATGAGCATTAGAAAAGAATCCAGAGGCAAAACCATTCAAATCATGAAGCATTGAAGCAAGATTGTTCACTCAGCAAAGAACACGGGGTATGGGAACCCCGTGTTCAAGGCCGTGTTCCTTTCTGGATTGCTTCGTGACTTCGCTGGGCCACTCAGAGAAGAACACGGGGATGAACACGGGCCGTGTCATACCCCGTGTATCTTACTGCCATTCGCTTCTGAAGAACACGGGGGGTGTCACACCCCATACAATATGCTGATCAGTCTTCGTTGAAGAACACGGGGTAGAACATAGGGCGTGTACTACCTCGTGTACATTACTGCTTGACAATTCGTAGGAGAACACGGGGCGTGTCACACAACGTGTTTCTTGCTGCTCAAACTTTTGCTGAGAAACACGGGGTACAACACGGGCCGTGTTGTACCCCATGTACATCAAAAATATAAGTTTTGCGCGAGATCAGACGAGAAGAGGGAGGAAAAACTGAGAATTAACAAGGAGAGCTGCTGGGAGAAGCCCTAGGAGAGCTCCAAACTCACCAAAGGCGCCTTCTAACACGGATTCAAGCAAGAAATTGAAGAATCAAGCAAGAAATTTGTAGATCTTCATGGACTGTTTGACTTCCTTCTTTGTTTTCTTGTTTTCTTCTGATCTTGTAATGTTTTCACACTAAACCTTTGTACTTAGCTTGGGTGAACTTGTTCATGGAGTTATGGAACTGAATTTTATATAATCTAGCTTGATTTACTGTCGAATTATGATTTGATTTTGCTATTTTGTCTGGAACAAGCCAATATATCCGGAATATTGGATTTATGTTATGGATTAATTGATTTTAGGTTGAAATGACCAATTGATTAATCGGATCTTGTATGATCATTGGGGATATCAATTAGACTTAGAAATTAAGCTGATTGTATTCTTTTGCACGGGATGAAATGTCCAAGAATGGATTCTAAGCAAGTTAATGCAACCTAGATGAGTGATTACTAGAGTAATTCTGGGCACTTAATCTTTGGTTAGTAGCTAGTAGCCTTGCAATGAGGTATAGCTAAATTTTGGTAATCCAGCAATCATAATTAACAGCAAACCAAGTTAGAGAAGTAAATTCATTCCATAATGAAGTGTACAAGGGATCCTTAAGCTAAGTACGCTTTTATTCCATAGAATCAGACCTTATTTTGATAGTTAAACTCTGTTTTTACAACTTATTCTTGATTCACACTATCAATTGATCTGCCTAGATAATTTTACTTGAGATTAGTTAGTACTCAACCTACAATCCCTGTGGAGAACGATAATCTTTTATACTATAACTAGACTTAACCTGTGCACTTGCGGGATTTAGAGGTCAATAATTATAACATGGAATTCTCAAATATTAGGCCTAAATAATTTAGTTCATTAATTTTAAATCTACTAAGTTCTAAGTGTGCGACCTTACGGGCTCTTATTACAATGGTAATGATCATAAATCACATTACTAATTATAAATAATGAGAAATGTCTAACAACACATCATTATTATCTAAGTAATGAGAAAGTCGGTGATTCGACTAAACCTTTACATGTGATCATCATTTATGTCCTTTTGTCCTAAACATCTAGATTGAGCATGAGACATGGATCGTGTCATTCCCGTATAGCCCAATCCAAAGGTTTTCCTAAGTAAGCTGATTGAAGCAAATATAATTGACATCCCATGTCAATTCATCTGAGCATGGCCATGCATTTTTTCAACTTTACTTAATCAAGGGGTCAACGGATGTCACTTGTGTTATATAAGAGGGACAAATTCCATTTTGATCACACAGATCCCTCCGCATGATATGTGACATATCCAATAACTATCCTTGCATTCATTCAACTATGAATGACGCAGAGTACTATTAAAATATGAAACTCATATGTACAGAACCTTAGCAATCTTAAGTTAAAGGACCATATTAATAATGATCACTAAGAATCACTCATGAGACTCATATAATGATCCATGTAGTATTCTTAGGGGGGTCGGTCCAGTATATAAGTTCTCTAACTTGTACTTATGTATAAACTTAATAAGTTTCCACACATGCTAATCTTAATATATTAAAGCAACCTAATCCATAATGATATATGACTAGGGACATTTAAGATTATAATTATTCTAAGGTTATTATCATAATTAAATATATTATGCAAACAATATATGTATAAATATGATAATTAGAATTGTCATTAAAATAACATGATTTAAATTTACAATAATCAATATGATTGATTTTAGGTCCTATACACTAACACAATTATTGCATATTCACAAATATGTTGACCTATTAACTATAGTGATGTATGTTCTAGACATATTGAAATATTGATATTGGCTTGCAACCTAATGAATGTGTGCTAGAATCAACTTACTTAGTTATTGGCCTATATTGTTAAGTAACCTCACACAAAGGGCCTTGATTGTATTTATAATGATAGTTGCTTAGATTTCCTGAATCTCCTATCAAGGATGACACTAAGAAGATTGAAGTTAAAAACCTTTCATGAAAAGTTAATTTAGGAATTGAAGAAGATAAAAGGATGCCCTATATTAGCGTAACTTCACTAAAAGATATAAAAAAAAACAATAATTGATATATTGAAAGAGTATAAAGATAGTTTTACATGGAATTATGATAAAATTTTAAGGTTAAACAAAGAATTAGTAAAGCATAGACTACCAATTAAGGAAGGTTTTTAGTCTCACAAATAACTTCATTGGCATCTTTCACCAGAAGTTATGCCAATAATCAAAGAAGAAATTGAGAAGCTACAAAAAGCTAAATTTTTAAGAACCATAAGGTATGCTTAATGGTTCTTGAACACAATGCCCATTATAAAGAAGATTAACAGATTAAAGGTATTCATCGACTTCAGAGATTTAAATAACTTCACATCTAAATATATGATAGTAGGGTTTTATCTATATAATTTCCTTCTATTTTATACTTTTGGATGTGTTATATATGCTTAATTTTATGGAATTGTAGATATATGATAGTAGGGTTTTATCTATATAATTTCCTTCTATTTTATACCTTTGGATGTGTTATATATGCTTAATTTTATGGAATTATCCTTGTTATGCGTTTGGGTGTTAGTTTTCCAATATTTTTAAATTGTTTGGTTCATTTTGGATTTTTCCACTATTTGAAAATTTTTTCCATAAATTCCAAATGTAAAAATTAGGTATTTTTATATCATTGGAAGTCTAAGAGAAATATCTAAAACTACATGTTTTGGTCAAAACCTAGCTTAGTCATTTGAAGGGTCAAATTTGATCGAGAAGATGAAGCAATGGTGCCATCTAGCTTAACTTATCCATGATTTTTAGGCTTTGAATGAATCTTGAGAG
Organism: Sindora glabra; assembly: GCA_020226215.1. Lineage (NCBI taxonomy): Eukaryota > Viridiplantae > Streptophyta > Magnoliopsida > Fabales > Fabaceae > Sindora > Sindora glabra. The sequence goes on from CM035229.1 coordinate 42,502,269, forward strand.
GTTCAAATTAGCTTAAGGTAGCACCTAAAGTTTCTTAAGACCTAATTTAACATGATTCAATACTCACTTTAGTGGAACTATGTAGTTTTGAAAGTCTTATAATAGCTAGAAGATAGACTTGTGAGATTTTTACTATAGTAACTTTTATAATATATTAGTTTGTAAATTAGGTTTTAGGCTTCTAAAGTTAGCAAGGTCCCATTCTTTTTTAACTTAGGAGACTTATTAATTTAGTCTATTAGGTTTGTAGCTTAGCAAATCAAATTTAAGGGTTCTATGCCTCTAAAGATAAGAACACACATTCTAGATAGTTTTTTCCTCTTTTTCTCCAAATTTCTTCTTTTCATCCATGGAAGGCTAAATTTGAAATTGATTTAAGGAATTTGAAGCTCAACTTGATTTGGATTATGAGATCCTAATCTATAATATTGATTATTATTAATTCATCTTCCTCTTTTTCTAATTCTTTTATTGGATTTTTTAGATTTGCATAGATTGGATGTAGATTTGGTATAATCTGTGTTTAATTATGTGATCTATGATTTTAATCTGGATTTATATTGAATTTTGATTGGTTGATCATCATTCATGATGTAAGAATAAATGATTGAATAATTGAATTAAAGGTTTTTGGTTTAGCTCTTCAATTCAGTTGAATTCTACTTTTAAATTGATTTTGATCTGGCTTTGTAAATTAGGACATTGCTTAATTTTGCTAATTTGGATTGATCAAATCCCAAATGGTGATCTTATATAGAATTTATGAATCATTATATGGGTTTTGGATGATTCTAAGTTAAGAAATCAATTGCAATTAATAAATCTAAACTGATCAATGAATAATTTGCTAAAGAGTCCTTAAATTTCCTTGGATCAGTTATGTTTCTTCCTTTATTTTTCTATCATAATTTTATTTTCAATATTAGATTCTATTTAATTTCAAAATCAAATCCCTCAATCTAGTCCTATTTAAATTCTTGCATTTTGCCTAAATATTATTTACATAATTATTGTATTTGTAGAATAAAATTTCATAACTACTTGTATTCACTTATATATATATTGCATAAAAGCTTAAAAAATTGTGAACACAATTAGTAAATCAATATGATAGGATTTATTAAGTGGATCACTAAAGGTTTAACGTAGTTTGTTGCCTTGTACTACAAGTTTTCTTTAAATAAGTAAATTTTAATTTTGATTGGCTTTGATTACCATCAATATGCTTATAGATTCAACTTCAGGGCATGTAGTAGTAAATCTAATGGGTGAAAATGTAGGACACAATTAAGTCTACATTGCCGAGAAAGATACATTAAAGATAATTTTTTACTATCTGAAGGCAATTAGTGCATATAAATGGGTAGTCCTGCCATTTATGTTAAAAAAAAGCTAAAGCCAAATACCAACATGCCATGAACATAATTTTCCATGACATGATAAGGAAATCAAGGGAAGTATATGTAGATGACACAGTGGTGAAAGGTACCTTGTATTAAGAACATGTTGAAAATTTGAAGTAAGATTTTAACCAAATGCCTAAAGGCAAATTGAAAAATGAATCCATTGAAATGTGCATTTGACATATCAACAGGAAATTTCTTGGGCTTCCTAGTTCATCGAAAAGGGATCAAAGTTGAAAAAAAAAATCAAAGCTATAATGGAGACTTTGGCATCAAACAATAAGAAGGAATTACAATATTTCCTCAGCAAGGTCAATTTCTTAAGAAGGCTCATATCGAACATTTTTGGCTAAATTGAAGTGTTCTTACCCCTTCTTAGATTGAAACACAATAAGTAGTTTTCATGGATGGATGGTCATTGGGCAACATTTGAAAACATCAAGACGTATTTAACAAATCCACTTATAACGTCATACCTAGATCTAAGCCATCCTTGAAAAATGGATGTATTAGCCTTAAATGATGTAATAGGTTATTTTATTGCCTAGGAATATGATGAAGGTAAAGAAAAGGTAATATACTATTTATTAAGATTATTAAATGTAACTAAATAAAAACATTTGGCAATAGAAAAATTATATCTTTCTTTTTGTATTATTCTTGCACCAAACTAGCTAATATGTTAAAGTATTTGTTAAGATGACTTGAAATACATAGTCAAGTTAGAAAATGGACCTTAAGCTTAATTATTCACTTTACAATATTGCCCCACTAAAAGCTATAGAAGGCTAAATCATGGTTGATTCATAGTCAAACATATAGAATGTTTGATAAATGTTATCGATCTTAGTATTTGGAAATTGTATTTCAACTACTCACATCATAAAATTAGGGCTAGCATTGGTATATTTATCATATCATTGCAAGGAAAGCCGATTGAATTTTTATGCATGATAGATCTAAAGTGTTCAAATAATAAGGCTAATATATATGGCATAATTATTGGCCTTACTAATTGAAAAGATGGCCATAAAATAACAAAATTTATAAGATTCATAATTAATTATTAAATAAAATTTCAAGATAATATAAATGTGTAAGTCCTAATTTGGTAAAATATTGAGCTATGTTAACTTTATTATTATATGAAATTGATAACATGGTTGTCAGGAATATACCTAAAATTGAAAATGAAAAGGCTAATATCTTGGCCTAAATTGGCTTAGGCTACAAAGTTCCTTGGCCTAAGATGGCCTATCTAGTTGTGGAAAGGATTTATATAGATCTTATGGAATCTAAAAAAGATATTATATGTGAATCTAAGCATCATTTTAATTGATTAGAGAAAACCCTTGGTTAAGTGTTTAAACAACCTCATTAACAATGTAAATTGAGCTATTAGGATTAGGGCATTGAAGTTTGTGCTTCAAAAATCTATAGAAGAAAATTTTTAAGGGTTAACTGGTTCGGTGCATGGTGGAAACCAAAGTTATTTTGGCTATGATTGTGGTAAATGGAGGGATCTATGAAGCTTACTAAGTCAAAATTAAGATAAAATATGTTTTAATAAGAAATAGTTTTTATTAGCTTAAAATGATTGATGATTGCATAAATTATGCCAAAAGCTATTATGAGTGTCAGAAGCATAAGCCAATAGAAAGAGTCCTAATCACTGAGTTGAAATATATAATCAATTCATGGTCCTTTTGAGGCTAGGCAATCAAATATTATTAGCAAGATGTACCTACCATCAACCAAAGGTCATCATTTTATTTTAGTTACAATTGATTACTTTACCAAGTAAGTTAAACTAATCGTTCTTAAAGAAATAAAGCAAGTGTAAGTCATCCATTTTATATAAAATAAACTAGTGTGCAGATTTAACTTACTTGAGACTAGTATCATTGATCATAGAATAGTTTTTACAACTCAGAAAATGAAAGAATATGCCAAATCAATAGGAATAAAGATATTAACATTAACTCCATATTATGTATAAGCCAACATATAAATCAAAGTTGTAAATAAACTAATTATTGATTTGAGTTAAAAATATATTGACTAATACTCTAGAAATTGGCATCGAATGTTAGATAATGCACTGTAAGCAATTTACATTTCGCTATGAAGGTGGACTAGGGCCATGCTTTACAAATTGAGTTTTAATCACGATGTTATGTTACTTGTTAAAGTAATAATGCTAGCATTAAGATTGCAAAAGCAAAATGAATTATCACATAATGACTATTATAATCTAATGCTTAATGAGTTAAATGACTAAAACAAATTTTATTGGAATGCTTTAGATTCTTTGATATGTAATAAAGAAAGATTAACTAAGTAATATAATAAGCATGTCAAAAGTAAGAAATTTGCATAAGGTCAGTTAGAATGGAAAGTGGTCACCTTATTGGGATGGACCATTTTTAGTTATTGATTATTTCGATGGAAATAGTTACAATGTTTATAGTGTTAAAGATGGTAAAGTCAAACCTATCAATGGCAAGTATTTAAAATTATACAACCCGAGTATTCATAAGGTCAATATAATAGAGGCTTTGTAAAATGTTGTTCATATAAAAAGGATAAAAAGACAACTAATTTTACAAATATTATACATAACTTAGTAAAAAAAATCTAATTAGTCCAAGATAATTATAGCTAAGAGAAATAGTTGTACAACATCCAAATTATATAAGCTTAAATTAGGTAAAAAAATTCAAATGTAAAAATTTTGCCTTTTTTAACTATTATTTATACATTGAAGGTTGTAAAGGATGATTTGAAACTCCATTATTGAGCTATGGTTATATTTTTGCATTCTTGCATGCCTTAATGCTCACTTTCCATGTTAACTTTAATGTCCCGAATTTTTAATTCTATCATTTGAATCTCTAAATTCTGAGGCCGTAGAAATGAAGAGCACGTTTGAATTAGCTTGATTGGTGAATTTTAAGTTGAAAGGATTTAAGTGTAAAGGTAAACAAAATTTTGAAGGAAAAAGGGATAGTAGGAAAAGAATTGATTTCCATAAGCAGTATAGATGATCAGAGGAGGTTAGAAAATCCTAAAAAAGGGAGTTATCTAAGTCTGATAGTGCAAGGAATTTTAAATAGACAGGAACCCTATGGACTAAATTGCAAAAGCGTAAAATCGGTGTGGTTAAAGTGGAAAATAACCAAGAAATTGGGATCTAATGTGAATAACCAAGAATTTGGGGTGTAATATGTGATTTTCTTTTAGTGAGGCCAATGGACACATGACAAGTGTCAATGTTAGGAAAAATGGCAAGATTAGCCTTACTAGTTGGTGAAAAAGGACTAAATTACCCTTGGAATTGTCAAAAATGGCAAGAATACCCTTGAAGCTTCATGAAAGCTCTTCTTCCTTCTACTTTCTTCTCAAAAGCTATGGAAGACTCCATTAAAGCACCAAAAACGTGCAGGAGAGAGAAGGAAGAGAGAGAAAGTTTCTTTTGGCTTTTTCACCCAAAAATAGTGAGATTTAAGCTTAGTGGTAGAAGGGAAAGTTGCTCTTCTCATCAAGCTCTATCCATTGGTGTGTTTATATTGAAGAGAAGCTCAAGTTTGATCAAGTTTGGTGAGCTCTAAGTGAGGATTCTCAAGTTGCAGCAAGAGGTAAAAATGTTCTCCTCTAAGAGCTCTTTAATGTACTCTTTTTAGTTTCTTGAAATCTTGATGTTGGTGTGGTCAAAGGTGGTTGACCACGGAGTTTTGGATGATTTGAACATGTCTAATGGTGTTTTGGATGTTGTTATGTTAATCTATGGCTTTGGTTTGGTGTAAAAACAACAAGAAACCATGATGTACACACTTGAGTTTTAGAGGCATAATGGTGCATGTATGGTATTGGCATGATTTGTTTGGAATTTAGCTAAATTGATGAAGGTAGAATAATTCTTATGAATTATAAAGCCTATGGAAGATGAAATTTTGAATTATGAAAGTGTGTGTGTGAAACTTCCCTCTTGAGAAGCCAAAACCATGAATATGGAAAAGAAGGAAGGAAAGAAGGAAGGAGATTTAGCCATTCAATGTGTTTTTGGAAGATCAGTAATGTACATGGGGTAGAACACGGCCCATGTTGTACCCCAGGTTCTGTACACGGGGTAGAACATGGCCCATGTTGTACCCCGTGTTCTTCTTCGAAGGCAGATCAGTAATGTACATGGGGTAGAACATGGCCCATGTTGTACCCCATGTTCTGAACACGGGGTAGAACACGGCCCATGTTCACCCCCGTGTTCTTTGTTAAGTGAACATTTTGGCTTTAATTCTTCACGTTTTGCATGGTTTTACTTCCGGATCCTTTTCTAATGTTCATATGTGTCATTTCAAGGCCTGAAAACAAGATATAGAGCATCTAAGTATGCATTTATTTAAGTGGAGGAAGTAAAGAATGCATGAGGTTTAAGGAAAGTGATGATGTTCTAATAAGAACTATGATGTGTATTTGTATAGACTAAGGAGTGACAACTTAGAAAGGCAAGAGGAAGTGTAAAGAAGTTGTTAAGTGAAGGCAAAGGAAACATCACTAGTGGAAGCTTATAAAAGGTAGCTAGCTTTACCCTTAAGCTTTGTTTTCTACTTACGTGATTTTATGTATTTTATGCCATTGTATGGAAGGTGTATGAAATTGCTGTGTGCGCATTCCGGGAAGACAGTGAAATATTGTGTTAGGCCTATGGCTCGAGTTCCCCGGGATGATAATGCAATTGCTGTGTGCGGTACCTATGGCCCGATACCTCGGGAAGACAATGAAATGCTGTGTTAGGCCTTTGGCTCGAGTACCCCGGGAAGACAGTGAATTCCTGTATATAGGCCTAGGTACGATTATCTGTGATGGCCATCTAGATATCTATATAAGTCCTTGAATGGGCTTGTTAATTGCTGCGTGCAGTGCATATTTCTTACAACGGTATGGAATGAGATGATAAATGATTTAATTGATTTTGAAATGTACGTTTTATTTGCTTGAGGAACTGGAATGGCTTGATATATTTTTATGAAAATAGCTAGCTACTGGGAAACTTTGTTTCTTATATTTTTGTCTTGTTACTAACCATTCCAGGTGATGCTTCCAAAGGCTCTCACGATAGAGGAGAATGATATTTTGAAATTGTGTTAAAATGTTTATATAGTTGGTGATGTAATATGTGATGGATGTACGATTTGTAAATTGAACTTCTTGTATAATGACATGACCCTTGCCTATACTGTATGAGATACAGATATTGAGGTATTATGAGCTAGTTTAGAATAGAAGGTAAATTAGTATGCAATAATTATCTATTTAATGAGGATTAAGGTGTTAATAAGTAAGGGAGCTTACATTAACCAACTTCAATTTAGTTGCTTTAAAGTTTTAGGTTGGACTTAGCTTATTGCAGAAGGGCTTGCTATTCATTATTAGCAAGTTTGAAAATGACTTCCAGTTAAAGCTGAACTCCTTGAGCAATCGTAAGTCATTGCTAAAGCTCAACAATTTGACTTTGTATAAAGAGATCTTGACTATATCCTTCTCTATTTCTTCGAAGTAAGCTTTACTTTTGGAAGCAAAATTGGCCTTCTTTTGCTCGCCACCTTTGAAGAATTTTAAAAGCTTACCTTAATGATACACGAGAATCAGATAAGCATTTTTAGTGGTAGTAGCCTTATTAAGATTTTTAATCATTTTGAGCAAAGTTAATAATCTTTTTCTTTTTGGTGGCTTGATCAATGGGTGTGCTGCTATAAGTTTTGGAACTATGATGTAATTATTTTCTTTTTTTAGTGTTAAAAGGTGTGTCCTCTACATTTTTGTTAGAATCAAGAACTAAATATTGTAGTAAAATATTAATCGATCCTAGCCAAGGATCTATGTGAAACAATTAGATTAGGATAAGGGTTTTGTCATTACCTTTTATAGATGTTTCAAAAACTTGTTCATTGATCACCTTTTCGACTTGCTTCTGCTCAAAACTCTAAGGTATCCAAATGAACTAGCAAATCACCAATGAACGTCCTACAACCATTGATTGGAATTCTCCTCCTTTGCCTTGTAGTACTAGCTACACCTTTTATGGTTATGATCAAGAAGGGCTGTTAGGTTTTTCTATATATTGGGATGCATGAATCAAAAATAATTTTTTTAACACCCAACACACCTATTTAAATAGGTGTATGAAAAATTCTAACTAATTGGGCTTTGTTCCATGTATAATTATAGGCTTATAATTGAGCCTTGTAATTATAACATGAAATTCCCATATATTAAGCCCAAATAATTTAGCCTATCAATTCTAAATTTAGTAGATTCTAAGTGTGCGACTCTACAAGCTCTCATTATATTAGTTATGATCATAAATCATATTAATAAACATAAATAATGAGCGGTGTCTAACAACACATCATTATTACCTAAGTAATGAGAAATTCAATGATTTGACTTAACCTATACACGTGATCATTATCTACGATCTTTTATCCTAAACATTTAGATTGAGCACAAGACATGGACCATGTTATTTTTGTATAGCCTAATTCAAAGTTTTCTTGATTCCTAAGTAAGCTGACTAAAGTAAGTGTAATTAACATCTTATGTCAATCCATTTGAGTATGATCATGCATTTTTGTTAACCTTACTTAATCAAGGTACCCACAGATGTCACTCTTATTATATAGGAGGGACAAATTCTATCTTAATTATATAAATCCCTCTACATGATGTGTAACACATCCAATAACTACCATTGCATTCACTCAATCATGAGTGACATAGAGCAATATCAAAATGTGAAACTCACATGTAGGGAATGTTAGGTTTCACACACATCATGTAGTGTAGTGGAAGGTAGATTTTCAAAATTCATGTAATGTGAAATCTTTTACCAGATCAATGCACAAAGACATAAATTAAGAATCAAAAGATTACTTTTTAGAGTGTAGATCTGAATCACAAGTACAATCAGGTGATAATGCCTCTACAATATCCACACAAAGCGAATGGTGGCTTCTTAACCTTCACAAATCTGCTAGGATTCATCTCTTTCACAAAGAGGAAAGATTTAGTGCGATTTTGTAGGGTGTTTTGTACCATTTTGTTGGTCGCGAATTTTCTTATTTTCATGTATATATAATGATGCCCTCATGCCTCTTATATATAGCTAAAGGTATATATCTTTTTTAGTCATACTAGGAAAACCATAACTAACCTAATCTTACTTAACTACTATGGTGAGAGTGAGGAGAGATAGGGCTTATCCATTAGTTATTTATTATTACTTTAATATTAATAACTAAATATTATTAGATAATAATATTATCTCATAATATAATTATCTAATGTTAAATTATGTAATAATTTAATATTACTTTAATATCATATAATATCAGATAATATAATAAAATATATATTACATGGATAATATATATATACATATAACATATATATAAAATAACAAGCTCAATTAATAAGTTTTTAGTCTAACCAAAAACTAATTAATTACTATCTCATTTTTATTCCTTTTGTGTAACTCTAGAGGTTCCTATTACATTAACAATAACCCATCATTGAACCATAGACAGTAAGCAGTATCTAGCAATACATCACTACCATTCAAGTAGTAAGAATGTCTGTGATTCGATATCCACTTAATGCGTGATCACACTTTGCATTATAATCCCTTTTGTAATGATATCTAAATTGAATTAGAGGCATGAAGTGTGTCATCCTCGTTAATATTCAATTTATATTTCTTGATATTGAATAGACTTAAAACAAATGATCAATATCACATATTGATCCATTTGAGCATGGTTATACATTTTTAAGTCTCACTCAATCAAAGGGCCCAAGTGTTAGTGTATATGCCCTAAAACCAATCATATTGGTGATTGTAATTTTGAATCATGTTATTTTAATGGCAATTTCAATTATTATATTTATATATATTGTCTGTGTAATATATATTCAATTATGATAATAACCTTAGAATAATTGTATTCTTAAATGTCCCTAGTCATATATCATTGTGGATTAGGTTGCTTTGATATGTTAAGACTAGCATGTGTGAAGACTTATATAGGATATTAAGTTTACACATGAGTACAAGTTAGAGAACTTATATACTGGACCGACCCATATTAAGAACACTACATGGATCGTTATATGAGTGTCATGAGTGATTCTTAGTGATCATTATTAATATGGTCCTTTGACCTGAGATCACCAAGGTTCCCTACATGTGAGTTTCATATTTTGATACTATTCTATATCACTAATGGTTGAGTGAATGTAAGGGTAGATATTGGATATGTCACATATCATGCGGAGGGATTTGTGTGATCAAGATGAGATTTGTCCCTCCTATATAACAGGAGTAACATCTCTGGGCCCCTTGATTAAGTAAAGCTGAGAAAATGCATGGCCATGCTCAGATGAATTGACATGGGATGTCAATTACATTTGTTTCAGTCAGCTTACTTAGGAATCAAGAAACCTTAAGATTGGGCTATACGGGAATGACATGGTCCATGTCTCGTGCTCAATCTAGATGTATAGGACAAAAGGACATAAGTGATGATCACGTGTAAAGGTTTAGTCAAATCACCGACTTTCTCATTACTTGGGTAACAATGATGTGTTGCTAGACACCAATCATTGTTTATGATCATTAATATGATTAATGGTTATTGCCAACGTAATGAGAGCCTGTAGGGTCGCACACTTAGAGCTTAGTGAATTTGGAATTAATGGACCAAATTATTTGGGCCTAATATTTGGGAATTCATGTTATAATTATAAGGCCCAATAGTAAGCCTATAATTGTACATGAAATAAAGCCCAAATAGATTAGGTTTTTCTATGCACCTATTTAAATAGGCTTGTTGGGTAATAATAGGATTATGATTATCATTATTCACGCACCCCAAAAGGCATAGAAAAACCCTAGCACCTCTCCTTGACAAAAACCCTCTGAAGAGGCGTAGCTAGCACTACGAGGTGAAAGGAGATCAATTCCAATCGGTGTTTGTGTGGATATTCATCGGTGATTCACGGGTTCGTGTGGATACCATAGAGGTGCAGCCACATCAAACGTTGCATTGGTAATCTGATCTTCCGGTTCGTGATTTAGAAGCAGATCGGATTTGCTATGTAGCGTACAGAAGATTTTTGGCCGAAAGGTATAAACCCTAATCCCTAATCTATGGCGTTCTTTATTCGCATGGATCCTTGGTGGAAATTATGCAAAATTTTTATTCCATTGTGCATGTATGATGCGCGATTTCCAACACCAAGGATATCTCTCTTTTATATAGGAGTAACAAAATTTCATCTACATCACTCACTTCCCTCTACATGATTCATAACACACTCAATCAATGCCCTACACATTATCCCGATTAAAGGTGACATATGACGACATCAAAGTGAGTGACCTCTCATATAGAAAACCGTAGTAACTTTAAGTTAAAGGATTACTTGTATTGTGGTCATATGAGAATAAGTAATGACTGTTGGTGTGTGTCTTAGAACCAATCATATAGATGATTGAAGTCATACACAATGTATTATGTTTTATTTTAGACAATTTAATTATTATATTTTATTTTTATAATTTTATTATTATTATGCGCAATTTATAACTTAATATAATAATTATCCTTGGAATAGTTTTGCTATTCCTAAAATACCCCTAGTCAAGTATTATTACAAAAAGGATAGTAATAATACATCGAGACTAGCATGTATAGTGACTGATGATTATGAATCATGGATATGTGATATCAAGTCAATACATGAGTATATTGTTAGTGAACAATGTACTGGACTGACCTACTATGAGAATATTGCATGGATAGACGTGTCATAAGTTATTCTCATATGATCACAAATACACATAAAACCTTTGACCTGAAGTCACTACGGTTCCCTACATGAGGAATTACTCACTTTAATATTGTCCTATGTCACCTTTAATTAGGATGATAAGTAGGGCATTGATTGGGTGTGTCATAAATCGTGCAGAGGGAAGTGAGTGATGTAGATGGGATTTTGTTACTCTTGTATAAAAGAGAAATATCCTTGGGCCCCTTGATTGAGTGAGACTTAGAAATGCATGACCATGCTCAATTGAATTAATATGTGATATTAATTATTTATTTTAAGTCTACTCAGTATCAAGAAATATAAATTGAACATTGTCGAGGATGACACATTCCATGCCTCCAGTTCAATTTGGATATTATTACAAAAGGGTTATGATGCAAAACATTGATCATGTATTAGGTGAATGTCGAATAACAGATATTCTTACTACTTGAGTGGTAGTGATGTATTGCTAGATACCGCTTACTGTCTATGACTTAATAAATGAGTCATTGTCAACGTAGTAAGAACCTACATGGTCACACAAAAGGAGTAGGAATAAGACAATAATTAATTAGACTTTAATTATATTAATATTCAATTAATTGGACTTATTTTCGTGCATATATATATTATTAAGAATAATAATTCACGTAATATATATATATATTATGTGATATTATTTGATATTAAAGAAATATCAAATAATTATCTTATCAGATATTGGATAAATATATTATGAGATAATATTATTCTAATATTTGATAACTATATGCAATTATCTAATATTAAGATATTTATATTATGAGATAATATTATTATCTAATATTAGATAATTAATAGATAAGTCCTATCTCTCCCCATTATCTCTAGGATAAGGATAAGATGAATTGTTAAGTGTGATTAGGATTTTGGAAGCATTATCCTAGTTGGACTAGGATTATGGCTTGCCTAAGTTCTATAAAAAGGGACTTGAGGGCAGCACTTTAACAACATGTTCAAAGCTTCCATATAAATCCTAAATCACTCAGAAAATATCCAATCCTAATTCTTAGAGAGAAAAACGCATCCTAGCAGATTCGTGGAGGGTGAGAGGTCGTTGTTCACTCCGTGTGGATACCGTAGATATGCTGTACCTTCCGACCGACATTTGATTCATCCGCTCTCAAGTTTTGATCAATAGAAACACGAGTGCCCAATAGGTAAAATCCTAATCATTGACTTATGCTTTTTGCATGGATCATAGGTAGAATTCGGATCAAAATTTTGAAATTCCGCTGCATGTAATAATCCAAATTCCCAACAATGACACATGTCTATCTATGCAGTATTCTCACAATAGGTCAGTTCAATGCATCTGTTCACTAATAATATACCCATGTATTGACTTAATATCATATATCCATGATTCATAATCATTAGTCACCTATATATGATAGTCTCAATGTATTATTATTATCCCTTTTTGTAATAATATTCAACTATGGATATTTTAGGAATAGCAAAGATATTCTAAGGACAATTATTATATTTAAGTTATAATTTGCACAAAAAAATAAAATATAACAAAATATGATAATTATATTGCTAAGAAATAAAATGTAATACATTGTGCATTATTAGAATAATCTTATGATTGGCTCTTAGGACACACACCAATAAGGAACCTTGGCGATCTTAGGTCAGATGACCATATCAATGATAATCACTAACAATCACTCATGACACCTATATAACGATCCGTGTAGCATTCTTAAGGTGAGTTAGTCTAGTACATAAGTTCTTTAACCTGTATCCATATGTAGACTTAATATCTTATATAAGTAACCACGTATGTTAGTCTTAATATATCAATACAACCTAATCCACAATGATATATGATTAAGGACATTTAAGAATACAATTATTCTAGGGTTATTATCATAATTAAATATATTATGTAGAAAATATATGTATAAATATGATAATTAGAATTGCCTTTAAAATAACATGATTCAAATTTACAATCATCCATATGATTGATTTTAGGGCATATACACTAATAATTTTCATCTTCAAAAAGGGTTTTGTTAGCCTTTTTGTAAATCTTTTTTTATTTGGCCTCCTTCACCTCTTGTTTGGTTAAGTTAGGAGCAATGCCTTAGAGTTTGATTGGATTTGTTGTACTTACATAACAACAAATTAAAGCTTGAGTGAAATAGGAAAAATAATAGCCAAAGTGATAAAAATTTTACCTTTAAGGCCAAGAAGTTGTTCATACTTAACTTAAGCAATTAAAGGTAGTTCAACTATAAGGTAAAAACTTTTAGATTTGAAAGGATAATGATTGGCTATAATGACATTAGGTGTTGGCTTTTATTTCTTAGGCATTAAGGGTATATATTTGAAAATACCCAAAAGGGCATTCAATAATGGAATTGGTTTTGACTTAAAAGTGGGGTTTGTGAAGATTTAACATTAAGATTTTTTTTCATATTCTTTCTAGCACTTCCTCTCATAATACACATTACGATTTTCTCTCTTTTTATTAAGAGGATACTTAACATCAAGGATGATAGCTTATATGTGTCAATAATCATAATTAACCTTATAATATTTTTAAAGTCAAGAATTTCATTATAATACATACATGCGATCTTTTAAGAAGCATTAAAAATTTGCATAGCAAGAATGTGTATTAACTTCTTAGCAATAGTCAAGTCAAAATGCTTATGAGTATTGGTGTACCATCAATCCCAAAAAATATTAGTACAAGCATGATAGAGTGAGAATTTATGAAAGACAATAAAGTTAGGTAGACTTTGGTTAAGTGCCTTGACCATGGGAATATCAAGGGCTGTCAAGTTTTATCCTTAAAAGTGAGAGTTAAGTGTGATTAGTGATTAACTTTAGATAAGACCAAACTATTTGCTTATAGTGTTCAACAAATGCCACTTGATTTCTATGACAAGTTAGTGTAGAAGTATTGTGGGTATAAAAGATTTGCTTAAATGTAAACACTTTACAAATTTTTAAGTTCAAGTTTAGTTATAAAATAGAAAAGATAATTAGGCTTAAAAGTAAAAAAAGCTAGTCACTCCATTGGACATTTGACGGTGTAAGTGTAAAAGGCTTTGGAATATGAATGAAAATTTTCGATGGAAGAGAAATTTTTATGAGCTAGGTGGGGGATAGTTTGAATATATTTGAATCCTAAGACAACACCTACTTTATACTTTTCATAAAAGTTAAAAATAAAAAAAAAGTTCTTGAAAGTAAGCAATAACCATATTTGAGAAAGATCTAAAAAGGACTTTCTAAGTTTGAAAAAATGTGTGAAAACCTTTTATGAGTTAAGGCTAAGTTTATGTTTTCATACAAGCAGGCTAAAACAAATTGCCTTAAAGACACCTATTGACCTTTACTTAAAATAACAATTAAGGGGAGGTAGGAAGAATAAACTTTTAAAAAGGAAATGAAAAATAAATATTTACACAACCAATAGAGAAGAAAAGCTACATGCTCAGTATAAAAAATTAAAGATTACATTCAACATATATGAGTTCTAAGAAAAATTGAATAACCAAAAGATTTTGTAGCAAGTTTGAATGAAAATTTATAATCTTTATTAGTTGGCATCAAAAAAGGAGAAATATGGTTACTAATAATTAGTAATTTGTTAAGGATGAAGGGTCAAAAAGTGACAAACCCATCATGCTACAAGAAAAGTGAATATTATTAGGTAAAGAGAACCAAAAATGAGGGAAGAGCCCAAAAGTGGCAAATTACACTTGGGAGAAAAACAAGTAAGTTGAATGATATAAAAAATTCCCAAGGTTTTCTAGAATATTTCTTTCTCAGATTGAACATAATCTAACCAAGTCAATTATTCATTGATATGATAGGGGAAGTTTCTAAAAGCCCTAAACCTTTTTGTGACCTAAGGAATAGTAAGCACAATGTTAGAAATAAAAATGGTTTCCTTTTTAAGGAAAAAGCAAATCATAGTCATCTTCCAAGACACTGACAAAAATAAGATCAAGGAAAAAACTCACCATTAAGCATGTCAAAAGTTAAGAAATAGGATAGTACCTAGTTTTTTAGTATGGATAACTCTTTTATGGTAGGATATTAATCCTCATCTAGCTCAAAACTTAGGTGACCGAACCTTTAGTAGATGAATAACTAGATGCCATTGTTATGTTTTAAAGGAAGGAAGCGTAAGAATGCAAATCTAGGGATTGGATGTGAGACAAAGAGAGAGAGAGAGAGAAAGAGAATAGAAATCATAGCAACAGACATAAAGCAATTGCAATAGGAGTAAAGAAAATAGAAAAGAGGAAAAAAGTACTTTTTTAATGTAATACCTACTAAAAAAACCTAGTAGACAGAGACTGAAAAAATTAAATCAAATAGTGTTTGAAAGTAGGTAATTAGCAAAATTATTTATAAAAGTATATATTAGTGATAGTGGATGAATTTTTGTTAAGAATTATTTAGGGAAAATTTGAGAAAATTAAAAGAGTTTATTAGTAATTAGTGGATAGAACTTAATGATGCTAAGAGTAGTGAAATGGATTTTAGTAAATAGAAATTTTGCATAAAGAGTTAGAATAATTTTATAAGGTATTTAAGATTCAATATTGATAAAATTTGGAATTAAATTGATGTTTTTATAGAAAAATGCCTTATAGAGTGTAAAAAAGGAAAATTTGAAATTTTGTGAATGAGTGGCAAAGAAGCCACAGTTTCAAGGAATTAATTAGGTAAGAAATAGCTTATTGAGGATATGATGGTTATTAGATAGTTAGATTAAGATGAGGATAGGATTAGTAGGCATAAAGAAAAGAATATTCCTTAGTGATGATGTAAGCTTGATGATCTGAGCACTATGTCACCCTCCAATTTACACTATAAATAAAAGAAGGAGAGCATAAAATTTTGCACACCAAGTTAGGGAATACATAACTAGAAGGAGGGAAGTTGAGGAAGAGAGAAAAATTTGCAATCTCATATACACTTGATCTTCTTTTTCATTCTAGTGAGATAGTGGAAGATTTCTTAAGTTATATTTGGAGGTCAGTAGAGTTTTAGCTACTAAGATCATCTAAGGAAAGGTAAAACTCCATAAACCCTAGTGAATTCAATTCATCTTCCTTAATTCTTTTTAAAAGCTCCTTACTAACTCTATACTATTTTGATAACACATCTTAAATAATAGGTAAAGAAAAGAAGTTCTAGCTATTTTTGAGGGTGAGTAAAGATTTACTCTTTCTTTTTCTTGGTTTTCTTTTAAGAAGGATGTTATATATAAGATATATGTATGTTATGACTAACTATCATTTGTTATGCTAAAACCATGTGTATTATGGTGGATTATCTATTAACTATGTGTTTGTGATAATCTAGAAACCATGAGATTCATGGTAAAAGTGTTTGTAAAAATTATTTTCTTTAATAGCAAGAAAGAGTTTCAAAAGTTATGGTTTTAGAGAAATGATTTAAGAAAAATAGTAATTTGGTTTTGATGTTTGGAAAAGTGGTTGTTTGATTGGAGGCATAAAAAATCCTTTGAAAAAAAGGAGAATTTGTAAAAGGAAACTCTTAAAAAAATATAAAATTAACTTTTCTAACATATTATTTAAAATAGTGGATGATTTCAAAGTTGTTATTTATGGAAAAGCATGAAACAATTCTTTTATGGAAAACATATTAAGCTTTCAAGTTTATTTGGAGAAACTAAGACAAGTTGTTGATTTTTATGCCCAAACCTATTATACATTATTTTAGAATCTATTATGAATACTATAAATTTTGGAAGCAAAAGTCTTCCTTGAAAATAAGTGAGATGGTTATAGTTTTGCTATGATTTATTAAGAAATTTTTTATTTTTCTTACAAAAACTTTTCATATTATGTTTTAAGTTATTTACATAATATTACTATATATTATATCAAGATTTTTGAAGTAAAAATAACTTGAAAATAAGTTAGAAACTCATATTAAATGCTATAGAAAATTTTGTTTTACAATCCTATTTTATATCCAACAAAATTGTTTTGAGTAGTGATGGTTTAGGTGCCTTTTATAACTTATTTTTGACATAAAAATGAGTCAAAATCATGTTTAAAATCCTAAAATGTATTTGAATTTTCTAGAAATTTTTGGAAAAAATTAGGTGTTCAAAGTAAATTTTCTAAGCCAAACATGCATCTTTGCAAATTATTTTGATATTTTGAGTTCTAGATACTTTATAAAAATGATTTTGAATGTAAAAATGGTTGAAAAATGATACTTTATATCTTAGAATTCATTTTGGAGATTTTTGTTAAATTTTATTGAAGTTTCATATTTAAAATGGAATTTCCAATTTAAGTGCACCTCCTTTGAACTATTTTGAAAGTTTAATGAAAGGATAACTTGTATGACTTTTTTTGGGTAAGAAAAAACTTCAACAATAAGGTCTATGGGATATATTTTTAGAATAAAAAATTTCATTAATTTTTTATTAGGCTTGCTATTTTAAATGGATTTTCCAATAATGGTATGCTCCATGAAGTTTAGTTAAGGTGCATGTTTGAATGCTTGAAACTTTGAGGTGTATGTGTGAAGGAATTTTTTGCAGTGTTTCTTACTTTTGTATTAAGGCATAAATGCATGATTTTACTATGGGTAAATAGTTCTTGTATTGTTGAAATGATTTATAATCTTTAAGCTTGAATATGCCTACATTAGGAAATAGTGGAACTTGGAAGATTCCAAGTTTGTATGCTCCATGGGTTGCTAAACACTATTTGGTATTTGTTATTTGATATATAATCTTGCTGGTGAGCATATTAGTATATAAAATTAATAGTATGGAATTTGATTGATAATGTTGCAAAAAATTATAGGGTACTTCATGGATTTCCATGATGAAACTATGAGTTTGACTTCATATTCAATGCATGACTTAAATTATGAATTGACTTATGGAATACATGTGCACTAATGAGTTTATGTTCAAGGGTAAATGTAAATGATAATGAACTACTGCATGGAATTGCAATGTGGTAATCTAGCAAATGGAGGCAAGAAAGCTTACTATGGTTACTTATGAAGTAATAAGGTTTTGTGAATCTTTTTTCTTATCATGGTTAATGGAAAAACAATAAGTTACTTTTGAATAGATTTTATAGATGTTACGTGTGAAATGGTTATCAATTAGCGCAAGTGCACACTGTCGTAAGCAAGTAATAAAGTGATAAGAAAGTATCGTTCCCACGAGGATTGTTTCACTAAGTACCAAAATTAATAATCCTAACACTATTTGGCAAATCGATTAAGTTGGATTTGAAGCAATTAAATAAAGATGTATGCAGAAAATATTTAAAGTAAATATGAATGCAATGGAGTAAAGATAAATATGACTAAAAGACCTAGGGATCAGACTTCACTTAATAACTTCGGATTGAATCATCTATCTACACTAATCCAATTTTACTCCCTTGATTGATAGTCGAGTTTCCCTAAATTAATTACTAGCCTCTTCCAAGGTCAAGTAATTCTATAATTAATTGGAATTCACTATATTCCTATGTGAACTGCAACAACTAATCATGCATTAGGATTTATGGAACTCATTAAGACTACATAAACCATATGAATATATTCCTATTTCATATGCAATTTACGGTTTTAATTATAGGATCCACACACATGTATCTCCTTCCGGTCTCAACATGCATATTGAGTTCATTCCAAAGGTAGCTAATCAATCGAAAGCATTAAGAGCAATAATTAAAACTCAATCTAGGAAATAAAATCAAAATTAGTTTCAATAGACTAGAATTCAATCCGTTATTATCAAGTTACGCCATCACCCTAGGAAGATAAAAAATTAGAACATAATGAAATTAAAAACAAACATAAAATAAAAATAACATCACATTCATAAAATATAATTACAAATGCATGAGAATAGAAAAGCTATCCATCCATTAGGAGGTAGAACCGTCCTTGTAGGAGGAGAACATAAGGATACAATTACAAATGCATGAAAATGAAAATAATTATCCATCCATTAGGAGGTAGAACCATCCTTGTAGGAGGCATACAAGAACTAAAAATTGCATGAACTAAACTACTATCTAAGGTGCATGAATGAATGATTCAATGCTTCAAAATGCTCTCTCCAAGATGTCTTTTCTCAGCTGATCCCCTTGCTATTTATAGATGAATGGGTGCAAGAATTTCAACTTGCCAAGCCACCAATCTTGACTACTAGCCATAATCTTTGACCTCGGAGCAACCATATTTCAGCGTTTTTGCTAACTTTTGACACTTAAATCGGTGGATTCACGCATTTTAGTATTCATCAAAGTTGTAGCCGTGGATCTAAGCTTTCAAATGGCGGCAGGAGCTCCTAACTTTGAAATTTCTAGCTCAAGTTATGATCAGATTGGTAGTCAAAGGTCAGATTCCGCCAGAACCACTGTTTTATCTTCCAAGCAAAATTTGAGATCCTTATATCCAGAACTGGGCTTTTCTTTAAACATGAAAGTTTTAGGGCTTCTTCTTATCTTTCCATCCATATAAAGAAAAGCCCAATCGAACATCCAGAACTCCAGATATGGCCTAAAACCTGAAACAGTGTCAGATTACAGCATTATCTAAAATATTTGATTTCATTTCAAATTCAAGATCCATTCATCAAATGCAACTAAATTTATTTAATTTAACAATATAACATCCAAAAATGCATCATACAAGGGAAAATAAATATGTAAATATTTTACGTATCAAATTCCCCCACACTTAGCTGTTGGACGTCCTCGGACAAACACAAAACAAAAGAAAACTAATACTAATGCTAATGTTAGTACTAATCTACCCATGAGATAGTTAGAAAAACATAAGAAAGATAATTAAAGTACAAAGATATCATAGCATTCATGAATCAACGAATCTTGACATATAAAATTAAAAAGAAATTGCAACTTCATTTGAGAAGGATTGAATCAGATTGATATAATCACTGGAACTCTTCCTCTCTCAAGTGTTTATTGGCAAGTGTTTCACTCAAATTCATCCTATTAAAGATTGCACTACCATAGGCTTGCATAAATTCTCAATCTCCACTACCTGATTTACATGCACACTTCAAATCAAAAGGTCTTATTAAGGGTTGTAATGAGGCCAAGGTAAAGGAAAGATAAAATAGGGATAAGAAAGGCTGAAGTAAGGAGAGAAATTAATAGAGCAATTAAAACATGGGTAATCTCTTAAATAATTTTATCTTAACATAGCAGCCCAAGATTCTCATCAATTTCTCTTTTTTTCTTTTCTTTTTTTTTTCTTTTTTTTATATATATATATTTATTTAGGTTTTTTTTTTTTTGGAATAAAAACCCTCGTAACTTTGAAGTTAATAATACATATTCCCCCACACTTTGTCAAAAACCCATTGTTCAAAGATTCAAATGCTCTACTAATCCCTAGGGTTAAGTAAAGACAATTGATATTTCATTAAATGACATATTAATAGGTTAAAGCAAAGAAACAGTTAATCAGGCTCAGAGGGGTTTATCAATGGTAAAACTGCAGGGTTAGCTATTTAGTTCTAGCTGAGGAAAAAAAATGCCTTTATCATATCTGAGTATGCATGTAAATTGTAATCTCAACCAGATTTTATGCAAGTTCTAGAGTGACAACTTAACAGGTGAATATCACACGAAAGAAATATAATATTGATTCAACAAGCAGGCTCAATATCTCACAGTTAAAGGTTTCCAACTCAATCCAACTCAAAATCCATTGCAAAATCTATCAATCCTAAGAAGTAAGAAAGTTGTTCAATCATGCTATGAAATCTTTTAAAATTATTGAAAAGAACCTAATAAGCAGAAATTTTTTTTTTTTTTTTTTTAGGATGCGTATCAAGAGTAAAAATAACTCTTTACTCGGCCATCCTTTTTTTTTTATAATGAATCTCATGGTTCTACTACCAAAATATCCTAGAAAGTAACCGAAAATAAAAATAATTAATTTTTTTTTTTAAATTTTTTTTTTTATATTTTCCCCCCCACACTTAATGTAGACATTGTCCCCAATGTCTTCAACAGAGTAGCAAAAAGGGCTTATTAGAAGGAAATGCATAAACAACGCACACATAAAAGAAATTTTGGGAGTAAAACCAAGAGTAAAGAAAGTTACAACCGGAGAGTAGTGTCGGGCTCATGCTTCTGACTGCTGGTTGGAGATTGCCAATCTTTCTTTTTCACTGATGGATCTGGTTTAGGTGTATAGCTTTGCAATTGGTCAATCAGCTGATCAGCAGTTGAGGCAGACATTATGGCACGGCGAGTCGCTTGGGGTATGAATCCTTGTTCCACAGCTTGGTCTAAAAAAGACAGCAAACTATCATAAAAACCATTAACATTAAATAAACCTACTGGCTTCTGATGAAAGTTCAAGTTAATCCAATATGCAATGCTGAAAATTCCATCTAATGCTTCTAAACCACCAGGTAAAGCAATAAAGGCTTCAGCACTATAAAGCATGCATCCCATACGTTCAGGCAAGTTTGAAACCTTTAATGTTTTACCGATGGCATATTTCTTATCATCTAAACCATTCACAAGGATACTCAGTATTTTGCTTCCTCTAATGTTGGCAGAAAAGGCCTCACTTCCTTTTAAGCTATTAAGCCCTCCTCCATACACGCAAGCAATCTTTCTAGCAGCTAATGCATGACCAAGTTCAGTTGCTGCTAGCAGAAATTCTACATTCTTTCCAGCAAAAGATTCACCAAAAGCACAGATAGATTTAAGTCCACATTTTGATGGTTTTTCAACCTCTTCTTCCTCTTTACTCTCACTCTCAGACATTTTGCAAAGTGTGATTGCTGAAATGCATTCTTATAATACAAAAGCAGAAACAAAGAAATCACGCAAATCAGATAATATCAGAAAAATACTGTACAAAACTGACAAGTGTAATAATGGCCTGAACAAAGTAGAATACGGAATGTAAAGAAAGTCAAAAAGTTGCTGAAAAGGTAAACTTAAAAAGAAGAGAAATGTACGAAAAGTTAAAAAGCAGCTGTAAAGATAAAAAGATAAAGGTAAAGTAAAGCAGACAAACATATGTACAGTAGTTGTGATTGTGGCTCACATCTTCCTCTGATTTTTCGTTCAGTAACGGCTTAAACGGCTTCTATGAGCCGAGGATTTGCTTCCTATCCAATTTTCTTATAAACTTGCAAACAAGGTCTTTTACAGTCAGATCCCCAAGACTGTAGCGCTCCTTTTCTGTATGGAATAAGTTCATTAAATCAAGAAGAACAACATGAACATCTCCGCTAGTATGCGTCTCAAGAGTCTGAATAATATTATCCAATGACTCTTTACTCAGTCCATCCTTTATGAATCGGATTTTGTCCTCTCGATTTACTGAAATCATTCCTTTACTCCTACAGAGCCTATTACAGTTCCACCTTGCACACTTATGACAGACTCTCATTCTTTTAGCTCTTCTCTTTTTAGAGTAAGAACTTCTTCCCATACCTGGCATACGTCTAACAAATGATTCATGAAACTCACCTGCTAAACGTACCTTAGCTTCAATAATCCAACGTATGTCCTCGGGAAGACCCAAACGCTTAAATGCCCTCATTCTTTCAAGTCAACAGTTGTAGATTTTCCTGAGCACATCTTTGGGAAGAGTAGGGAATCTGCTCTTAAGCTTTACAAGGCATTCCTCCATGATAAAAATGATGAAAGCTGAAATTGTGAGTGAAAAATGTTGTGCGGTGTGTGCTTAAATAAGAAAAGAAATGAGAAGAGAAAGAAATCTTGGGTTGCCTCCCAAGCAGCCGCCTTTCTTTAACGTCTTTAGCTAGACAAAGTCCTAACCTATTGCTTTATTCTCTTTTCTTTTTTTTTTCTTTTTCTTTTTCTTTTTCTTTTTCTTTTATACTTACCAGCTGGCTCCTCGAGCATGATGACAGTCTTGATGGTCTTGAATGCACTGTCATTGTATTCTTTCAATCTTTGCCTGTGGTTTACCTCAAGACAATTAATCTGCTTCAGGATTTTAGAATCAGTAGACTTTGATGCATCAACCATTCCTACCACTAATGGTTCTTCTGTGCAGGTTTCATGCATTACATCTTTCATGCAATTGGTCAATGTGTCTACTCTGTAACAGATATTATCATCATATGGAAAAGCTTTAAAAATATTGAAAGATACTTGATCATTTTGAACCTGTAAAGTTAGCTTTCCCTTCTGCACATCAATTAGAGCTCGTCCAGTTGCAAGAAATGGTCTCCCAAGAATAATAGGAATTTCTTGGTCTTCTTCCATGTCAAGTACTATGAAATCTGCTGGGAAGATGAATTTATCAACTTTTACTAGCACATCTTCAAGGACTCCACGTGAATACTTTATTGAACGATCTGCTAGCTGCAGTGACACGGTAGTTGGTTTCACTTCTCCCAATCCCAGCTTCTTGTAGATGGATAATGGCATCAAATTCACACTTGCACCAAGGTCACATAAGGCTTTTTCAAATTCACACTCTCCAATGGTACAGGGTATGCAGAAACTCCCAGGATCTTTAAGCTTTGGCGGTAGTTTCTTTTGGAGAATTGCACTACACTCTTCAGTTAAGGCTACAGTTTCAAAATCTTCCAGTTTGCGTTTCTTTGATAAAATCTCTTTTATAAACTTCGCATAACTAGGCATTTGGGCTAAAGTTTCAGCAAATGGGATGTTGATATGCAACTTTTTAAACACCTCCAGAAATTCTTCTATCTTAGCTTTCACCAATCTTTGAGGAAATGGAATTGGTGGAACATATGGTGGAGGATTATCTGGAAAAGTCATTCTTCCTGGAATTACCTCATCTTCTTTCTGAGCTTCTTCATTTTTCTTCCTTGGTTCTAGCTCATTTAACAGCTTCCCACTCCTTAATGAAACAGCCATTACTTGCTCTCTAGGATTTCTTTCAGTGTCGCTGGGTAAAGTACCTGGTTGTCTGGAATTCAGCATACTTGCAATTTGGCCCATTTGCACCTCCAGATTTTTGATTGAGGTTGCTTGAGTTTGCATGATTGTTTCATGATTCTTGAGTGTAGCTTCTGTTCTAGCCATGAATTGAGAAGTATTCATGGTTAGTTGAGTCAATGCTTCTTCTAAATTCGCATTTGGTTGTGGTGGTGATTGCTGAATTTGCTGTTGATAATTCCCTTGAGGTTTGAACACATTCTGATTACTCCTCCACCCTAGATTAGGGTGGTTTCTCCATCCTGGATTGTATGTGTTCGAGAAGGGATTATTTTGATTATTTTGATTCCCCACATAGTTGGCTTGTTCAAGTTGAGAAGGAATGAATGGATTTCCTTCTTGGCATTGTGTGCTCATGTGAGGGCCTCCACATAAATCACAAGCATCTGCAGGAGTTCTGATTGCATTTGCTTGAGCTGTTAATGAACTCACTTGCTTGGATAAAGAGGTGACTTGAGAAGACAAAGTGGTTAGAATGTCTAGCTCATGGACTCCAAGTGTTTTCTTTGAAGTGTTGCGTTCAGAAGGCCATTGGTAAGCATTTGCTGCCATTTCTTCCAACAGCTCCATAGCAGCTTCGATGCTTTTTCCCATTAATGATCCACCAGCTGCAACATCTACAAGTGTTCTGGTAGCATTAGACAATCCATTATAGAAAGTCTGCAACTGTAGCCAATCTGGTAGCCCATGATGAGGACATCTTCTTAGCAGCTCCTTGTATCTTTCCCATGCTTCATAAAGGCTTTCCATGTCATGTTGGGTGAATGAAGCAATTTCATTCCTCATTTTTGCAGTTTTAGCTGGAGGAAAGAATTTTGCTAGGAATTTTTGTGCCAATATGTTCCATGTAGTGATGCTCCCAACTGGTAAAGAGTGTAACCAGCTTTTAGCCTTATCCCTAAGTGAGAAAGGGAAGAGTCGCAACCTTATGGCATCATCAGAAACGCCATTATGCTTGAATGTATCACAGATTTCCAAAAAGCTGGCTATATGTGCATTCGGATCTTCTATTGGAGAACCTCCAAATTGATTTGCTTGCATCATTTGAATTATGGCTGGCTTGATCTCAAAGTTGTTAGCTGGTACAGGTGGTCTCCTGATTTCAGAAATGGTATCCATGACTGTTGGTGTGGCATAGTCACGGAGTGCTTTGGTGTCTTGTTCTTCTCTGAAATCTGCCATTGCTTCACCTTGATCTACAGTTGATTGCTTCTGTATCTTTCGATTCCTTCGACAAGTTCTCTCGATCTCAAAATCAAATAGCAGTGGCTCAGCAACTTTTGATCTGGTCATACACTGGAACAAACCTGAAAAGAGAAAAGAAACACCAAAAAAAATGTAAAATACAAACCAAATTAGGATTAAGATTACTTGGTATTGATATTAATGATAACAATCCCCGGCAACGGCGCCAAAAACTTGTTACGTGTGAAATGGTTATCAATTAGCGCAAGTGCACACTGTCGTAAGCAAGTAATAAAGTGATAAGAAAGTATCGTTCCCACGAGGATTGTTTCACTAAGTACCAAAATTAATAATCCTAACACTATTTGGCAAATCGATTAAGTTGGATTTGAAGCAATTAAATAAAGATGTATGCAGAAAATATTTAAAGTAAATATGAATGCAATGGAGTAAAGATAAATATGACTAAAAGACCTAGGGATCAGACTTCACTTAATAACTTCGGATTGAATCATCTATCTACACTAATCCAATTTTACTCCCTTGATTGATAGTCGAGTTTCCCTAAATTAATTACTAGCCTCTTCCAAGGTCAAGTAATTCTATAATTAATTGGAATTCACTATATTCCTATGTGAACTGCAACAACTAATCATGCATTAGGATTTATGGAACTCATTAAGACTACATAAACCATATGAATATATTCCTATTTCATATGCAATTTACGGTTTTAATTATAGGATCCACACACATGTATCTCCTTCCGGTCTCAACATGCATATTGAGTTCATTCCAAAGGTAGCTAATCAATCGAAAGCATTAAGAGCAATAATTAAAACTCAATCTAGGAAATAAAATCAAAATTAGTTTCAATAGACTAGAATTCAATCCGTTATTATCAAGTTACGCCATCACCCTAGGAAGATAAAAAATTAGAACATAATGAAATTAAAAACAAACATAAAATAAAAATAACATCACATTCATAAAATATAATTACAAATGCATGAGAATAGAAAAGCTATCCATCCATTAGGAGGTAGAACCGTCCTTGTAGGAGGAGAACATAAGGATACAATTACAAATGCATGAAAATGAAAATAATTATCCATCCATTAGGAGGTAGAACCATCCTTGTAGGAGGCATACAAGAACTAAAAATTGCATGAACTAAACTACTATCTAAGGTGCATGAATGAATGATTCAATGCTTCAAAATGCTCTCTCCAAGATGTCTTTTCTCAGCTGATCCCCTTGCTATTTATAGATGAATGGGTGCAAGAATTTCAACTTGCCAAGCCACCAATCTTGACTACTAGCCATAATCTTTGACCTCGGAGCAACCATATTTCAGCGTTTTTGCTAACTTTTGACACTTAAATCGGTGGATTCACGCATTTTAGTATTCATCAAAGTTGTAGCCGTGGATCTAAGCTTTCAAATGGCGGCAGGAGCTCCTAACTTTGAAATTTCTAGCTCAAGTTATGATCAGATTGGTAGTCAAAGGTCAGATTCCGCCAGAACCACTGTTTTATCTTCCAAGCAAAATTTGAGATCCTTATATCCAGAACTGGGCTTTTCTTTAAACATGAAAGTTTTAGGGCTTCTTCTTAGCTTTCCATCCATATAAAGAACAGCCCAATCGGACATCCAGAACTCCAGATATGGCCTAAAACCTGAAACAGTGTCAGATTACAGCATTATCTAAAATATTTGATTTCATTTCAAATTCAAGATCCATTCATCAAATGCAACTAAATTTATTTAATTTAACAATATAACATCCAAAAATGCATCATACAAGGGAAAATAAATATGTAAATATTTTACGTATCAATAGAATATATTATATTATATTATGTGATATTTTTGGCAATGGTTGGCATTTTAATCTAATCTTGTTTTATGCTATATGGCTTAGAAAGTGCTCTATAGGCGTGTAAGTTCCCTATAAGTTGGTAAGTGCTCTATGCCCTGCCTATGTGATTTTAAAGCTTGAATGCTTATGTGGAAATGTAATCATTTGGCATGATATGTGATATGATACCTTTGTATAGAGTTATGAAGATTAACCCAATGGCTTAAATTCCAAGTCATATAGAATGACTTGTGGTAAGAGAGAGGCATAAGGCTAGGATACGTATAGTTATGGTTGGAAGGAGTAATAAGATGTAACATGTTATGCTTCTTTACTAATTTCAAGTAATCATAAATGATTATTATCTTAAATTGATATTGATAGTGAACTATTTTATATGCTCAATGTTTATTGTGTTTGATTTCTTAATTTTGTAGCATACATAATTATTTGAAATAGATATGGAAAGAAATTCTAAAGTGAATATGTTTAATACATGTCTTATATTTGAAAATTTTTCTCAACTAAAACTAACTAGAAAAATTTTATATGATAGTTATCTCACTGAGCAATTATTTATTCATTTTACGTGTGGATATACTTTTTGGGTACTAGTTCATAATGCCTATGGAGATTACTAGCATCTAGTGGCAAATTTTTTATGCTCAATTTGGCACCTTCCATCTAGAGTTCTACTTTTGGATAGTTGATAACAAGACTAATGTCTCCTAGTGGGCTTAATTATGGATAGTAAGGATACAACTATAGATTTTTAACCCCTAATCATGATGGTTCCAATGATATTCCTATTTCAAGTGGTGACTTTCTACAAAATTTGATACCCAATTATCCTATCCTAGAGATTGGTGAGGCAGATATATTAGTTGTTTATTTTGACCTATTTCAGGACCTTCCACTAGAGCCTATAGGATTAATAGACCTAACAGTACCCCCTATTCTACTAGATGCCCTCCTTTCTACACTAATGGCATTTGATATTCCTGCTAATGCTTAGCTTACTCCACCACAATCTTCTTATGTTCTAGCATTAATAAACCTATTGATTATAAAGTCTAAACTTTTTGTTTCAATGGATCCACCTTTTTATAGTCTATTGTTAGTGGATCCAAAGGACGTAAGTGTTAGTGTATATGCCCTAAAACTAATTATATTAATAATTGTAAATTTGAATCGTGTTATTTTAATGGCAATCCTAATTATCATATTTATGCATATATTATTTGCATAATATATTTAATTATGATAATAACCTTAGAATAATTGTATTCTTAAATATCCCTAGTCATATATTATTGTGGATTGGGTTACTTTGATATGTTAAAAATGGTATGTGTGGTGACTTATATGAGATATTAAGTTTGCACATGAATACAAGTTAAAGAACTTGTATACTGAATCGACCTACTCTAAGAACACTACATGGATCATTGTATGAGTGTCATAAGTGATTCTTAGTGATCATTATTAATATAGTCCTTTGACCTAAGATCGCCAAGGTTCCCTACATGTGAGTTTCATATTTTGATACTACTCTATGTCACTCATGGTTGAGTAATTACAAGGGTAGTTATTGGATATATCACATATCATGCAAAGGGATTTGTATGATTAAGATGGAATTTGTCTCTCTTATATAATAGGAGTGACATTTGTGGATCCCTTAATTAAGTAAAGCTGAGAAAATGCATGGCCATGCTAAAATAAATTGACATGGGATGTCAATTACATTTGCTTCAGTCAGCATTTTTAGGAATCAAGAAATCTTTGGATTAGGCTATATGGGAATGACACGATCTATGTCTCATGCTCAATCTAGATGTCTAGAATAAAAGGACATAGATGATAATCACATGTAAAGGTTCAGTTGAATCACCGATTTTCTCATTACTTAGGTAACAATGGTGTTGCTAGACACAGCTCATTGTTTATGATCATTAATATGATTTATGATCATTACTAATATAATGAGAGCCTGTAGGGTCATAGACTTAGAACCTAGAAGATTTATAATTAATGCACTAAATTGTTTGGGCTTAATATTTGAGAATTCCATGTTATAATTATAAAGCCTAATAATAAGCCTATAATTATACATGGAACAAAGTCCAATTAGTTAGGATTTTTTATGCACCTATTTAAATGGGCTTGTTGGGTAATAATATAGATTATTCACACATCCTAAAGCATAAAAACCCTAGCAACCCTCATTGACCATAACCCTTGAAGAGGCGTAGCTAGCACTATAAGGCAAAGGAGGAGAATTCTAATTAGTGGTTGTGGACGTTCACTAGTGATCTATTAGTTCATGTGGATACCTTGGAGTTTTTGACTAAAAGGAAGTCGAAAAGGTGATTAATGAACAAGTCCCTGAATCATAAAAAAGGTATTGACCGAATCCTTATTCTAATCTAACATTTTGCATAGATCCTTTAGTTGGGATCGGTTAATTTTCACTGCGTTTGTTTGACTTCCGATCCCAACAATAAGATGCCCTTTAAAGACTTAAAAAATGTTGGAAACTCCTTCCAGTTGTCAGTGAACAGTTAGTCTAAATGATGACTATTCACATTTGTCTCTGTAGAGTTACTTTTTGATACTTTTTTTGCTACACTAGTATATAGGACTCTGACATGAGCAAAAATTATTACATGATCAAGAGTTATGGTATAGTTTTACTAGGTTTGTCTATATGAAACATTTAATTATGATAATATATATGATGTATATTATTATATATCTATTCTATTTTCTATATTTGATTTATAAAAAATTGAAATAAAATAAGATAAAAGATTTCTTAATCACCAAAGGTAGTAAGAGGAAAAAGTTCTACTCTTCAAAAGGTAAATAAATACTTTTTAAAATGTTTTCCAAATATTTATCTTAAGTTAAATAAAGTATAATTATATTTAAAGTATTCTCTCAGTTCCATTTCTAAATAAAGTATGTTATTTCTAAGATATTTTATAAATAGAATTTTTGATTCTTTAATGTCTTACTACCTTGATTCTTAAACTTTTGAAATGATTTACTATTTAATTTTAAAAAAATTATCATATAAAATATCTTTTTGTTTTTCAAGTAAATAATATTCAGATGAGTTTTATAAAATTTGTTTTAAATTTGAATTTTTGATAAATACCATTTTTTGAAAAAGTTTTTTGAAAAAGTTCTTTAATAAAGAATTTGTGGAAAGTAATGACCTTCTGATAAATAAATATTTTTCTAAAATTAATTCAACAAAAGTTTCTATTCATAAGGTCATTATGGTCTAACTATGCCCAAAACAAAAGAGAAAGATTCTTCTATTCACCTTGGATTTTAACTCCAAAAGAAATCATTGCATTTCTATTTTCAAAATATCCTTCTAAAAAAAGTAAAAATGATTTTATCACTTCTGACTTTGGACAAAGTTTTGGGTTGGTATTATTTATTTGATGATAAGGTTCTATCTATTAGTTTTAATTATAATTTTTAGTGAAATATATTTAAAGGATTAAAACATATCAATTGTAAAAAAAATTAATTTTTAATTTGTTTTCCATTTGTTTTTAGAAGAAGAAAGAGGTTTAGAAAAGGATTTGTAAAGAAAGTAAGAAAAGAATATATATATATATATATATATATATATATATATATATATATATATATATATATATATATATATATATATATATATGTTAATGAATCTTGTGTCTCTGCATCATGCATATATTAGGAAATAATTGATTTTATAGAATGGCTAGTTTACAAGGACTAGTAAAGATTTCTGATTGATATCTTTATGTTTGTTATGATAATTTGAAATTAGGTCATGACATTAAAAGGAAAATTTGTGAATGGATTTTAATGGACCTTTATTGTGACTATTCACACCCCAAACGTTGCATTAAAAAGACGTAGGAAAATATAATAGGCCCACTCCTCATAACAATTGACCTTGAATGGCAAAAGGGTTACAGAGCGACAAATAAACCCTAGTTGACCATGTGTCCGAGAGCAAATCCTAGAAGATATGCCCATTGAAAGCATGAGAAAGGTTTATCCATTAGGACAACATCATTTTAGAAGTTTCTTAAACTAAAAAACTATCAAGGTCTGAATAAGCAAATAGCTGAGGCCTAGAAGCTAAAAATTTAATAGGTGATAATATGTTAGTCCATTTCAAATCTTTTAGTGCATCCCAAAGTCAAGAAAACACTTTTGGATATCCTTGAGTTAAAAGGATTCAAATTGGTTTCGTTTCACATCCTTTTGACTCCAATAGGAAACTCAAACTAAGGGGCTTATATTACACCTATTTTACAAAATTTGGTAGTTTGGCAACTTTGCTCCGTCTGATCAAACAAAGAGAGAAATAAAGTTGATGAAAGGGTAAATTTTATGTTGAGTGTTGTGACATAACCAAGGGGTTGACTAGAGACTAGTTGAAAGGATAGACAACTAATGTAATCATTAGTTGAACATGGCAAAAAAATAGGGAAGGAATCAGGGATCATAGGCAACTATTCTAATAATGGCAAGCCACCTTTCTAAGCCACTTAGACATGTGGTAACCACCCATTCCATGAAATAACCATCTATGATGCCAACCTGTAACCAAGCACTCAAGGCCACAAGTCTTTAAATACCTTCATTGTGATATCCATGAGGCTCCATTTTGCCAATATGAAGCATAATTTGGGGAAAAAGATGATAATAGAAGCCACGGAATCATCAATGGCTTCTAGATGATTTGACACAATCTCGCCACCACAATCTAATCCGTTGTCATCCCTGAAAACCCAAATCCCACAAGACAAAAGCGAATCATTGAGGTCTTTAGTGAAGGAGTCACAGGTATTTGTAACTCTAAAACTCAATAACACATCCCAACGAAGGTTGAAATGTTTTGCAATTGATGAAATGGTACCTTTGCTTCTTACTGCTTCAGCCATTAATCTCTCTCTATAGTGAAGCGACGAATATTAGGAAGAAGATGGACTAGGGTGGGAGGTCATTGGAGATCCCTTGTTAGTGGAGGAAGGGGTTTGGGTGAGTGAGAGAAGTTTAGTTGGAGATCCCTTGATGGTGGGGGGAGAGGTTCAGGGGAGTGAGTAGTGTTTAGGTCGCTGCTTTTTGTTTAAGAAGAAGGCATTTTGCTAAATTTTATTTTGATTTTGGGAACATTTAGATGGAAATTTTGTTCCCAATTTTGTCGTAGTTTAAAAAAAAGTTGAAAAGACCTAAAGTTTGTGGTTAGGATGGAATTGGGATCGTTTCTATTATGGGATGGAAATTCCATCTCAAATTCTTTATCAAGTTATAGAAAATTTTAAATAAAATTGACACGCAAAATTCATTACAATTTGGTATCAATTTGGGATGGAAAAATTTTTGCCCCAAAATTCCATCGTCAATCTATTGTTTTCTTGTGGTGATGTTAAGAAGCAGGTTACGCATTCTTCTTTACTAACATTTTTATGGGGTGTTTCTTTGAAAGCTGCTGCATATGTTTTTGAAGCAAGCTCTGCGCAAATTTGTGCTTAAAACTCCATATGAACTAATATATGAGAAAAAGCCTAGTCTAAAGCATTACCATGCTCGAAGTTACAAAGATCAAGGCCATATATTCCATCCACATAGGTTACCAGGGGTTTGTTGGGGAGATAGCCTATTTCCATCTCGTACGCAAGATTTTTAAACAAATTACTCGAATCTCTCGTTATTAAACCATGTCTAGATGTAGATCATTAAATATTAAGGATGAGCATAATTTGTTTACTTTGACGTAAGATTGCTTTTTGTTTCTAAACGACAAGTGTCTAGACAAAATAGTTGCATAATTTATTACTTTTTTTGACAAATGATTTTCATTTTTTATATTTTAATAGTGAATTCAACCTAAATTTAGTCGCAAGTTTTACCTGTAGTGGAGTCATGAACCTAAGATAGGTGAGTTCAAATTTGTGTACTTAATTTTTAGAGGTGGGACTGTAGTTTAATAAATATGCAAAAAATTCGTATCAATATGTATTATAGTAGCTTTTGTGAAATTTTTATATATTTACAGCTTTTTTATTAAAAATAATTTTTATATAAAATAAAATTTAGAAATTTTTTTATACAATTTTGATGGATAGAATTACAATTTTTGTGTATTTGTCCCGCAAAAAGTCTATATAAACTTGCAAATTTTTGTGAACAATTATAAAATTTATGCTAAGCCTTCATAAAAACATACAAATATCTTAATATGTATCAAAGCTTCTCCTTAAATTTTGATTACAATAATATCAATATATCAAATACTAATAAAAATAAAAATATATAAAATTTGTTAAAGCTGTTTTTGACGGAATTCCATATGTTGAAATCATTAATCAGCTACTTATTAATATGTTTAAAAATCTTACATAGGTTGACACGATTAAATTATTTAAAGAAATAAAAGGATGACATTATACTCATATTTAATCATTTTGTACTGACTGTAAATACATAATTCTGTTATGAATAGATTATATTCTAAAAACCTAATTGCAATTTGTGAAGTCCATTTGTTAAAAAGAAAAAGAAGTGTTGGGTTGTTGTTTGCCTAGAAATGAAAGGTAAAAAATAAAAAAAAAATCAATCTTACAAAAAATTTAAAATTTGCAAAAAAGAATTTAAAGAGAATAATTTTAACATACTCAAATGAAAAGTTTTAGATATTAATACCTTGACTTTGTAACAAATAAAGATCAATAGATTTTAGAGCAAAGTTATAGGGACCTTTATTTCTTAAGAGGTTGAATATATTCACTATTAAATTGTATTTAATGCATTGATAGCTATGTTTTTAATTTTAATTCACTTACTTTGATATTTGAAAAAAGATAATCTAATAATAAAATACTCAACCTCAGAAGAGAAGGAGCTCTCCATGTCATTTTAATGATACAAAAATGGATGATTAATATTAATAATTAGGAGAGTAGTTTAATAGATAAAAAGTTGATAATATGATAATTATAGTTTGAATCATAAATTTTATTTTAATATTAAATTCACCGATAACAAAAAATAAATAATTTGTGTGAATTGTCTATTTTATGTTATATGTATATTTTTAAACTTTTTTAGTATATAATAAACTTAATTTAATGATTATTAACTCAAGTTTATTTATAATATGTTGCAATCTAATAGTTTCAAAAATCAAAATTCTTTCAAAAAATTATAACATAATCATTTTGAAAAATACAAAATACAATTCATAGGTTAAAAATCTAAACTTTTATTATGAAGCTTGCTTCTTATTTCTTCTTCATTTTTTTAAATCTCTTTTAGTTATTTCTTACACATTGTCACATAAACGGATATTTCATAATACTCACTTTAATAATAAAATTTAATATTATTTTCAATCAAAAGTTTGATGGCCATTAGTACTTTTGAAAAAAAGTGATACTTATCCAAAGCATGCTTAAAATATATTAAGCAAGTTTTATTTAAAAATTGAAGTGTTACACTTATAAAAATATAATATGTATGTTTCTTTTTGCTCTTCTCATCTTATAAATTATATTGAACACAAGCTTTTACAATGTACTATCATTTGCAAATAAAGTCTTTATTTTATTGATTAAATTTATTATTATTAATATTTTGTATAAGATAAAAAAATAAATGAGATAAAATTGATTTTCTCTCAGCAATATGTAAAATTGTGAAGAAAACATATACTTACATCAAAATAAAAAAAAAGAATAATTGATAATTTAATGTATCCAAAAATCAGTTATTCCGATTAAGTTGAAGTTATGATAATAAACCACATATATTTTTTATACTACAAGAAATGATGCTAACACCAATTAAACTTTTTGCAATAATAAAAATTCGATCATTAGTGATTCTTTGTTAGAGGATTTTTATTGATGATAAAGTTGTTAGTGATATATCAAAAACACATAGGTGCTAATTTTTTTGGATGGAAAAAATTTTTGCAAGAAAAAATACTATTCAATGATGACAAATATCATCAGTAAAACACGCTAACTTTTACTAATGACAATTATCATCACTAAAGAATGCCTTAAAATATTGAGCGAAAAATTCAATTTTCAATGATAACTTTTGTCATTGTTAAAAGTTAAACCTTTCATTAATGATAATGTTATTGCTGAAGAGCAGCATGGGAAAATGTGCCTGGCTCTTTGGTGACAAAAATATCATTAGTGAAATGTTTAACTTTTAACAACGATAAAAGTTGTCATTAAAACTAAAGGCACAATATTTTTGTAGCTTTCTTGAGCGATGACATTAGTCATTGGTGAAAGTTTTAACTTTCACCGATGACAATATTGTCATTGAAGAGGGACATAGGAAATTGTGCTAATAAATATCCTAATTTATACTAACCATCCTTCAATGATGACTGAAAATTTTGTCATCATTGAAGGGTTCGTCTAAAAATATTCTCCAAGCACCATTTAACTCTCATTTCATGCGGAGAAAAGGGAAGACAAGAAAGAGAGAAATAACGTGAGTTTTAGTTTCGTGATTTTTTTGGTAATATAGTATATTTTTGTTTATATATTTTTTGTAATGTAGTATAATTGCTTATTTATATATTTTTGAATTGTTAGTTGTTATTGTTGTGCATTGTTGTTAGTGTTTGACATTTAGAAAGCATTTGATTAGTATATTTATTCTATTGAGGTATATGAATTAAGTTTTATAGCATTTTATTTGAATATGTAATTTATGAGATGAATAATATGAAATGAATTTATTTACTTTGTTGATATGATTACTTTGATATAAAAAAAATCTTATTTGGTTTTATTTGTTATAAATGTTAAATGTGTTTAATTAGTTTTATTTTGAATGTACAATTTATAAATTTAAATTTTTATGATGTTATGTTACTGAATAAACCTGTAATTTTACATGATATTATATATGTATGAAATATTTAGTTAAGTTAATATGAGATGAAGTTATTATAAGGTTTTGTTTACAAATTTTAGAGTTTAGGGTGTAGTTTAAAGTACAAATTTTTTGGTTACATTGAAGTAATATAAAGGATGAAACTAGAATGAGTATATAAATATATTTTAAAAAATATATTGATATGAGAATAAACTTGTGGGTATGTAATTAATTTTTTTCAATAAAACTTAGTAAAACTATTTTAATGAAAATGTATAATAAAAAATTAAATGTTATTAATATGTTTATTGAAAATATTATGAATATATAAATAAGATATTTTGAAAGTTTAAAAAATTTAGAACAATTATATATGTAAAAAATAAAATTATATATTAAATTAGTTAGAGAATATTAAGATATTGAAACTAGAAGATGTAAAAAAAATTAAATATATAAATAAATCATTTCAATATATTAGAAAACTTAATATTTTTATACAATGATTAATAAAACCAGATATTATAGAAACAAACAATAATAATGATTATACAAATGCAAATATACCTCATAAAAATTTAATGACTACATAAATACATTTAAAGTAATATATTTTTATGAATATTATGTTTTGAATATATAATCACATCTGGGTTAATATAAATTAATAAATATATGTTAATAAAAATGTATTAACATAAAAAATTCAAATCACGAAAACATATCTAAATAATTAAAAATTGAATATATGAATAAGGAATTTTAAATAATTAAAAATTAAATTTTTATATATTTAATAATAACATTAGATATTATATAAATAAATAATATGAACAAAAAATATATGCAAGTTACATACAAAATAGTAATAAGAAGATTACATATGATTATGTGTTTTAAGAAAATAAAAAATCATAAAGATATTACGAGAAAATACAATGACTACTTTAATATATTTTACATAATCCTCATTAACATAAAAATAGAAATTTAAATATATAACTAAATATGAAAAAAAATATAACTTGGTAGCTATATTTTAATAAAAATGTATAAATAAAAAAATTAAAATCTTACAAATGTATTTAATAAAAATATGATGATGATATAAATAGGATTTTTTAAAAGATTGAAAGAATTTGAATTTTATGTCATTAAGAATTTTTATAAAAAATATAATCCATGTCAATTTAACCATTATATAATAATAGAAATTTAAAAACTTTGAATGCTTGAAAATTTACTAGTACTTATAAAATGTATGTCCCATCAAAAGAGTTGAACTGTGCATCTTGTAAATGCAATATAGTAGGTTCAAAAATTAAATTCCTAATTCGAAAAAGTTAAACGTAACAATTTATATAGATTTTTTAAAAAATCCAACAATGCAGACAATAATACACTTGAATAATAATACTTATAAAATATTGTAATGTAAGTTTAAAATTATTGTAAATATACTTTTACAATAATTTTAAATAGAATTACATTTGCATTATAAGATCAGACTCGTTCAAGGATTAGTTGATCTTTATATGTCAACCAACCCTTGAATTATCCAATAACATTGCTTAGTTTGGGATATGTCTGATAGTTGTTATTAACAATTTATCTAGTTATAATTTAACATTGTAGAAATTTTTTAGCATTCTCATTGTTCTCCAAGTGTGAACTATATCGATGTATAATTTACACACTTGGAGAACTATGGTGAGATGCTACCAAAATTTTTGCATGTAAGAAATGATGAACGTGAATAAATTAATACGATCATAACTATAGAAATATCTCAAATAGGATATGGCTTTACCTTTTAGAATTAGAGTGATATGGTGGATTTAAGGTACATAACAAATATTGATCATAACACTTAATTCTATAACAAGCTATCTTCTTCCTATTTAGTGGCACAATGTCTATAAATAAAAGTTAGATACATTTACGAGATCACTTGTTAGATGAGTATTAGAATCGTGCATTGACATTTGTTAAAAGAGCCAAAAACTTTGTCGATGAAAGGAATTTGATGAAATATCATGTAAGAAGTGCATAAATATATTATTTCAAAATTTAACAATGTTAGAGGATTTCATCCATTATACATGAATTAGGTATATCATGGTGAAGCAGATAGTTTTACTTCTAGGGGACAAGGGGAGTATCTCCTAATGATAGGGATGAGATGGTGGACATTATACATGATTTCATTGGTCCTCATATAATTAAAGAAATAGTTCAGGATGATTATGAAGGGAATGAGGACGTATCTAAGGGGGACATTAGATCAAATTATAGCAATTACAATGACTTTTTTTAACAAGTAAAAGTAGAACTATATCTAGGATACATAACATTTTCAACCTCAAACTTTCTAGTGAAACTCATCCACTTGAAGATGCTACATAAGTAGACTAACAAGTCATTTGATGCTCTTTTGAAGTTATTGAAAGAGGCACTTTCAAAGGATAATAAATTACCAAAATCACACTATAATGCAAAGAAATGGTTTAACAAATTAGGGTTACGGTATAAGTCAATCCATATATGCAAGTATCATTGTGCACTTTTTAGGAAAAAACATGCTCCAAAAGATAACTATCCAATTTGTGAGAAGAGTTGATGTATAGATAAAAGCACAAAAGGAAAAAAGATGCCTTAAAAAGTACTTCAATATTTTCTACTGATTCTTTAACTAAAGCAATTATATAGGTCGAGGAACATTGTAGACGACATGATATGACATCATATAGGAAGATTAATAGAGGATAAGGTAATATGACATCTTATTAATGGATAAACTTAATAGGAATTTGATAGAAGGCATCCTAGTTTCTCCGTAGACCTATGAAACATTAGGTTGGATTAAGTGTAGATAGATTTAATCCTTTTAGTGATAGGAACTTATCTTATAGTATGTGACCAGTGGTGATGACTACCTATAACTACCATGGATTTGCATGAATAAGTCTTTTTTTATATTGACCTTGTTATACTGAGGCCACAATCACTAAGCAAGGATATCAATGTCTTCTTAAGACTGGTTATAGAAGAGTTAAGATATCTTTAATAGAGGGGCGTTGAGACTTGAGATACTAATACAAATATGATATTCAATATGTAAGCGACATTATTGTGGATTGTGAATGATTTTTTTGCATGAAGTAGTCCTTCTAGGTGGAGTGAACAAGGCTATAAAGTGTGCCCTACGTGCAATGATGATATTCCATCAATTCAAGTTAGGGGAAAATAGCCTATGTTGGTCATTGTCGCTAGCTTCCAAGGAATCACACATGGAGAAACAGGAAGGAGTTTCATGGGATGTTGGAGAGGAGAGCCCCTCATTGTCCTCTTACCAATAAAACTATCATAGACCAATTAGGTAAGGTGGCTTAAAGACTTCTTAGAAAACATGTTCAGTTTTGTAGTTTAAAATAGAAGTGGGGTGTTGATGAACTTAATTGGAGTAAGAAGAGCATATTTTTTGACCTTCCATATTAGCTAACAGTGAACATGAGACACAATATTGATGTGATGCATGTTGAGAAGAATGTATATGATAGTATTTAGGTACATTATTAGACATTGAGCATAAAACAAAAAACATAGACAATGCAAGATAAGATCTTGCAAACATAAAGATAAGGCCAGACTTGCATCTCTATAAGGAGAAGGGTTAACTTTTTAAGCCACATGCTATATAGATGCTCAACGAGAATGAATGAAGATAGTTTTGCCAAATTATAAGAAATATGAAATTTCATAATGGGTTTGCTAGGAATCTCAATAAGAATGTGACTAATCATGATATAAAGTTGAAAGAGTTGAAATCACATGACTATTATGTTATTATGTAGATATTGTTAGGACCTTCGATTCGAGCATTCTTGTCGAAGGAATCATCATGTCCAATTATTGAATTAAGCAACTTTTTGAACTAATTATATGCTAAAACTCTTAACAAGAGGGATGTTCTACAAGATAAGTAAGACATTGTCATCATTTTGTGCAAGCTTGAAAGGATATACCTTCTAATATTCTTTGATATAATGGTTCAGCTAATAATGCACTTTCCTGATGAAGCATTATAGAGCAATCCTATTCATTTTTAATAAATGTACCTATAGGAGAGATGCATCAAAAAGTTAAAGGATGATATCAAGAATGGTGCTTGATTTAAGGGTTTAATTGTAGAAAGATATTATTGATAAAGTATTAACATTTTGTTCTATGTACCTAGAAAGAATAGAAACTACATTCAATTGGCCTAACTAAAATAAGGATGTAACATTCGAAGACACAAAAAGGGTAGTATCAATGTTCAAATCTCAATGTCGACTAGTAGAAAAAAACTATTTCTCATTTCGACAGAGGAGACTGAGATGTTACCATATGGTACACCTTGAATAATTATGCTGAAATTGAAAAATATCTCTAGCAAATCTCTATAGCTATTCATTCTTTTGTACCAATTAATTATAATATACTAAAATACATATGTTATATAGAGAACATCGACAAGAGCTCAAATGAAATGGTGCTCAAAACATTGATCAGTTATAAAGAACAAATTCCTTATATGGTTTTACTCTAAGGTGAAAGCTTGTTTTTTCCAACCGTGTTATATCAATCATGTAAATATTATTCTTTACTTGTATTTTTTTCCAATTTAACTTTTGATAGAAATGCTATTTTCATAGATGTACCATTTACGGATGAATAGTTCCCTAAAAGCCACTGAAGAGCTACTAATGTTAGCTTCTGGTCCCAATTTTCCTATTATGATGTACTTAGCATGTGTTGTAAATCAAGTGCACTTTGTAGTTGAAACTTAAGATTCAAAGCATAAGATATAGAACAGTGGCATTTCCATTTTAAGAACTGATGGTAACATATTTTATAGTGTATTAAAGCACATCATAAAGTTAACTTATTTAAATAAATACAATGTAACTTTATTCAAGTGCAAATTGTGTGACACTAATCTAAGAAAGAAGAAACTTTGCATTAATAAGAACATTACAAGCATTTTCATTAGTGGGTAGTGGTACAAAGATAACCTTTACATACTTGCAACCTAAGCAAATCAAGTCTTTTATATCGAAGATCTTCTTAATAGGCTAAATTGGAGGGTTATCCATAATATGATGCAATGTGACATATGCAATCGACCTGATGATGATGTTAGTAAGTGAGACTTGCCATTATTACAAGACATCAACTCATCTAATTTTAACCTCATGATTAATCGTATAGATTTCCATTTAGTAAACTTGAAGGATAAAAAAATGATCCTTTAATCATTTCATCTTCTAGGAATACTAGTTTTACCATAGAAGGAGTGAACGTCTTCATCAATGGTGAAGATAGTTTTGAAGATAAAATAATTAAATATTATATGGAGGAAAGGCTTCTACAGTTTGATAATGATGGAGAAATTGATGAACATGAGGATGAGCCCATTATGTTCACCGACACTAACTCAGATTAGGGAAATAGCATTTTTTTGCCAATTTATAACTCATAATTGTGTAAATGTAATTATGTAATTTCCTTATTTGAATATAGTAATTTATATGTTGTTGTTAATTAGTTTAGTTGTGAACTTTTCCCTTAAGTACTTATAAAATGAGTATTTTTCTAGCCATATTAAATGTCAAAGCATGATACTATAGAGGTGATACTAAAGGGGAACTTTTACGTCAGCCCATACACATTCCATCACAGTGTTAGGGGTTAAGTATTTTTTTTTGTTAATGTGCACACTTAAGTTGATTATTTATTAAATATAAATTCATGGTGTTGATATTTTTTTCTTATCCATCAAAGTTGTAGCTTTAAGAAAGAGGGGTTCAAATAGGTCTTTTAGGTTGCACGAGAAGATAGAGAAGAGAGGGGGAGGCTGTGCCTATATAGTTTGATATGACTTGTACATGGCATGCAATTAGTGAGAATACTAGTTATCTCCTCCACAATATAGGCAGCATCATTTGAGCCCACATCCTTTATTATAGATCATGGCAGTCGATGCCTTTGTAGTTGCAAGATAGAGTCATGTAGGAGATTTGCATAAATATCGATCTCCTCTCTATCTTTATTATTTTATATTTAGTATTGAAATTATTGGATATAATGCTCACAAATTTATTAAATATCTTCTAATACAATCTCACTTTGAGTTTCAAGGTATCTCTAAGCTTAAGTGGGACAGAGTGCTTAGTGGTTTGATGTGAACTACTACCAACCTATACAGTGATTGGAAATATAGGTTGAACAAGTACTTTCTCTAGCAGGTGCAATTGGGAGCAAGGTCTTGACCTGGACCATGCTTGACAAGTTGATGAATAGCTTATTATAATTGATAACACCTAAAAGGAATTAGGGGACACTTTCAAGGACCTTTTTAATAAGCTAAAGAATGTTGCAGCAACTTTTCAAATAGAGATAGAAACCTTACAATAATTCTAATAAGGTAATAATTTATTAGACAGTGGTGACTCAGAGTGTAGAGGGAAAATGAAGGTCCTAGAATCAAAGCAGTATGTGAGATAGCGAATGCCTAAAAGCTCAAGAATTCCCTATTTGATATAAATCAATACTTTCAAGCTATAATATATATTTTGAGGAGTCTAAGCTCAATCAAGCCATAATGTTCCTTATAAATTATGCCAAGGTCTAGTGAAGGATAAAATATTAGGAGATTCAAGTGGGGATATGCCACATTAATACTTAGGAATAGTTAAAATAAGAACTAGAGGTGTACTTTTACTCTTAGAATGTTGATTACTTGGCAAGATGCAAACTATGATAGCTACAACAAACTAGATTAGTTCAAGACCATGAAGTTCATAACCATCATGTTGGATATTTAAGATATGATTGAAAAGGATAAGCTTTTCTACTTTATCGATAGTTTCTCATGTGAAGCTACCATGGAACTCCAATAAAGAAGGGTCTAAAGCCTTATTGAGGCAGTGATTGTGGCAAAGTCCCTTTGTGATTGCAACATCAATTTTCCCTTTAGTAAGAGCTCGCAAGGTGGTGCCTTGAATTCTCCTAGCGAGAATGGCAATCAGTTAAATAAAAAGGGTAAGTCTAAGAGCAAGGGAGAGAATATTAGATCATCTTCCAGTTCCTAAGGATTGATATCATCTTGAGCTTCTAATAGTAGCTAGAAATTAAACATCTTATCATGTTTCTTATGTCATAGGGCACACAAAGTGGCAAGATGCCCAAAGAAGTATGCCTAGGTGCTT
Organism: Sindora glabra; assembly: GCA_020226215.1. Classification (NCBI taxonomy): domain Eukaryota; kingdom Viridiplantae; phylum Streptophyta; class Magnoliopsida; order Fabales; family Fabaceae; genus Sindora; species Sindora glabra. Next base: position 42,545,788 of record CM035229.1, read on the forward strand.
TACAAGCTAAGCTATAAGAGAAAGAGTAAAGGAGTGAGAAGGGTTGTACTAAAAATTTTGATGATGAATATAAGTCTCACGCTAGGATTGGAGCACTATGGATCCTAGACTTTATGAGTGATATCACCAATAACATGAAGTAGTAGGTACCAATTGGAGTTTGCCACAATAAGCTTGGTGGGTTAGCAGAGTATTGATTAGCATTTCTTTTGCATGATCGTGATTGAGAGCTTAGTTCTTCACCTAGCGTGGTGCCACATTTAGTGGGATATTTTAATCAAGGTAGATCCTTTAGGAAGAGCTTATGATAATGCTAATAGGTTTGTATATATTTGGATAGCACAAAGGTAGAAGTTACTAACAAATATTTTAGGATCATGCATGTCGACTTATCTAGTTGCAAGGATCAATTTGTGATAATGATTACTAATGCTCACATTTCTTTAAGAATGTCATAATTTTGTCATAAGAATAGTTTATGGTAATGAATTTAGAGTGCATAGATATGTGCTGCTAGAATAAAAGGGATGACTCTTTGTTCAACCTTATTATCCATGATAAGAGGACACTAGTTAGAGTTAAAGTTAATTTGAAATATGTTTAAGAGTTTAACAAGCTATGGAGGTAGAAGCTTTCTTTGTAAAAAACAACCTTAGGAAGACAAGCCAAAAAGAAGCTAAAGGAGGATCTAAAGTGGAGCAAATTAAAGAATTATCAATGATTATAGTCAAATTAAGGTGTTGAAGATAAATTGTTCATTATGGAAGCTCATATGGACAAGCAGAGAGATTAAATGAGGAGCTCAAGAAAAGTAGACTTAAGATGCTTATGGAAGCTATATTAAACTGAATCATCAATAAGGATATTGACAATTTTTAAGTGGAGGAGAATGTCATAAGTTTGCCTTATAAACCAAATGACTAGGCAAACAAACTCTATTTGGGATGAAACTTAACAAATAAACAAAGCATATGATGAAGGTTTTATAGGCCAAATTTGGGACTAATTTAACTTATATACTATTTTTCCAATTTTTTGCTATTTTGGGGTTTTCCTTATATTTGTGACCAAGGTAACTTGACTTATATGAGTAACAAAGTATATAGTTGTGATCCTTGAATTTTTATTTTCCCATCGGTGTATTTTGGTAGGAAAATTCCACCCAAAACATGGTGAAATGTTCTTATGACAACTAAAAAAAATATAAGTTCACTTTTGTTAAGAGGGCTTTTGCTCAAAATACTCCTTAGGGGGTAGTGCCCGATGATGGTCACTTGACATTAATCTAAAGGTTGAAGTGTGTAGCTCGATGCCTCCCTTACATATTTCCAACACTATAATGAGGCTTATTTATTTATAATAGAAGTAGCTCCTTTTCAAATCATGGTGTTTGAATTTTCACTACATTCAACTACATTTGTTCACATTGCATATTTTGCATCATTATTGACTTTCTTTATGTGTTGGTTTCCTATATATGTCATAAGCTATCAATTATGATAATTCAATAGATAAATGTAATCAAATTAAGATGAGACTTGGTGAAAAAATTTAACATATTATGATAGTCCTGTGATTGAAATTTGGAATCAATTTAGCTAGCGTACTATTTTTTTTAATTTTCCCAAGTTTTAGGGGTATTTTAATCATTTCAGATGGTTCAAGAATTCAGTGGAGTTCGAGAAGCGTATATTCGTGATCCTCACATTATTATCTTCATGTTGATTAATTTTTGTGTGAATTAGACACTCGGAGCATAGCGAAAAAGGCTTATGACAATTTAAAAAAATTATGTCATCTCTTGGCAAGAGGGTTTTTGTTCAAAATATTCTTTAAAGGGTGGAGTGTTCCAAAGGTTTGTAGGGTGCCTGGACACTAAGTTAGGGATGAGAGCGTGTTAGCTTGTAGCCATCCTTTTGCACACTTTAAACTATAGAATGAAGCAAAAACTAAGTGAATAGAGTATCCTTCTCCTTATTCAATTGTCCCTTTTGGCCTGTACTACTCGGAGGCTTTATGTGTGAAAGGATCATGTGGTTTGGTATGTAGGAAAGATTCAACGACATGGGACTTGTTGTACATGGGACTTGTTGTGTAGGTGATAAGTCTTTGATGTCTTGTTATCTCTACCAAGCGTGCCAAGAGAGAATTTTAGGTGGGAAGGTTGGCATGTTTGCTAAGAATGGCTAGTGACCATGATCCCGCAAATGCATGGGTTAAGTTGAGTTATAGTATAAAAGATATCATCTCCACAGGGATTGAACGTTGAATACTAACTGAATTTCAAGGAAAATTATCTAGGCGTATCGATTGATATTGGGAATTAAGGATAAAAGGTAAAACAGAGCTTAGTTATAAAAAAAGTTTAATTCAATGAAATGAAAGCGTACTCAGCTTAAGGTTCCCTTGTACATTTCATTATGGGATGAATATAATCCTCTAACTTGGTTTACTATTAATTTAGATTGCTGGATTACCAAAAATAAGCTATACCTCATTGCAAGGCTACTAGCTACTAACCAAAAGATTAAGTGTCAAGAATTTCTCTAGTAATCACTCATCTAGGTTGCATTAACATTGCTTTAGAATCCATTTTCAGATATTTCATCCTGTGCAAAAGAATCCAATTAGCTTAATTCCTAAGTCTAATTAATATTCCCAATGATCATGCAAGGTTCGATTAATTAATTGGTCATTTCAACCTGGAATCAATTAATCCATAACACAAATCCAATATTCCGGAAGTATTGAACTGTAGAAATACAAAATAGCATAATCAAATCATAAATTAACAGTAAATCAAGCTAGATTATATAAAATTCAATTCCATAAATCCATGAACAAGTTCACCCAAGCTGAGCACAAGGGTTTAGTGTGAAAATATTACAAAATTAGAAGAAAACCAGAAAACAGAGAGGGAATTCAAACAATTCATGAAGCTCTACAAATTCCTTGCTTGAATCTTCAATCCTTTGCTTGAATCCGCGTTAGAAGTTGCCCTTGGCAAGTTTGGGTCTCTCCTAGGGTTTCTCCCAGCAACTCCTCCTTTAATTTTTTGGTTTCTCCTCCTCTCCTTTCAAAATTTTGCACAAAACTTATATGGGAAATGTACACGGGGAGCGACACGGCCCGTGTTTCTCAGCGAAAGTTGAGCAGCATGATACACAGGGTGCGACACTTCTCGTGTTTACTTGCGAAGTGTCAAGCAGTATGGTACACGGGGTATGACACGGCCCATGTTGTACATCGTGTTCTTCTGCGAAAGATGGTCAGCATGGTACACGGGGTGCGACACTCCTCGTGTTTATCTTAGAAGTGAAGGGCAGTATGATACAAGGGGTATGACACGGCCCGTGTTTACCCCCGTGTTCTTCTTTGAGCAGTTCAGTGAAGCCTCGAAGCATTCCAGAAGGATATACGACCTTACACACGGGGTTCCCATACCACATGTTCTTTGTTAGGTGGGCAAATTTGCTTCGATTCTCCACAATTTGCATGATTTTGCCTCCGGATCCTTTTCTAATGCTCAAATGTGTCATTTCAAAACCTGAAAACAAAATATCGAACATCTAAGTATCCTTTTCAATCAATTTGCACAAGATACTAAGTAAATATGTGATGAAACACATAGAAATTAAGTGCAATTGTGCATTTATCAACTAGCATGCACAGTTTTAGCTATAAAGCTACTAGCTTGTGAGATTTGATATTAGAACTCGGTTTATGTTAGAGGGCCAAGATTGGGTAGGCAACAATTTAATTTTGATGTGGCTTGTCCAATGTTACATAAGGAATGTGTGAAGCTATCATTCTCACAAACTTGGTAGTGGCATTACTAAAGACTTGACCAGTGGGTGCAAGAGATTGGATCATCCTAAGAAGCTAGTGTACGATGGAATGATTTATTGGAATGACCATGGATTGGTATAACAAGCTTAAGCATTTGTGCTAATTGGGCTATCTTACTTGTTGGTGTGTACGGGACATTAGTTATATGCCCATTCATTATAATGACATCAAGGGATGCAAAACTACCATTCATTGGGATCAGGGAATTGATAGCTAATCTAGTGGGAAAAGCCTTAATCTTGCTAGAGGGCTTAACTACTTGAGGAATAAGTGGAATTGAATGATGAAGCCATTGGCTGTGCAAAAGTGCATGAGCACATTTAAAGGGCATAAGCAAATCATTCCAATGAAAGTGGTCTAAAATCTTGTTAAAGAGGTCCAGAGGAATCGTCTGTATTGCTTGAGGGGAGCATGACCTAAGTGTGAGGCCTTTGCACATGTAGGAGTGCATGATCATAGTTAGAGGACATATCCTAAGGGATGACATATTAAAGTAATATGTTGAGTGGATTATTCCTAAAGAAGTAGTCCAAAATTATGTCAAGGTGATCTAAAGGGATCAGTCTTGGTGCTTAGTGGAGCACAGCTAGAGGGTAAAATAGATTGCTTTATAGTGAGTAATCCAATTCATTACGAGGTAGTCCGAAGGAATCATTCATACTACCCTGGGGAATATTGCTCGAGGGAGTATAACTAGAGGGTTAAGTTATGATTCGGAGGAATCGATACAATGTGCACAATCTATAAGTTGATAAAGAGAGTGCATAATCACCTACAAGATTCGAAAGGAGATGCTAAGGGGCTGGCACATCATAGTTACGTAATAGTGGCAATGATCCTTTGATGTAGTGGGCTAAGCGACATAGTTGCCTTATGGTGTAGTAACAATGATTTAGAAGAGAGGTAGCAGATTAGCACTATATTGTTGCTTGGTTGAGGAGACATCATAACACTGAATTCATGTTTGCTCATGCACAAGTAAAGTATAACTTAAGCTATAGTGTGAAAGGACATTATGCTCAACCCTGCTTTACCATTAAGTAGGGGAACCATCAAGTGGATAAGCTCAATGAAGTCATCGATGGATGCACTTGAATAGGATTGCAAGAGCCTAGACATTGTTAGATGTTACTCGAGTTAGGAGGGGTTGTGAGGACCATAATGCAAGTATGCATTAACTCTAAGACTAGGTTGTGATGGTCAATGAGATGCCAAGTGGGTATCAATTCAGAGAGCATCAAAGGATCCAATTGAGTGTGAAAATGGCATTGCATAGTGCAATAAATTGATTGAAAGCAAACAAATAGACTTAAGAGCGAGGTTATGGGGCCTTTTTGAGTAGATTAAGCATAAGTCTTGTCTCTTGTACTGGTGGTTATGGGACACTAGGTGCATGATCCTTTTAGTAAGTGATTCAAAGTGTTAAACATTGTTTATGAGCCATAGTGTTGGCATACACTTTTGCTATAGAGGTAGCAACTGTGCAAGCTACAAGAGGCCATAAGAACAAGTTGTGGAGGCAACTACCCATCGAACAGGTTATGGATATAATGAGTTCAGGAGAGCTTTATGGGATAGTAGCATTAGAAAGAGTGTCAAGACACTTTAAAAGGTGACTATAGAGGTAACCTTTCGAGAAACTTGTGGAGGATGTATTTTGCAAAGAGAATGCCTATGTTGTGGAGCCAATAAATAGCCCAAATTTGAGATAAGGGTGAAATATTTCATAGTGCTCAAAGAGACAAGCTTTGAGATTCTTCATGGAGCTGTGTCATATTGAGTCATCAATGAGGGCATTGATGAGAATGTCACAAGCTAGTAGTTGTGACAGTTTGACAAGTAAATGTACTTGGATTAAGATGAAACTTGGTAGAAAAATCTAACATGTTGTGATAGTCCTGTGGCTAAAATTTGAGATCAATCCTCCTAGTGTATTATTTTTTTTCAATTTTCTCAAGTTTAGGGATATTTTGATCATTTTAGATGGTTAGAGAATTCAGTGGAGTTTGAGAAGCCTATATTCGTGATCCTCGCATTATTATTTTTGTGTCGATTGGTTTTTATGTGAATAAAAAACTTGGAGCATTATGAAAAAAGCTTATAACAACTTAAAAAAAGTATGTCATATCCTAGTGGGAGGACTTTTATTCAAAATACTCTCTAAAGGGGTGGAGTGTTTCAAGGGTTTGCGAGGAACCTAGACACTGAGCTAGGGATGGGATTGTATTGGCTTGTAGCCATCCTTTTACACACTCTAAACTATGAAATGAGATATAAACCAAGTGAATAGAGTGTCCCTCTTCCTATTCAATTGTCCCTTTCAACCTGTACTACTCGAAGGCTTCATGTATGGACGGTCTAGTATGTGTGAGAGCTTTAATGACATACAATATTGGCCTGGGGACATATTGTACATGGGACTTGTTGTATGGGTGATAAGTCTTTGATGTTACATTATCTCTACCAAGCGTGCCAAGAGAGAGTTTTAAGTAGTCTGAAGACTGACATGTGTACCAAGAGTGGCTAGCATGCACTACACAGTTTCAGTTAGAGAGTTACCAGCTCGTGACACTATATATGTTGGTGATATGCTTGCAGTTGCCTTGGTTGTGTTATGCTTGTGTGTTTGGTTCATTAATTCTAAACTTGGGTGGTGTATTAATTAATTGGCTGGCTTATTCCTTAGGTGGCAAAGTTTTAAGTATAGCATGTCCTAACTATTAAGTTCCTAATTTGTGGCACATTGATAATTTGTATGTGAATGGCCCATATTTATGTTGCTTGGCATTCATCAACAAACTCTACCTCACCTCATTAATTTAAAGATAACTATTATTTTTCAAGATAGTTAAGGGTCAAATCACAATATAGATGATTTTCTTTTTTGTGATATGTTTGATCTACATTGATAAATAAAAGAAAATTGATTATTAATTAGAACAAAATACATTAATAATCAATAAAATTATTATAGAATTTAAAATTTTTAGTTTGATAATAATTTTTTAAAAAGTACAATAAAATTATAATAATTTAGCTTACCTATAAATGCAACAATACATACCCAAGCACACATAATATGCAACAACAATGAAGGCGGTGGTTGTGAAGTGATGGCGATAGGGATTGCAATGGTGATATAATGAAGATGGCTAGTGGTGCATGTTGGATAGTATAGGGGGTGGAGGTTTCTGGAATGAATTTGGATAGTGGTTGATGTTATTGTAATGGTAAGTGATGATAATAGTAGTAAGTGGTAGTGGGGCCATAGTGTGTGGTGGGTTATTTCGGTAGTTGGAGATGGGATCCATGTTGCATGGTGTGTTGCGGAAAGGGAGAGATGTGCTATCTTTTGTTCTTGATAGCGAACTATTTCTGGAATCTTACATGAGAAAGGATTCCAAGTGGGAGGAGTTAATTAAATGTAAGTCATAGTATCACAGTCCTATGTTACCAACTCCATGAAATCTTAAAACCAAACGCACCTTAATGTATAGAAAAAGACGAGGAGATTTAATTTAAAGGAAGCTTGAATCCCTTAATAGAGTTGTTGGCCGTTGGAAAAATATTAAAAGAAAATGTCCAAGAGGAAAATAATAAGGAAAGACTACAATGATAAGACTAAGTTAAATCTATTAGTTGACATTACTCCTCTTTCTCTTGGATTATTGAATTATTGGTGAATTATTTTGCTTTCGCTTCTTGATCTGTGTTGAATTGCTTGTGTCTCCATTTGTTTTTTTCCTGGAGCAGGAAAAGTCTAACATGTTTTATATATATATATATATATATATATATATATAACCGAGATTTCTATTGTACAAATTCTCTTTCATATTATTGTATGAGATAAGATACATTTTTAGTTCTATCTAATATCTGATGCATGGGTTATGAATTTATGATTTCACTTCGATCTCTGTTCCAAGTTACAATGCCGATAATATATGCAACCGGACACTTCAAATAATTTGGATTGTCAAAAAAGTACCTAAGAGGGATTATACAGTAAAAAGAAGGCCTTTAGTTCCCTGCACACTGCAAAAAGAGGTAGACGATTAGGTTTAGACCTATAATTCGATCTATTCATCGGATTTCCTTCTATCAGTTCCGAACCCAATAACAACTATTACATCTATCAAAATTTAAAACTAGTATTCACTCCAGAAAATTATATTTTTATCAACAAGGTTTTTTCGATGGTCAAAAGAAATTGTAGCTTTAAAATATTAATTGTGACACTTACCTTTAACCGTTAATAAATACCTTCATATCATATTTGTATTATTTTTTAATAGTCATGTGACTATTTAAAAAGGTTTTAGAAGTTTACATAATAGGAAAAAAGGGGTTAGCCATTGGAAAATATATTTTCTATCAAAAGCTTTATTTTTAGTCTTTATTTATGTTTATATTAACATTAATTCTAAATTTTAATTTTAATTTCAATTTATCATGCAAAAATAGAATTACTATTCTTATTTACAAACTTCACTTAAACAAAAATTTATTAATAACAATGACAATGACTTTAGATTTGCTTTTTCCTTCACAATTCTTCTCAATTGGTAGATGAAGCTTCACATTCCAATCTTCTGTTATGATTCTTTGCAATTCAAGCTTTGGATTCACTTATATTTATTTAGGATTCTTCATTCTTCAGCTTCATGAGGTAAAATGCTCTATTTTCTTTTCCTTCTTCACAATTCAATGGTTTATTTGCATGAAATTCAATTTTAGATTTCTGTGGTTTTGTTCCACTTTTTTGGATTCTACAATGTTTGTTCCAATTTTTTTGGATTTCATTGTGTTCACATGACAAAACCTAATATATATATATATATATATATAAGGTAGTAAAAATTATCAGCTCAATCTAATTTTTCTGGATTTCATTATATTTGTACAATAGGAATGGATAATATATATCTAAGGTAGTAAAAACAAAGCATGATTACTTTGGTTGTCTTGCTATACACTATCACTTTATCTTTGGAACGTGGTGGCTTTTTTTAACATTATTTTTTTCACTATTCAATATTAGACTGGTGTTAATAAAATTAAATGTGTGAATTTTAAATAAAAATTTATAGTTGTTCCGCTCACTGCAATTCCTACTTGATTTGATGGTTGTTCTGTTCAATAGTAGATTGGTGAATTTGATACAAGTAATGGCACTTGATATTATGGTTATCCATTCATTGAGATATTAATTGACATAGGACATTTGTTATGAGATCCTTTAGAGGTATCAATTGACATGTGACATTTATTATGAGATCCATCAGGGAATATGGTCCATAAATAAGTCTGGATAGGATAAAAGGTTAGGTCTTAAAAAATTTATAAAACTTTAAATATACTTTAATTAAGATAAGCCATAAGCCTAAGATTTTAGTAATTTCAGCCAATCTATTCTCTATTGCATCTAATAATTATTTTATATTACTCACATTGCTAATTAACGCAAAACATTGAGTTTCAGACAAGGTCTTTCGTAGGAATCATAGTAGTATGCAGAAGTATGTGATATGACTATGGAAATAGAATCCTAATAATTAAAATATCTTTCAAGAAACTAACATTGGTCTTCACATACTAATGTGGGGTGAAAATCAATTTACTCAATACTAAACTAGATGTTGTGTGATGAGTTTGCTCTCTGGAATCAAGCGGGTAACTGCATTTGGAATTTCAACTACTATAATAGTTGAGGTTAAATCTTCATCTTTAATAGATCCCTTCCAACTTGTATGTTGTTTAGGTGGCTAAGTTTATGGACTTGTTATAGTATAGTAAGTAGCTCACTATGTTAATATATTTTGATGTGAATGGTTTATATCATTAGTATTTTTTCCCTAACACCTATAGTCGACTAATAAAATGCAAGATAAGAATGACCAATACAAGTACATTCTATAAATGCAGAGTTTTCATTTTAAAGTATAGTAAAAGTTCTTTGTTTAGTTTAAGGAAAAAGTCTCTATTTATGAGCAGAATATTAGTAGTACAAGTTATCAAAAGTAATATATTCTAATTTTTTTATTTTTATTTTCAATGAACTCAACTATTATAATGGTGAGGTAAATTTTTCATTTTTAGTTTTTCTTTTTAGTAAACTTTATTATTATAATGGTAGGGTCTAAAAAAATGAAGAATCCTAATGTATTGCTATTGTTAGCATCTTTATGTGGTGCTATCTGAAGCATGCAACCTTGTTTGTTTTCTTAAAATGAAATTCTTGATAGAGATGGATATGGATATAGTAGTATGCCAAAGATTTGATTATTGGCATCATATCATATAATGTATTAGATTTAAATTTTAAAAAAATAAATTTAATATATAATTAAATTTAATAATATATCAATTTATATTAATGGCATTGCAAAACTATACTATTTTTGAAATGTACTTGATACATCTGTGGGTCGTGAAGATCGAGTGACAAAGCTCTTTAGCACAAGGGTTGTTTGAGTAGTGCTAGCACTATATTCAATTAGGCTTTTTATTCTTTTAGTGGGCCTTAGGGCTTATAACATAGTAACTTGGATTGCGTATGCAATACAATAAGTAATCATGCTTTCTAGCACATGGCAAGATTTAAGTGTGTAGGTACATAGTAACTTGGATTGCATATGTGAAAGGGCAAATAAAAGATAGAGTATGGCCAAAAGATTGAACCAACAATATGATCCCAAATAGTCCATCATGGGAAAAGTTTACCTTGCCTATAGTTGTTAGGGAGTCTCTTGGAACTCGAGGGTAAAACATAGCCTTAAGAATAAATTTTGGTCTAAGTATACCTTGGGCAATGTTATTTCCTACATATCTTGCGCATACTGTCATCAATGTTAATCAAATATTAATTTGCTTTAAAATATTCCCTTTTATCCTTTGTTACTATGGCTAGAAAAATTATAATTTCATGGGCTTACTTGGAAAACTCTATTTTATTTGCCCCACTATAAAAATTGTTAATGTAAATAAGGCATAATTGCTTGTGTTTATACCTAAAAATGTGTTTGTATCTCGATAGGTGTCTTATTTTGTAGGTCATTAATGATTTGTTGGATCCTAATTGCCTAGAACCCAACAGTATGAGAGGATTCTTAAGTGTCCATTTAATATTCTTCATTTTATTAATAGCATTTTTGCCTTATGGATCTGTCCTTTTCATTTTATCAGAAGCATAGGTTCAATAATTTTATCCACTTTCATAAAGTTATCTCTATAGCCTATGACTCATATCTTTATATTGGTAATGGATTTAATGTTACTTTGTTAACATCATAAAATTATGATGTAATGGCTTGGATAACCTTGAGCACTTTAAATAAGAAGTTGGCAAAGAAAGATAATTAGGAAAGAGCATAGAATAGACCCCTTATTAACAAACACATGTTGTAAATAGTCATAAGGAAGGGATGATGGAAATTAGTATGTTAATTATTATAACAGGGCCTAGAATGCGTCAGATTCTCTCTACACTGATAAATAAATATCTATCTTTATTAGTTTCTCACTATCTCGTACTTAAATAAGGATTTTGGTTTTGCCTACATCTATGAGGAACTGCCTTATAGCAGTGGGACTACATCTCTTATTTATGTATTAAAGAATATTAATGATAAGGAATCAGATGGTGTAGACATTGAAGATATGTTACATGATCAATTTGGTCCTTAAAACACTAAAGCATGGGAACAAGAGAATTTAAAAAAGCTAAATGAAGATGCAATTTTTTTTAATTACTAAATCATTTTTAACAAAATCTTTATCCTAATTATAAGTTCTCAAAATTATCTTTTCTTATGAAGTTGTTTCGCATCAAATGTCTTAGTGGTTAAAGTAACAAATCATTTATCATATTGCTTAAATGGCTTAATGATGCACTTCTAGATGGAGTTGATTTACCACAATCTTATTATGAAGCTAGAAAGATAATTAAAGGATTAAGCCTTGATTACATTAAGATAGATGCATGCATAAATGATTGTATGCTATTTTGGAATGAGCATTCAAAGGCAGATGATTGTGTGGTTTACAAGTCTTCTAGATGGAAGTATAATGATGAGGCTAAAAAGTGTAAAAAGATTCCTCAAAAGGTTTTGCATTATTTTCCTTTAATCCCTAGATTAAAAAGGTTGTATATGTCTAGAAAAACAACATATGAGATTACATGGCATTATGATAAATGAGTTAATGATGGTGTCTTAAGGCATTCGACTAATTCTAAAACTTGGAAAATTTTGATGAAATGCACAAGTCATTTGCAATTGAGCCTTGAAATGTGAGACTTCGCTTGGCTAGTGATAGCTTTAATTTTTTTAGAAATATGAGCTCCCTGTATAGCATTTGGCTTATCGTCTTACTTCCTTACAACCTACCACCTTGGATATGTATGAAAGATCCTTATCTTATGTTATCATTTTTAGTTCATATACCGAAAAGCCCTAGAAATGACATTGACATTTACTTACAGCCTTTAATCCAATAATTGAAAGAATTATGGGAAAATGTTGTCTAAACATTTGATGCATGTAGAAAATAGAATTTTATTATGCATGTAGCATTGTTATGGGCAATTAATGATTTTTCAACTTACAAAAATTTATCTGGATGGAATACTAGAGATGTTTTAGCTTACCTTTCATGTCATTCTGAGACAAGATCTTTCTACTTGAACAATAGGAGAAAATATTGCTTGTTGGGTCATTGGAGATTTTTGCCAAATAGATATAGATGGAAGCGATGGAATAATTCATTTGATGGAACTAAAAAAGGTGGAAGCCCATCTAAATAACTTTCTAGGAATGAAGCTTTGCATTAAATTAATGGCTTTGAATGGTTTAAATTTGGAAATTTTGTGAAAAAAAAAGCAAGTTGGAATCAATCAAGGTAGTAATTAGTTAAAAAAAAGTATCTTTTTTCAGTTGCCATATTGGAGTATCTTACTACTTCGTCATAATCTAGATCCTATGCATATTGAAAAAAATGTATATGATAGTGTTCTTAGGACTTTGATGGATATTCAAGAAAAGTTCAAGGACAACTTGAATTCTCGCTTAGACTTAATAGCTTTGGGCGTTAGGAAAGACTTACACCCAATTAAGAGTGGTGACAAAGTGTCATTACCTTGTGCTGTTTATACATTATCTAATAAGGAGAAAAGGATTTTATATGACTTTCCAAAACATATTAAGGTTCCAAATGGCTACTCTTCAAATATTGGAACATGTGTTAATCTTAAAGAGAGAAAAATTTTAGGATTGAAGAGTCATAATTGCTATGTTCTGATGGAGTGCTTTCTTCCACTTGGATTATGTGGGCTTTCGTTTCCACATGTTTGTGATGCAATAATCGAGTTACGTATGTTTTTTTCGAGACTTGTGTTCTAAGGATTAACTATAAAGAAGTTAGAACAAATGGAATCTCAAATTGCTATAAATTTATGCAAACTTGAGATGATATTTCCTCCTTCTTTTTTTAATGTCATGATGCATTTACTTATTCACCTTACCACTGAAGCTAAGATTGCAAGTCCAATTCAATATTATTGGATGTATCCTATTGAAAGGTATGATAAATCATTTAAAATTTATTTTCATGGTCAATGCCTTTCTAATCTTTATTATTCATAATTTTCATGATAGGTTTTTACGAACTCTAAAAGCTTATGTACATAATTGAGCTTATTTTGAAGGTTCAATTACTGAATGTTACATCACAAATGAGTCCTTAACATTTTATTCGAGGTACTTTCATGGTATTAAGACTAAATTCAACCAATTCGGATGAAATTGGGATGGTTGTACTACTCATTTGGGAAGGTTATCTATTTTTACTCATAATGGTCATCCCACACAAAGAAGTAAGTCATTAGAAAATCTTAGTTTGGAAGAGTGGAAACAAGCCCATCTTTATATCTTAAGAAATTGTGATGAAGTTCTTCCATTTTTAGAGTAAGTTATTATATGCTTAGTCTTCTTAATTATATTTCATGTGCACCTTTACTAAATAATTTTACTAATAGAAATTTATATCTATAATCAAGGAGCACAAATTGGAAATACAATAAGGGAATTCTACAAATGTTGAAAAATGGTATGAGCAAGAGTTTATTCAATGGTTTGAGAGCCATGTAAGTATCTTGCTCTCTTTAAGTTATTGAATGGTTTCACATAGAATATTGTTTATAATCCATTTCAAATTAAAAAAAATGATATTGATTTTAATTTTCCTACTTATAGGTTACATATTTGTTCAATGAAGAAAATAACCAAGAGAATGAAGCCTTTTTGTATTTAGCATAAAGTTATTGCAAAAAATTATTTGTCATAAGGGGTTTATCATTAATGGCTTTAAATTTCATATCAAGGAATGTGATGGGCATTGAAAAACCCATAACAGTGGGATTGTGGTGAAATAAGATGGTGTAAATAATCGAGAATATTATAGTATCATTACAAAAATTATAGAATTAGACTGCATGGGAAATAATAAGGTGGTCATGTTTAAGTGTGATTGATAGGATGTGGAAAGTTACAAAAAGGGAATTAGAGTTGATATGCATGGGCAACTATTGTGAATAAAAGATGTAAGTTAAACAAAAATGAGCCATTTGTTTTAGCTTGTCAAGCAAAACAAGTTTTCTATGTTGAAGACATTAGTAATGTCAACTGGTTATGTGTCATGAAAGTTGCTCCATGTGATTTTTATGACATTCCTATTCATGGAGATGGAGGAGAAGATGATGAAAATGAGAAAACTATTAATTTGGAAGCATACTAGTAAGGCATGTCATATGATGATCAAGTGGATAGTTTAAACACTCTGGACAATGATGATAATATTGTGTTTACATGGAATTGAGTTGATACACCTAAGAGTGTATTAGATATGAATGCAACTGTTATGGGTGAAGAGGACATGGATAAAGACATCCATAAGAATAGTTAATTACTTTATATGAAATTCATAAAAATAGTTTTAATTATTATAGCTTTTTAGTTTTTATTTTCTGTAATATCCTTTGAAGATTTTCAAGTTAAAGATTAGGTTGAAAGATCTATAAGTTTTCTAATTTCATTTTGAATATATTTTTTTTTCCTATTCATTATTTCTATCATCTAACACTTATTTTTTATGTAGGGAAAAATAATCATGATTAATGGGAGTAAAGGAAAAAACATTAGTTACTTAAGTGGCACAAAAGGAAAAGGCTCAACCATTCAACAAAGAGTACTAAGTAGAAGAGAGGATAGTATAAAAAATAAGTTAGTTCATTAATTGAAGTTAACTAGTTTTGCAACAAAGATTTAATCTTCTAGTCAAGAAAGAGACGAAAGAATTTCAAAAGCAAATATGCCTAGTACCCAAGTTGCTAGTGAAACTACTACAAGTTGTATCATTCATAATCTAGGAATAACATCTTTTTCTCTTTAAAATATTACTGAAGATCTTGTTATTTTGTTGCTAAACTCAAACTTATGTTGAAAATAGTGCTACTTGATTGGACATATTATAATAAATTACTCCTTTGGTAGTTTGGATACTTCTATATGTAATTGAGTGTTATTACTCTATCCCATGAATTTACTTTTATTTACATTTTTTATTTAATTAGTATCTCCATATCTAATTAGATATCTTACTTTACATATAATATTTTTTTTGTAGCAACCTCATTGTATTAAAATGGACATGTTTTTTCTAGAGTACATGTGTATGGCTATCAATTCATCATCCTTATCTAGTATAGGCTAAAAATCATGGTCCATGACTTTTGAGTTTTGTTTTGGCTCTTTCTATCATGCATACAAATAGTATATTCTCACATTGTCAAAGTAATATTGATTCATGATTGATCTTTTGTTTCTTTTTCTTTGGTCTTATATGTTCATAAATAAGTCCATCCAAAGCATTGAATTATGATTAGGCTAATTAGTGGCCAAAATGGAAATCATGTCCTCAATCTTCTAAATATATAATAATTATTATGGTGCATTTATTGGAATTAAAGTTGAACTTTGAGGGTGATCGAATTAACTTTTAATTTGTTGGAAGATTACAAAAGTGTAAAATATAATCTTATAAATGGGTTGTTAGCTTTAGATTAGGCTGACATGCAATGATTAGACTTAATTAAGATGCATTAATTATAGTAAAAGGAATGATGAGGCATAGTCAATGGTTGATAGATAGTTGAGGTATAAAGTAGGGAGTCTTGAGTAAAGTAGTGCTATGATTAATTAAAAGGCAAAGTGGGAAAAGGATTGAGAAAACATCAAGTAGATTGCTTTCTCTCTTGTAGAGTCCCTCTTCAAGTTATAGATGACAATGGAAATGTAGACCTTATAGAATGTTAGTTTAGGTTAGCCTAATTACACAACTTATTTTAGGTATCAAGTATTTCTTTTTTCCTCCCATGATCCCACTATTTTACTAAGTATAGAAGAAAACAAAAGATGCAATTTCATTGGTGCTTTTAAAATTAAATATTTTCACTGCTATTTTTTCTTTTACTTATTTTTAATAGATCTTCTCAATGAAACAAATTCTACTAAAAATAGAGGAAGAGGACCTACACGTAACCTTGCATTTGTTAAGAAGAAAAAAATGGTGATAAATTTCAAATTCTTGGAGATTCAAGAGAGTTGTAAGAGAGTATTCAAGATTGTTCAAGTCGAAATGCACAATGGTGGTTAGACAAGTCCAAAATGCACTATTAAATGTGAAGAACTAGGCAGAAATTACTGAGGAGAAGAAAGAGAAGATGTTCAAACTTGTAGTGGTATGACAATGAATCATTACTTTACAATTTTTGAACTAAAACATTTCATTCTTTCAAAGACAGTAGTAAAATGCTTAACATGTCTTTAAAAAAGTAGTGCAATCAATGATGATTAGTAGAAAAACATGCCTTAACATATTTTTACTTGATTTTTTTTAGAATGATTTCAATGTTGAAAATCATAAGTGGTGGGTATGGGTGCAATTGAATAGGTGCTACAAGAATTATAGGTTTTCCTTGAAGCATAAATATTTTGATCCATATGAGGATGCAAATGAAGCACATTCAAATGTTCCACCAAATATTGACAAAGAAGATTGGAACTATCTTGTGAATTTGTGGAATTCAAGTGATTGGTAGGTTAGTATATATCTTGCTTAGTGATTTTAATAATTATATCTCCTAATTTTTTAATTATTGTCTTAATGTATTATTTTTACAATTTCTATGTGAAATTTGGTCAATAGAAAGTAAGTAAGAGGAATAAGGCTAATTGAGGATTGGACAGTGTTACTTATACTTCTGGGTTAAAAAGTTTCATGCAAAGGGCAGAATAAAAGATATTTATTTACTTATTTGCTTATCTATCTAAATATGTTATATATAATTGAGTTACATGGGAAAAAAGGGTGAATGAGAAAGTTTACCTTTTGATCTTTTTAACTATCATAGTTTCCTTCTTCACATATTGTTTTCTGACTTAAAATGTTGTCCTTTCTAACCCAGATTTGATAAAACTATCAACCTAGAATGTATTAGGAACTAAAGAAAAAGGATTAAGAAAATTAATATAATTGTGATCTTTTCTTTTCATAAGACACATTAGTTTTATTAAAGAAAAAAATATTGAGCAAATAGAGTGTGTTTAGTTGTTAGAGAGAAAAAGTAAAGAAAAGTGCAGCAAAGGAGCATCTAGTACTGTAATGCTAAGATTGGGGATTATGGAATATGAGTAAAATATTTATTAGTTGTTAACCTTAGAAATGTATTAATGCACATATTTATCACCTAAATTAGGTTTGAGATGTTCAAATACATTTAAGTATTTTATTGGGATAAATGAAATATATAAATTGAATGAATTAAAATTTATCACCTAATGAGTAATTGTTAACACTTGGATAAACTTAGGAACAATGCCTTTTGTTATCTTTAGCTCCTTTACTGCTTATCTTTTGATGCGAACAATAGAACTAGCATTGTCTTCTCAACCTTCACTTTTTTAGTGGTTCTACAATAACATTTTTAATCCTTCACAATTGTGAGATTAGATACATATATTTCAATGATTATCACACATATGAAGAGAAATCAAATTGTAACTCACACCACACTCAAACACGAAAGAAGAGAAAACACAAGGCCTTGAAGAAGTAGCTGAATTTTGCATTCTAAACAGTTAAGGGAAAATAATCCCAGTAATTAATTGTCATAGAGTTCTAGCTTATATGTATTAAAATAATTTAATGAGTTTTAAAAATGTATTAATACATACACATTCGTATTTTTTAAATAAAATATTTATATATATAGTAACCATGATAATTTCTCATAAGTTTGAATACATTTTAATACTTAAATTTTAAAAATAATATTTTCTTAAATAATATATGTATTTTCTTCTATTACAAATCAATTCCTAATTTGAGCATCTAATACTGTAATGTTAAGACTCTATTTATGATATATGTATTAAACCCACTAGGTGATGGTCACATCAGATGCACATCTATAGCTTTCTTGCAAAATTACAAGTTAATCATGGTTATTTGCTAACAAAGTTTATAAACCCTATTTTAGGGACAACCTTTTTCCTTCTCATATATCCTGCCACACCCATACATTGTTTTATCTATGGGCTTTGTTACCTTCAATTTCTTAACAACTGATTCAATAATCCTTTCTCTAGTTTTGTAGTCAAACTGTCAGTTAGAAGGGTCAAGTTTTTAGTATCCAAAATGACAATTATGCTAAAATATCTCGACTATTAATTTCTTATGGTGATAAGATTATATGACTGTTATCACTAGTTTT
Organism: Sindora glabra; assembly: GCA_020226215.1. NCBI lineage: Eukaryota > Viridiplantae > Streptophyta > Magnoliopsida > Fabales > Fabaceae > Sindora > Sindora glabra. The sequence continues at coordinate 42,564,467 of CM035229.1, forward strand.
TAAATCATAAAATAATGAATGATTGAAGTGTTGTGTTATACATTACATAATTATATATTTTAGTGTTATAAAATTGGAATCTTAGTAGACATGGAAACAGAAAGTGGCATGACTGAAGATGATGAGTTTTGCTATTGAGTTTATTGTAGCCTATGATTATTTGACTTAACAATTTTTCAGATGTCATTTTACTTGCTTTTTTTTAGATTGCTTCATTTCTTATCTTTCTAATCTAGATATACCTTTTATGTTTGCTTGGTTTTGGATGATACTAGCAATCAAAATGTATCCTATATTTTCATTATATTATAGAAGGAGAAGCTTGGGCAAGAAATTAGTCGAATTTGCTTATGGGAAATGACACACACAAAGTTTGATGGTAAGGCAGCTAATCAAAATGCACAAGAAAAACTTATAAGTATTATTCTAAAATTAAAATGTAGTAAACTTATTTACAATTTTGAATTTTATTTATGCACAAGTCATGTTCAAATGTAGGATAAAATCAGAAGCCTTTAAACTCAAATGAATGAAGGATCTTCCTAAATAACTGAAGATGAAATTATGGTGATGACTTTTGGACTAGAAAGACATGGTAGAGTGCATGGTTTTTGAGCTGGTGCAGCCCTAACAGAATTGTGGAGTTCTAGAGGATCATCTATTTTTATTCATGAGCTCCAATCTAAGCTTTAAGAGACAAACTAAAAATTGCAAGAGTTAGAAATGAAGCATGAAGAATCTGATGCCAAAGTGAAAAGTTTAGAGGATAAAGTTAAGCATGTGGAGCAACTTTTAGCAAAAGTATTAGCAGGGCTAATGCTGAACACTTTTGCACATAGCTTTTCTAGTGTGGGTATGGGCACAATGGTACTTTATTCCACTCACAGGAAGCTTATATATAATTTTCCTTTTAGTTTTTTTTTATCATTATTATATAATGTAATTAGAAGTAAACATATACCTTTTAGGGATAACATGGCAACATGCTTATTTAAGTGGTTATAGTTGCATGATTTTATATAAGTTAATTAGAAGTCAATAGGATTTTTGCTAGTTTGTTCTTTCTTGCATTTACACAAACTATAGGATATCGTAACCTTTGGGTAGTCCTAAAGTTTATAAAATGTTTATATTTCTGAATTTTCTTCTTCTAATTAACATCAATTATAATATTAAATAAAGACAAGCAGATAACTTGAATTTCTTTATATGTTGTGTAGTATATGCATGTATTTACAAGTAGGCAATTGCATACATGTTTAGTATGTTTTTGCCTTTCATGGTATTTAATTTTTATAAAAATAATATTAGCCATTACACTAACTAGTTTTTTTCTTTCATACTATTTTTCCATTTACTCTTTACGATGATGGCACTTACCAAATATAATTGTGTCTGAATTGTGAGTATTAAAGGAAACAAATAAGAAGGATGATATGTTATCAAAGATACATCTATAAAGGCATTGTGCATTTGAAGGTATTTTATTGGGTGATAGCTTGAGCCTCAAGTCCTATTTCTCTCTAATTTCTCGAGAGAATACATTTTTTTTCAATGTGTACTCAGCGACAAGGAACAATATATGTATATATAAGACAATTGTAAATAACATATCACAATTATTTGTGGATTATGCTAAAGGAACATTCCTTTTTATACAATAACCCATTTAGTGCTTATATACAATGTAATATGCTATAGCGACATATATTACGTAAGTGGTTTAAATCAATTCATTGGACTTCTATAATCATTTAACAAAAAAATGAGAGCAATTAATTACAATCATGGTAAGTTCAAAAATCACTATAAATATTGACAATAAATGATTATTACTAATAATATTGAATTAAACTAATTAAGTAACTATTTTTTACGATCAAATATATTAATAGAAGTTATAGTTAAAAAAGATGATTATAAATTTTGATAGTTACTGATTATTATTAATAATTTTGAATTAAATTTATTAGGTAACTATTTTTGATGGCCAAATATGTTAATAAAAGTTCTAGTTAAAAAAATGATTACAAATTTTGACGGTTGATGATTATCATTAATAATTTTGAACTAAATTTATTAAGTAACTATTTTTTACTACAAAAAAATGTCAATAAAAGGTTTTAGTTAAAAAAATGACTAAAAATTTTGACGGGTTATGACTATCACTAATAGTTTTAAATTAAAATTATTAAATAATTATTTTTGACAATTAAACATATTAATAAAGATATTACTTTACTTTTGAATGCAATTAGTTGGAAAAAATTAAAGTCATATATTGTGATGGTCAAAATTATTGATAATTATAAAAAATTATTAGTGATAGTCAATTGCTATTGATGTTAAAATTTGTGACACCATTTGTTGTGATAATCATTGATGATCGGACCACTGTCAATAATTTTATTTTTAACGATCATTTTTTATTTTATCGATGGCTATGACTGTTGAAAATAACGACTTTTCTTAGTGTGATTATTAGTCATTTACTTTTTTTTTATAATTATTTGTTTCTTCCTTCATTCCCAATACTAAAATAAATTGCAAAAATAAAAAAATATAACTAAAAGGTAAATATATATTTGTTATTGTTAAAGTAATATTTAATAATGAACTTTAATATCTTTCATTTATTTTAATATTATGAGTGAATGAAGGGATGGATAATTATAAAAAAAATAAAATTAAGTAATTAATAGTACTAATTATGAAATTTAAGAGATTTTACAATCACTTTCTTTATAAATGAGAGATTAAACATTATGTTTATTTTTTTAATATATATGAAACATTTTGGTTAGATGTTTTTGTCCTGTTTGTATTTAGAATTTATACTAGAACGTTGAGTCATTTTCATGAATTAATCAATCTTTCACTTCTTGAATTTATTGGTCCTCTTGTTGTGGTCATACCTTGTAATTCATTTTCATTCACCTATTCCTATTATGACTTAAATGAAAGCAACTACCACAAGCAATGATCCATCAAATCTTCAATTAGATGTATTTTAGTGGGTTTTGTTTCTCTCTTGATCTTCATTTTTTTTAATATGGACATTAAATTGGAGATGAATGCAATTGCCTCCAAAGAAAGAATAGTAGGAAGATACAAATTTTCATGGGATAGTGATTAACAAACAAAGAGAAATGAGAGATATTCAAATAAAATCACACAAAAGCAAACAAAATTTTTTCTTTTCTTTCTTTTTTTTTCCTTGAAGTTTAACCATTCATGAAAGGTCATCCTTCTATAAGATTTAACATGCCTAATTGCCTTCTTATAAAAGAAAAATGATCTTCACTAAGTGGCTTAGTAAAGATGTTTGCAAGATAAAAATCCATTTGAATGAATTCAAGGGTATTGTCTGAACATGATCATGGCTAAAGCAATATCTTATTTCAAAACATTTTAATCAAGAATGCATAATAGGATCTTTTGTAAGGTTAATGGCATTAGTATTATCACATTTGATAGGAATGTCATCAAATTTCAAATCAAAGTTCAATAATTATTGTTTTATTCATAGCAGTTAAGCATAACAACTATCAGTGGCTATGTATTCTACTTCGACGGTAGACAAAACCATACTATTTTGTTTTTTTCTATGCCATTAGACTAGTAAGTATCCCAAAAATTGAAATCTACCATTAGTAGTCCTCCTATTTGTGTTACTATACATGCAAAGTTAACATTGGAATAACCTACTAAATGATAACTACTTTTTCTTGGATACCGCAACCTGATGTTAGGTAGGTGATGGTTGTCAAACCTAATCAAAGTTAAAATTGATTGATTTGATAAAAACTTGTAGTACAAGGCAGCAAACCAGGCTAAGCCTCTAGTGTTCCCTTTAATAAATCCTATTACATTGATTTACTAACTATGTCTACAAAATTATCTAAACCTTTATATATGATAAATAGAAGAAATAAATGCAAGTAGTTTTGAAAATCAAGAATGCACATTTAGGGCAATAATGCAAACAATACATATGTAAAATGAAGAAAACAAAGAAGAACTGAATTAAGGGATTTTAATTTGAAATTCAATAGAATATAAGATTGAAAACAAAATTAACATAGAAAGATAGTAGAGAAATGCAATTAACCCAAGGAAATTAAGAATTGCTTGGCTGATTAAACATAGATTGGTTCAAAATTTGATGATTGTAATTAATTTCTCAATCTAAAACTATTTGAAATCTTTACAATGATTCATAAATTCTATGTTAGATTACCATTTAGGATTTGATCAATTCAAATTAGTAGAACTAAGTAATCATCATAATCTATAAAGTTAGAACTAAATCAATTTAAATGTAGAATTCATTTGAATGAATGATTAAACTAGAAACCTCATATTTAATCATTCAATCATTTATTCTCATATGAAGAATGATGTTTGATCAACCAAAATTTAACATAAAATTAGATAAAAATCATAAATCATAATATAAATTATACTAAATTTATTTCTAATTCATTCAACTCTAGAATATTAGAGAAGAGAATATCAAAAAGAGAAAAATTAATTAACAATAATCAACATTAAAATTAAGAACTCATAATCCAAACCAAGTTGAGCCTTAATTCCTTAGATTAATTCAAAAATTAGCCTTCCATAGATGAAAAGAAGAAACTTAGAAAGAGGAGAAAGCTATATTGAATTCATGTGTTCTTGCCTTTGGAAGCATAAACCTTTAAATCTGATTTTCTATGCTTAAGTTAATATACCTCCTAGGGTTACAAAGAATGGGGCCTTGTTAATTTTAAAAGTCTAGAATCTAATATACAAAATAATATACTATAAGAGTTATCATAGTAAAATTTCATAAGTCTACCTTCTAGGTATTGTAAGACCTCTAAAACTACATAGTTTCATTAAAATAAGTCTTAAATCATGTTGGGGCTGCATTTTAGATAACTTTGGTAGTAGTTTAAGCTAATTTGGACTTTTGAAGCTTTATTTATAGCCCAAACATGGATAGGTTAGGCTAGACAACACCATTGCTTTATTTTCATGACGAGATTTGACCATTTAAATGTTCGAATTGGTTTTGGCCAAAATACAAAAATTTTATAACTTTCTTTTAACTTTCCAATAACATAAAGATCACCCTATGTTGACATACAAAACTCAAGTGATGGTTAGAGATCTGAAAAAGTGTAAAAAATCCAACATTAATAAAAAATTTAAAAATATTGGAAAATCAACACCCAATCACACAAGATGGGAATTTTTATAAAATTATGTATATGTAACACACTAAAAAGCATAAAATAGAAGAAAATAATATAGATAAAATCTTATAGTGTACTCATAAGATATCTTAAAATTTGTTTTATAGATATCAAAAGTAATTCTTTTGGATTAAGTTGAAATCTTATGCCTTTACACACGTAAAACATGATATCAAGCCTCCTAGTAGTAAATAAAAATCCTATCATGCCCTACTACATAGTTACATTAACCTTTTTACCTTCTTCATCCAAGTTTAGCTTTGTGGAAATCCTTAGAGGGATTGAATTTGGTTTGGCCTCATCTAATTTGCATTTCCTAAGCATCTCCTTAGTGTAATTAGTTTAGCTCATAAAGATTTCATCATTTGATTGTTTATTTTGCAATCCAAGAAAGAAATTCAACTCCCCTATCATAGACATTTTGAATTCCCCTTGTATCAACTTAACAAACTTTTACACATGGATTCACTAGTAGCACCAAATGTAATATCATCAACATATATTTGCACAAGAAGAATATCCTTAAATTTATGCTTTATGAACAAAATTGTGTTAACTTTTTCTCTTAAAAACATGTATCCATTAAAAATTTGATCAATTTCTCATACAAAGCTCTAGGAGCTTATTTGAGACTATAAAGTACTTTTTTAAGTTTGAAAACATGATTAGGAATAAAGTGACTTTCAAAACTTAGAGATTGTTCAACATACACTTCTATAATTATACCATTTAAAAATGCATGCTTGACATCCATTTGATAAAGTAAAAACCTTTTCATGTAAGTATATACTAATAATATCCTAATAGCCTTTAATCTAGCTATTGGTGTATAAGTTTCACTATAATCAATGCCTTTTTCTTAGTTATAACCTTTTGTAAAGAATCAGGTTTTGTTCTAAACTATGACACCATTCTTATTAAGTTTATTTCTAGAAACCCATTTAGTGCCAATAATTGAATAATCCTTAAGTTTTGGCATAAATGCTGAAACTTCATTTCATTTAAATTGATTTAATTTTTCTTGCATGGCTAAAATCCAATATTCATCAATTATTTTCTTATAAAAGTTTATAGGCTTAATTTGGGAGAAAGTTAAGTGATCACATATATTTTTAAGGGAGTTATGAGTTACCATTTGAGAATATCACTAATGACTTAGTCAATAGGATGGCTTCTCATAATTTTTCAGTCTCTTTCAAGTCCATGATTTTGAACTTGATTTAAGTTATCCATGGGGGAGAAGGTTTTTGATCTTCTTTATCTTTCTCTTCTACTTCATTTAATTCATCAAAATCTTCTTAAGGAAACTAAGAATCTACTTACTCTTCATTTTCACTTGAAACCTTTTTTATACTTGAAGGAGATTCATCAAATACCACATAGATAGACTCATCCACTAGCAAAGTTGTTAATTGAAAATTGTTTAAGCTTTGTTATTGCATGAATATTCAATAAATATAGCTTCACTAGATTTGGCATTAAGCTTTCCAAGATTGTCATTTTTATGGTCATGCATAAAACATTTACAAGCAAAAATACAAAAATATGATATATTAGGCTTTATTCATTTGTATAATTTATAAAGGATTTTCTTTAAAATTGGTCTTATCAAAGCTCTATTCATCACATGAGAAGTGATGCTAACCAATTTTGCCCAAAATGATTTAAGAAGAGAGCTATCACTTAGCATGGTATTTGCCATCTCTTCTAGATGTTTATTTTTCTTTTCAATAGCTCCATTTTGTTATGGTATTCTAGGAGATGAGAAGTTATGCTTAATGTTATTCTTATTACAAAAACAAGTAAAGTCATAATTTTTAAATTTTACACCATGATCACTTCTAATGCTTGCAAATGTCATTCCTTTTTAATTTTAAAATGATTTTGCATGCTTTTTGAAGGCTTCAAAAGTCTCACTTTTGTGAGCAAGGAATAATGTCATTATCAACAATTATAAGCACATAATAATTACCATCGCGACTTCTAAATATTGATGGACAAATTAAATCCAAATGAAGTAATTGAAGTGGTTTAGATGAAGAAACAATATTCTTGGGTTTAAAAAAGGCTTTTACTTATTTTCCTTTTTGGAAAATATCAAAATATTTATCTTTATTGTATTTGAGTTTTGGTAAACCATTAACTTAATTATTTCTTGTAAGTTTTCTAATAAAATACATGCTTGCATGAGCAAGCCTCTTATGCTAAAGCTAAGAGTTCTCATTCATCCTAATTAAACATTTAGGATCTAAATTTAGCTTATTGTCAATATCTATAATATAGATGTTGTTATATCTCTTTCTAGCTAACTTCTATCATATAGATGTTGTTATATCTCTTTCCAGCTAACTTGCTTATTATTATAACTTTCAACAATGCAATAAGTGGAATTAAAGGTAATTTTGTTTCCTTTGTCATAAAATTGACTGATGTTAAGCAAATTTTATTTAAGCCATTTAACAAATAGAACATCGATAATGTAAGACTTAGCATTCTTACCCATTTTACCTATTCCTATGACTTTTCCTTTTATATTGTCTCCAAAAGTAACATTTCCTCCATATTTAAGTGTTAAGAAGAAGAGCTTTGATTTATCTTTAGTCATATGCCTTGAACACCTGCCATCCAAATATCACATGTCACTTTAGGATCTTATGCATATCTATAAAAGGAACATCAATTCTTAACTATTTGTATGCAAATTACCTTGGGTCAATTTAAGTTAGTTGCAACATACATTCCTTTTGGGACCCAAATTTTCTTTGTTCTTACATAAGTGTTTCTCTTTTAAGTACAAAAATGAATTCCTTATCCTCTTTCTTCACAATAAAAATAAGTGATGTTGGGTTGCCTCTTCATGGTTTCTTTAACAAAGAAAATTTTATAAAATGCATTTTTCCCATTTTATGTAGAACCAAGGCCTTCTTTATTAAAACTAGTTGTTTGACCAAGTAAGGCATTAAGAGTTTTTTTCCCCTATTATGAACTTCTCAAGAGTTTTTGGTTGAATCGACTAGTTTTTCCTTAAGACTTTCACAAGTGGTACAAGTTTGTGTGACTTTCTTAAAGGTTTCTATTTTTTCAATCAATTCATCATTTTCTTTTTCTAAACTTTCAATGTCCTCTTCCAAGAAAGATATAATATTCTTTGGAAGTTTAACATTCATTTTTGCCTTAAGTAAATCTTCATGAAGATCAATAAGCACACAAAATTAGAAGATCCATCAGAATCAATAACAAACACCTTATATTCATCATGATCTCCAATAACCATCAAGCAAATAAATGGCTTTTCATATTTGTCATTTCCTCCACATGAATAAACATTGTCATCATCTCCCCATCTAGTAGGGTGAGTTTTCTTGCTTGAACTCTTGTTCGTCCTTTTCTCATACTTTAATTGCCATTTCAAGAATATGTGGCAATCAAACTTGATTATTTTGTATCTTTAAAATATGATTAAGAGTAAGGATGGAATCACATACGGGTTGAGTTCTAACTTAATCCAACATGGCATGGTGAACAAATGTAGGAGCTTGAACTCAAATTATAATAGAAAAAATTAGCTTGTGCTTGGCTCGACTTGAAATAATAAAGTTTGATAATTAGTTCTACTAGCTTGATAATGATAAAAAATCTTGGCAACCTATAAATAAGTTCCATATTCAATTTAAATTCAATTAATTGATAAATTAGTTATTTTAGTATAAAATTTAATTTTATAATAAATACACGAACTCAAATCATAAATTAACTAAAAATTAACTTAGAATCCTATCAACACTTACAATTTAATTGAAAACAATGTCATAATTCAATCAACATTAATATTCAATAAAAGAATAGATGTAGACAATTGGTATTTTCTTAAAATATGTTTAAAAATTATATATGTATATATGTATGTATATAAATAAGTTAGTCATGAGCTAAATGAGTCCAAAAAAAATAAACTGTGCTCAATTTGAATTACTAGATGAACTAAATTTTTTACTTAAACTTAATGAAAATAAGTCATGAATAAAATCGAATTAAAATATTCTTGAGATGAGCTCATTGATCGGCCGACCAACTTGGCTTAACTGCCATCCCCAATTGATAGTTTAATGAACTTGCGAAAAAAAAAATGAAAAGTTGATTCATAAACTCATTTTAATACTTCCTCCTTGAGAACTGCATGATTTTATTAATTTTTTATACGAAGTCCGACTCATCTAATTTAATTTTATGAATGTGAAAAAAAAATTGAAATTTCATTTGTTTTAAAACCAAAAATTATAAAGTGTTGAATAAGTAAACAATAAATAGGTTAATATCTACACTTTAAATTATACAAGGAAGAAAATAGAATCAAATCATACTACGTATAAAATAAATTATGATTTAAAAAAAAAAGAACGTAAAGTGCCACTAATCGAAACAAACAGCTTGCATTCGATTGCTCACCCGTGCTCAACAACAATTTCTTTGACAAATTCCGTTGCATTGAACCCCTACAAAGGAGGAAAAAAAATTGTATATTGATCATATATAAAAAATAAGAAATAAGAAATAACTCAAATTGTGTAAAAAAATCAAAAGAAAAAGTAATTCAAAATTGAGTACATGGATTTAGGATCCATTGGTTTTTTGAAAGATATTTTCTATAAGAAAATCTTATATGCTCCTATATGGATGAAAGAGTAGTCTATTATTTCCGTATCTTGTTATTAAAAAAAAAATGATATCTGTAAGGAGGATAATTTTTTCTTTGAAAAAGAGCAAATTGTCTTCCATCAAATTATCTGCATTTAGCATGGAACATATTAAATATTTTTCATCATTTTAATAATTTATAATTATATTATTATTGAAGATATTTTTCACTAAAATAAATGGAATCTTAAAGGATTTTGTTTTATTGAGAGGGCTGCACGATTTAAAAAATAAATTACAATATTTTTAATAAAATTTATAATCTTTTACGTAAATCTTCTCACTTTTCTATAAAGTTATAAATGTTTTAGAGTACAAAGTGATACACTTTTTATAATATTCCAACAAATTTCATATAAGATAGTGCGTCTACAACAGTCATACATGTAACAAGAAAAATTTTTGAACTCGATAAGAGATAATATTATCACAAAGTTTCTGCTCCTTATAAAAGAAATTGCACAAAATTGTATGAATATATGTCACTAGTATAAAAGCGAAGCACTTATTTAAATAAGAGAAAAATATTAAAATGATTCTTAAAAGATAGAGATTATATTAATTTTTCCTTTTTCTTTTTTTTTTGGAAAGTTTGTTTTACATAAACTAATTATAATTTAATGTAACATTTATCTTTTAGGGGCATATTTAATATATAAATTAAAAATTTATGTACTTACATAATATAAAATAAATTTTCACTAAAAATTTGAAGTAACATATAAATTAATTTTTAAACAGCCAATTATTTAGTGATTTACTTTTTAAATAATGTAAAAGCATGAACAAGTTGAAGAAGTTACTTGTTGAGATGCAAATGAGCCGAATTGAGCCAAACATCTACATGTTCAAACTCAAGCTCAGTAACATTAAATGAGCTTGAGCTCATCAAGTTTAAAAAAGTCAAGCTCAAACTCAATTCAAATACGAGTTTAATCGAGCTTAAACGAACTCTACATTCCTTATTCCAAATTTCTAATTGAATCTAAATATTCAAATTTGAATTTGAGCTTAAGTAATATTCAATCTTAAATGAGTTTGTAATAGTTTAATATATTTATATTATATATAATATAAAAAATAAACAAGCTTAAATGAGCTTGTAATAGTTTAATATATTTATATTATATATAATATAACAAATAAAAAAATATTTTATACTAAACTCGTTTAATCTCACAAACAGCTCAAGCCGAGTAATAAAAAGTTCAAACTTGACTGGAATAATAAATGAGTTCAACTCATTTAGGCTCGACTTGTTAAAATTCAAGCTTGAACCGAACCTTTTACAAATCAATCTCGAACTACTCACAAATAGTTCAACTTATTTACACCTCTAGTTACTTGCAAGTTGGGAGTGCCTGTCGATGGCTCTCGGCTCCCAAGCTGTTACTCCACCATCACTGCCCTAAAAAATTTTGATACAAAATGATTGGACTTTAGCCACAATTACTTTTGAAATTTACAAAAATTACGTATTCAACTAGACAAGAACGAGAGATCTTCAAAATATCGCTTAGCAATATATATACCAAATACCATCTCATTCAAATTAGTATCAAATAAAATACAGTCCAAACGATGCATAAATATGTGCTGGCTAGTCAATTTAATAGTAAACATTTCATCATTCTTATCCAGAAAAGAAAAATCAAAACAAAAATCGGAGTTTGGTAATTAACCTGAAGAAGAAGTATAACATTAAGAGCTTCATAAACCCACCCATGCTTCCAGCTTCTCACCTACTATTTGTCTTGGTATATATCGATCGTGGAAAGAAGACAACACTGCTTAAAAAATTAGAAGAAAAAAAATCGGAACAATTTAGAAGGTACTAATTAGATCTGGAACAAAGCTTTCGTACCATCTTTCATTTTCTGTTAAAAAAATTGGTTAAAAGTTATTGTCATGTCTAATCAGACCTAAAGATTATAACTCAACTACCCTTTAAATATCAAGAAATTGCTTTGAGAATGGTAGCCTATCAAATAGAATAGCTAGTGTTAAGGAGATTTAACGAAAGATACAAAGTTTATATTAGATGAAAGGTTTTTGGCAGCATTTATATTATTTTAATATAAATATAATGTTGACGTAAATATGAGTACACTGTGAGTACATAAACATAAATCCTTCGATATAAATAACGAATGCATGATTAATTAGGGATATACTAACTTGCATCATCAACCCATCTTCTGCAATCCATGAGTAATCGGTATTCTTGCAAGAAGCTTCTTAAAACTCTCCCAATTAGCATCCTCAATCCAACAAGCAAGCATGCACAGAAACTGAAAAGGGTAACCCCTTTAGTGCAGCAATACTAACATTTTTCCTCTAATCCCTAGGGAGTGTAATATAATTCCACGAAATTTTCATTCATTTCTCTTAAAATTTAGTGTAATTATATTTATATATCTTTTAACTTCGAAAATAAACACACATTTCCATCTTTCTTGTATACTAATATTTTTTTCTTTTTATTTTAAACATACACTCATTCCATTTTCTTTTTAATAAAAAAGACAAATTAGTATATATTTTAGAACATAAAAGAAGTAATTGTCTTATAATTTATCCATATATAAACATGCATGTGTATTTGGACATCTGATCGCTATATATATATATATATATATATATATATATATATATATATATATATATATATATATATATATATATATATATATATAACAAATGATTATATATCTACTATTTTCTTCTTGGTAATGAATATGATTTATAGTTACTTCTAAAGCTTTCTGTCTGATCAGCTTAATGAAAGGCCAATGTTTATGTAAAGACTTTGTGATCAAGTGCCCCAAAACATGTCTTGTATAAAGTTATAACTAAAGAAGCAATCTTCCTGAAATATTTTAACAATATGCACAACTAGCAAGCTAATTAACTTATAAAACAGCATTTATCCCCAACGGTGTGTATTAGCCTAACTCACTTTTGGATCTCTATTGCTTACATTCCATTCGAAACACTTCAAAGTCACTTTTTTTAAAAAAATAAATAAATTGTGAGATATACAGTTTTATTATTTATATTTATTTAGAGAGAAAGTCCGATATACTTTCAAGTTAAAGAGTATATCATGAACTTCTCGTATTACGCAGTATATTTATAGAACTATCTCTTAGCTTGGAAGGAAAAGTAATTCCAAAGTGTCTTAATTAAAAAGAATGTTTTGGTGTTGCCTCAAAAAGAATGTCACCATCGGCCCCTTATAGAGAAAAGGTTTATTCACTTCCAATTATATGAGTACATCATGCACTCGCTTGAGAGACAATGATATTTACATCACTAAAACATTTATGAGTTACAACAACATTAAAATTAGCAAGCCTAAAACTTAAATAATCAATATTTTTAAAATATTGCCTTTTATTTTTAACTTAGACAACATTTATAAGGCAACATTAAAAAAAAAACACTGTTACCTAATAAATAATGGGGAATTCTTATGTGAATGTTACTAGATAAAATCATTGTCTATTATAAAATAGCCAATACTTAATTAGTATTGTCAAATTATATTACTTAATTAGTATTGTAAAATTATATTTCATCAATGACAAACAAACTATCCCCTGTTACTGAATATGTAAAATTTATTTTTACCTTCATAAATTATTTTAGGAAATAAATTTTAATATTAAAAAATGATATTTTATCAAATGCAATATTTATTCTTCTTTTCAAACGATTAAACTAAAATTTTATTTTTCAACTATACTTTTACAATTAATTTTTAATTGTATTTTTTAAGGTTCTATTTTACAATTATATCAAAAATAAATTTAATTTTTTTAAAAAATTACATTACTTCAAATAAATTAGTTAATTTTTTAATCTTTAAAATTTTGCCTTCAAATTTTAAAATTTACAAATATCTTATTATTTAAAATCTATTTAACATCATAAATTAAGTTATGATTCACTAAACAAAATTTTAATATATTTTAAAAAAATAATAGCTTATTGACAAAGAATATGCAATGCATGTTAGAAAATCTTAACAAGGGTTAGGTACATCTGATGGACTTCTTCGCTGCCACTCTCCAAGAATAGAGAGGAGTACCACACCATCTAATCTCATTCCTCCATATGGCAATCTAATATGGTGGTGGCTTGGCAATCTCTATTGGAATCTTAGTTCTCCTTGCAATGCTGGCATTGGCGGTGATTGGTATATGATTCTCACACCCCTCATACATTTCATCCTTGGTTTGCAACCTTCACTGCTATAATCAAACAAGTGAACTATCTCCTCACTTTCAAATCTTCTATTTATTATATTCTTTCTTTAATTTTAGTCATGTACAATCTAAGGTATATTCCCTACTTATCTATATCTTTTTTAAGCTTGTTATATTTTGTTATTTCTTTCTCTATAAATCTTATTGATTTTGATCAGACTTTGGGAAATGAGAAAACTAATTGATAACCATATTAATATGTGAATTTTCAAAGTACTTACAAGATGTCTAATTGAATGTGTTCAATCATGTACACTCTATACTTAATTATGTAGTGGCTTTTCAAATTGCTCATAAGAAGTTCAATTAAATGTGTAGTAAGAGTTATTAGTCATTATATTTATAAATTTTTTTCATTCGTTTAAAAGACTCAATTTTTTATTTGAAAAATTCCTCCAATAAATTCTTAATTTGGTATTATCTTTTCACCATATGTAATTCTTTTATATATACTCTTATTATTTTGAGTGACCATATATAAAATTTCTTCTTGGTTCATGTATAACTATTGGTATGTAAGAGTTATTTGTAGCTCGACTAGTCTAAAAGTTGAATTTAAAGGGAAGTGTAGTGCCACAGTCTGGCAACATATGTTATGGAATGTGTGGCATTTAGACTCATAATACCTGAGAATAAACTAGTTGATTGGTTATTCACCATTTGGAGTTTCAAAAATGACAAGCAACACCCATAATAATAAGTATATCTAGTCAATCTCAAGGTAATATACAGCATATAGCAACATGGTAACCAATTATAAAAGCACATATTAAGGCAAGGATGAATAGTCAAGTAAAGTGGATAAATGCGGCAAAAAGAAAACAAAATTGTGGATTAATTTTGGTAAAAGATGGCTTACTTCTTTTATTCATAATAAAACCTCATTACATATTTTAGAGTGTGTAGAAGAGGCTACCAAGCCACACACTCGGACTGCTAGATTTGTGCCAAGTGACCACTACAGCCACCAGACACTTCTTTCCTAAAGAGCATTTTAAGCCAAAGCCTTGCTAGCAAGAGTAAATATATATTTTTTGAATTGTCATAAGACTTTTTCTTAGAGCTTGAAAGGATCTAATGTCATATAATACATTAAAATGAAGATAAAAATCCAAGAATTACATCCATATACTTATCAACTTGCATTGGATAGGTTACCTTGATCAACATTACAAAAATTCCCCTAAAATGAGGAAAAACCCTAAAAATTGTACACATGTTAGAATCCTCCTAAATTTGCACCATAAGACCACATGATACTTGATTTTTATGCAAAGTTTCATCCAAATTGGAGCTTATTTGTTTGGGTAACTTAAGTCATTTAATCAATTTGTATCATTCTCCCCTACTTGAAAAATGCTAATATCCTTATCACCAATGCAATATGATAACCTTGCAAAAATCTTTAGTTTACATCTTAGAGCTACTCCCTTAACTTTTTCTCAACTTATCTATTTGCCTTTCACCAATGTGTGTCTTTAGCATTTCAGTCAGATGCTCCTTCCATGAAACTTATACTTACTACTCTTGAATTCTCAAACTTATCTCTTTGAAGTTGTTGTTGATAATGAAATTCTCCTTTGACTCCACTAAGCTTAGTGAATTATTTCTATAATTCTCAAGCTATTTGTACTTGTAGTTGTCATATAAGCTTAGTGTCTTGAAATTGCATACTCCTAAGTGTCTTGCACCTAATGCTACATTGCACCAATGTAAAAGCCAAAAACTTACACTTGATTTATGCATAAGCCCCATAACCTTGCTCTTAAGTTCACTTGATTAGGTTTAATTAATCTTAATACTTCACTTCGCATTTACTACTTAAACTAAATCACTTTTCCTTTCAAACTTAAGTCCAACACCCTCTTAGTGTCTCTAAGGCACTCGAACATAACACTTATGATATACCCTTACCATGGTTGATAAGGTTGAACAAAGCATCTTCTTTACTCTTATTCTACCTTACACACACTTATGCACTCCAAATCTTTTGCTACATGCTGTTTCTATGACAAACCATTGGGGCCTTTAAAACTTTGTAAGCCATTTGCCATTGCCACAAGTGAAAATTTATGACTGTGATTTTCTACATGTAAAGAGCAATCACAATAAAAAAAATTATATGTGTTAGGTAGTTGCTTCTTGAACACACATCTATGTTCTCTAACAACTTAATAGACTCCTCCTCGAAAGGACTTATCTTATCAATACAATATGATGAAACCTATTCAAAGAACTCCTCCTTACGACCTCCACTACCTAGCTTACTTACTATATGGGCTAGTACCGGTTGTAATGTCCTGAATTTTTAATTCTATCATTTGAATCTCTAAATTCTAAGGCTATAGAAATGAAGAGCACGTTTGAATTAGCTTGGTAGGTGAATCTTAAGTTGAAAGGAATTAAATGTAAGTGTAATCAAAATTTTGAAGGTAAAAGGATAGTAGGAAAAGAATTAATTTTCCTAAACAGTATAGATGATCAGAGGAGGTTAGAAAATCCTAAAAAGGGGAGTTGTCTAAGTCTGACAGTGTAAGAAATTTTAAACAGACAGAAAACCTATGGACTAAATTGCAAAAGTACAAAATCGGGTGTGGTTAAAGTGTGAATAACCAAGAATTTGGGATCTAATATGAATAATCAAGAATTTGGGGTGTAATATGTAATTTTATTTAGTGTGACCAATAGACACATGACAAGTGTCATTATTAAAAAAAATCGCAAGAATAGCCATACTAATTGGTGAAAAAGGACTAAAATACCCTTGAAAATTTTAAAAATGACCAAAATACCCTTAAGGCTTCATGAAAGCTCTTCTTCCTTCTCCTTTCTTCTCCAAGTCGTAGACCACCTCCATGAAAGCACCAAAAACGTGCAAGAGAGAGAAGGAAGAGAGAGAAAATTTTCTTTTAGCTTTTTCACCCAAAAATAGTGAGAATTAGGCTTAAGTGTAGAAGAGAAAGTTGCGCCTCTCATCAAGCTCTATCTATTGGTGTGTTTAGATTGAAGAAATCTCAAGTTTGATCAAGTTTGGTGAGCTCTAAGTGAGAATTTTCAAGTTGCACCAAGAGGTAAAAATGTTTTCCTATAAAAGCTCTTTAATGTACTCTTTTTAGTTTCTTGAAATTTTGATGTTGGTGTAGTCAAAGGTGGTTGACCATGGAGTATTGGATGATCTGAACATGTCTAATGGTGTTTTGGATGTTGTTATGTTGATCTATGGCTTTGGTTTGGTGTAAAAACAACAAGAAATCATGATGTACACATTAGGGTTTTAAAGGCATAATGGTGCATGTATGGATTTGGCATGATTTGTTTGGAATTTGGCTAAATTGATGAAATTAGAATGATTCTTATGAATTATGAAGCCTATGGAAGATGAAATTTTGAATTATGAAAGTGTGTGTGAAACTTCCCTTTTGAGAAGCCAAAACCGTGAATATGGAAAAGAAGGAAGGAAGGAGATTTAGCCATTTAAATTGTATTTTTGGAAGATTGGAATAATGTATTACAATGAAATTTAGGAGGTATTGGAATGTACATTAAAATTTAGGTCACTTCCTTCATGGTTTGGTGTATGTGGAGAAAATGAAAAATGCATGAAGTTTAAAAAAAATGATGATGTTCTAATAAGAATTATGATGTGTATTTATGTAGACTAAGAAGTGACAAGTTAGGAAGGCAAGAGGAATTGTAAAGAAGTTTTTGAGTGAGGGCAAAGGAAACATCACTATTGGAAGCTTTTAAAAGGTAGCTAGCTTTATCCTTAAGCTCTGTTTTTCATTTATGTGTTTTCTGTATTTTATGCCATTGTATAAATTGTGTATAAAATTGTTGTGTACGGTACCTATGACCCGAGTTTCCCGGGAAGATAGTGAAATGCTGTATGCGAGGCCTTTGGCCCGAGTACCCCGGGAAGACAGTGAAATTGTTGTATATGAGGCCTAGGTACGACTATCTATGATGGGCATCTTAATATCTTTATGAGTCCTTGAATGGGCTTGATGATTGCTATGTGTGATGCACATTTTTTACAATGGTATGGAATGAGATGATAATGATTAATTGATTTTGAAATGTACATTTGTAATGACCCTAGATTAGTACAATAGTAAAAATATCCTTAGAAACCTAAGAATAGATTTTAAGAAATTTCATTTAGGAATTCATTGAATTTGTGTACCCGGTAAAGCGAAAAAGTGAGAAAATAAGATAAAATTATAGTAAATTAATTCAAAAAAAAATTGGATGATAAAAAATAATTTTCAAAGCTCAAAAATGGTCATGTGAAGTGAAAATAAAATTTGTAAGATGTTTGAAAGCCTAAGGGTGAAAATGCAAAGAAAATAAGTGATTCGGGGCCAAATTGTAATAAACCCTTTTATCTTTTTGGCCTTTTTAATTTATGTTGTACAGGTTGGGTTGGCCCATGTTATTTTTAGACCCAAATGTGGAAAAAATGAGGCCCAATTTCGTGATCCAATACCAGCCCAAACTTCCAAGGGAAGCTAAGGACCAAAATGAAAGAAAATGACAGAATTTGGGGCAAAAGTGTAATATTTGAAAACTTTTAATTTGTGTCTCATTTTTATTGGATAAATCATGATGTGCTGGCCTAAATCTTAGCCACTTGGACGTGCAATGCAGCTCACCAAGTGTCCCCAAATGCAGCTCACCAAGTGTCCCCAAAGTCCAAGGCATTTAATGTTGGAAATGATTGAATTGTGAGATTTTTTTTTTTAGAATTTCTTTAAGCCTTTTTATAAAGTAAGAGAGGCTTGGTTGCAGCACATTTGCTGCTCCTCTCCAGCAAAATTTCGTGACCCCATAGAGAAGTAACAAGGGAAGCTAGACAAAGTGAATTCAAGAGAAATTGGCAAGTTAAATAGGTAGATTTTGATACCCCTAATACTCTTGTGAAATTCTTCTTCCTCTTGACTTTGAGATCTGATTTTTATCCTCTTGAATTCCTCTCCCTCTCCCTTAGAATTCATATTTGAAAGGAGGAAGAAGCAAGTGAGGATTTAAGGTGAGTAATAGCTTGTTATGCACTTTATGAATTCCTAAGGCTGGATGGTCATGAGGAATATGATTTTTAGGACATGATTTATGTTAGTTGTTGAGATAATTAGTTTTGGATGCTTTGAACATGTCTAATTGTGTTTTTAGTTGTTGTTATGTTGATCCATGGCCTTGGTTTGGTGTAAAAAGCAATAAGAAACCATGAGGTATACACTAGGACTTAGAGGCATAATGGTGCATGTGTGGGTTGGCATGATTTTGTTTGGAAGTTAGCTAAATTGATGAAATTAGGATGATTCTTATGAGTTATGAAGCCTAAGGAAGATGAAATTTTGAGTTATGAAAGTGTGTATGAAGTTTCCCTTTTGAGAGGCCAAGAGGGGAAGGAGGTTTAGGCATGTAAATTGTGTTTTTGGATGGTCAGTAATGTACACGGGGTAGAACACGGCCCATGTTCTACCCCATGTTCTAAACACGGTGTAGAACACGGCCCATGTTCACCCCCGTGTTCTTTGTCGAAAGCTGGTCAGTAATGTACACGGGGTAGAACACGGCCCATGTTCTACCCCATGTTCTGAACACGAGGTAGAACATGGCCCATGTTCACCCCCATGTTCTTTGCCCAGTGAACAATTTGTGTATGACATATGAATGATTTAATTTGTATACATGAATATCCTTTAGGGTTTGATATGAGAGTGAGCATAGAAGGATAAATGAAGCATAAAACACTTATGGCATTGTTGGTATTTTGATACATTCCTCGAGGAAAAATTGTGGTCGATGCATGTGGCGTCCCACAATTGTTCATTTTACTTACAAAAATGTGGGAGGGAGAAAACATCCTTCACAGAGAAGGAGATGAGGGGTAAGTAGTGGAGGGAAAAGGTTGGTGGCCTCGGGCCTAGGGTGGCGGGGGATAAGGTTGGACTGAAGATATAAGGTGACTTTGCATACCAACTAATGCCATTTCTTAAATAATGTAATATCCAACTTTGGGCTTTTAATTGGAAAAGCAACCGTAAATGGGAAAACCCAAAAAGGGGGCATTATTAGGTTATTACTCACTGAGTATGTTTATACTCATTCTATGTTTTCTTTAATTTGTCTTTCCAGATAATGACAATGGATCCGTGGGCGTGCGGTAACACTTACAGAAGACATGCCACAACACCCTTTGGAACGTGTGATTTGGAGTTGCAAATAGGGTTAATGAGTTAAATGTCTAGGTTTTTTGTATGTAAAGTTATGATAGACTTATCTCTGTAAATATTTTTTGTACTGTTATATGTATATTATTTGGTATTTCAACTCTTTATTACCTATTTTCTTTCGGCGCGCCCTAATATTATTTTTGCAAGTATATACGATATTGTGTCGTCTTTAGAGGCTAGTAAGGGTATCTTATCAGTGTGGATTGCTGATTGGGTATCTTTACGCCGGTCACGACTACAGTATGTTGGGTCGTGACAGAGTTGGTATCAGAGCATGATCCTGAATGCTTGTGAGTCTTTAGAGTCTATTGTGACCTAAGTAAGTTCTGGGGTTGTGAAAGGCATGTGAAGAAGTAAGTGTTAGCAGCTACGGATCCATGATGATTCCAGGTAACATTTTATACTTTTAATTTTAATATTAATCATTAATTAAATTTATTTTAGATAGCTATGCCTAAGAAAAGGTAAGTACAACCTCCAATGCCTCGCCGACCTACCAGAGCACATCCGGAAGTGTCAGAAAATGAGGCATCTGTAAATGCACCTATTGAAAATCCAGAAAAGACTGAGCAGGAACAACCTGCAACCCCGGATTGGGCTGTAAAGCTACAGCAAACACTAGATAAATTCCTGGACCAAACCCAGAATCCTATTGCTCCACCTCCGGCATCTCCACCTAAAAGACAGGTCCCAATATTGCCTCCACGGGAGAGATTACAATTAGTGCATAAGTTTCAAAAGCTAAGCCCTCCTAAGTATGATGGCACAGACCCTACTGCTGATCTGTATCAGTTTATGGATCAGATTGAAAGGGTGTGTAAACTGCTAGGATGTGACGAAAACATGATGGTAGAACTGGTAGGCCACCAGTTGGAGGATGTTGCACACTTCTGGTACGTGCATAACATTGAGCCCACTATTACAGCACAGGAGCCAATTACTTGGATGCGGTTCCAGGAGGAATTTGTCGATAGATTTTTACCGCCAAGTATTAGGGAGGCAAAGGCTCGAGAGTTTGAAAAGCTAACTCAGGGGTCAATGACGGTGGCCCAATACGATGCTCAGTTTACTCGGTTGTCACGATATGCAGAACATTTGGTACTGACAGAGAAAGCTCGCGTCAATCGATTTGTGTATGGACTTCGAGATTATTTTTATGATCGAGTTGATGTTTCTGACAACACTACTTACCAGCAAGCGTTGAATCAAGCTATTAGAGCAGAAATTCGGGCAGCAGAAAGATAGAATCGAGAAGCTAGTTCGGGAGGGAGGCGAACCTTTCCATTTCAAGCAGAAAGCAATAGGAGTGCAGATAAGGCAGTGATTGCTTCAAGTATTCCAAGAAGTACTGCACCGGCTAGTTGGAGAAAGGGCAACCAGCAGCGCCTTCAACGAAAACCAGCCGGAAGCAGGTCCGAAGCTAGTGTCAATGCTCCCCGTCAAGTATATTCAGTACCATTCAATAGGCCTTCACAATGCTCTCGTTGCGGCCTTAGTCACATTGGGCCATGTGACTCATGTTTTCGGTGTGGACAAATTGGGCATCGAGCTCTTGAATGTCCATCAAAGCCACAGGGAAGTAACACGGCAAACCCTAATTTCCGTCCTATTCAGAATACTACTTTTGTGAAGCCACCAACAGTACCAAACAGAAGAAATACAGGAAAAGAACCTGCAACAACTCAAGCCCGAGTGTATGCCATAACACGTCAGGAAGCTCAAGATTCAAATGCGGTAGTGGCAGGTACAGTCCTAATTGAAACCTTTTCTGCAAAAGTATTATTTGATCCAGGCGCCACCCATTCGTTCATATCTGCCAATCTAGCAGCTAAATTTCCTAAATCAATTAATGTTCTATATGAACCCTTGATGGTGAACACACCAGTAGGAGAAGTTATGCTAGCCACATCTAGCGTTGATAGCTGCGACATTAGAATAAACAATCATTCGACCACTATAAAACTGATCGTATTAGAAATGGTAGATTATGACATGATATTAGGAATGGACTGGCTCTCGAAATATCATGCCTGTGTTGATTGTTATCATAAAACAGTCACTTACCAAATAGAAGAAGGGGTAGTCCAAATTTTCCAAGGTGAAAAGAAGCCTGGATTGCCAACCTTTGTGTCATGTACGAAAGTCCGAAAGCTGATTAATAAAGGACATGTGGCATGGGTCGCTTCAGTGGTAGAAGTGGAAAGGGAGGAACGAGTATTGGAGCGAATCCCAGTAGTGAAGGAATTTCCAGATGTTTTCCCAAATGACTTGTCAGGATTACCACCAGATCGAGAAATAGAATTTGTAATTGAGATGATTCCCGGAATAGACCTGATATCAATTGCACCGTACAGGATGGCACCAGCAGAATTAAAAGAACTGAAGGAGCAATTGCAAGATTTATTAGACAAAGGCTTCATACGTCCTAGTACGTCGCCTTGGGGAGCACCGGTATTGTTCGTGAAAAAGAAGGATGGATCGCTGCGATTGTGCATTGACTACCGGCAGCTAAACAAAGTCACCATAAAGAATAAATATCCTTTACCCAGAATCGATGATCTGTTCGATCAATTGCAAGGTTCCCAATATTTCTCAAAAATTGATTTACGCTCCGGTTATCATCAGCTGAAGATATGGAAAGAAGATGTTCCGAAAACGGCGTTTCGAACCCGCTACGGACATTACGAATTTCTGGTAATGTCGTTTGGCTTGACAAATGCTCCTGCAGCATTCATGGACTTGATGAATCGTGTTTTCAAATCTTTCTTGGATAAGTTCATTGTAGTATTTATTAATGACATTTTGATCTACTCCAAGAATGAAGAAGAACATGCACAGCACCTAGAGATAACCTTGCAAACGCTACGAGAGCATAAGCTTTATGCTAAGTTCTCAAAATGTGAATTCTGGATGAAGGAGGTACACTTTCTAGGCCACGTAGTATCGCAAGAAGGAATATGAGTAGATCCTCAGAAGATTGAAGCGGTACTTAAATGGCCACAACCATCATCAATAACAGAGATTCGTAGTTTTCTTGGTTTGGCTGGATATTATAGGAGATTTGTCAAGGACTTCTCAAAAATTGCAGCTCCCTTAACTAGATTGACACGCAAAGGAGTCAAATTCAAATGGGATGATGACTGCGAAAGGAGTTTTCGAGTACTGAAGGAGCGACTTACCTCAGCTCCGGTATTAGCTTTGCCTAATGGTGCAGGAAAATATATAGTATATTGTGATGCTTCTAGAGTGGGTTTGGGATGCGTGTTGATGCAACAAGGGAAGGTAATAGCGTACGCATCTCGCCAATTAAAGAAACATGAAGTTAACTATCCTACTCATGATCTAGAAATGGCTGCTGTGGTGTTTGCTTTGAAAATATGGAGACATTATTTGTACGGAGCCACTTGCGAGATTTATACAGATCATAAAAGCTTGAAATATATTTTTGATCAAAAGGAGTTGAATATGAGACAAAGAAGATGGATGGAATTCATAAGTGATTATGACTGCTCTATCCATTATCATCCGGGTAAAGCCAACATGGTAGCTGATGCTTTAAGTCGAAAAATTCTAAAAAGCAAGGATGAACAAAGGGGTGGTGATGTGAACAAAACTCTAGCCTGCATTATGGTGCATTCTACCATAGTGGACCAAATTAAGGCAAGTCAAAAGGAGGACCCACAATATGAGCAGTTGAAAGATAAAGTCAAAATGGAAAAAAATGACAAACTAAGAATGGATGATGATGGAGTAATAAGATATGAAAATCGTCTGTGGGTACCTACTGCTTTAAGAAGGGAAGTGTTGAGGCGAGCTCATGAATCATCCTACACAATGCATCCTGGTGCAATGAAAATGTATCAGGATCTGAAAGCTGTATATCAGTGGGATGGAATGAAACGAGATGTGCGGGAATATGTAATGCGGTGTTTAACCTGTCAGCAAGTGAAAGCAGAGCACCAACGCCCGGCAGGTCTCTACCAACACATTTATATCCCTGAATGGAAATGGGAAAGTGTTACTATGGACTTCATGACCGGATTACCACGAACCAGCAAAGGATATGATTCCATTTGGGTAATCGTTGATCGTTTAACTAAGTCTGCCCACTTCGTACCAGTGAAGACAACTTATACCGCATCACAATATGCTCAACTCTATATGGATAAAATTATTCCATTGCATGGCGTACCGCTTGTGATTATCTCGGATCGTGGGTCACAATTTACATCACGATTCTGGCGATCATTTCAAGAGACGCTAGGCACTCAATTGCGATTTAGTACAGCATTCCATCCACAAACTGATGGGCAATCTGAGAGAACAATTCAGACATTAGAAGATATGCTCAGGGCTTGCACAATAGAATTTGAGGGGAGTTGGGATAAGCATCTGCCATTAATGGAGTTTGCTTATAACAATAGCTATCATGCGAGTATACAGATGGCTCCATTTGAGGCATTGTATGGTAGAAAATGTCGATCACCCATTGGATGGTTTGAACCAGGAGAAGCAAAAATGATTGGTCCAGACCTTGTTGAAGATGCTATTCGTAAAGTTCAGTTTATTCGAGAAAAACTACGAGCAGCTCAGGATAGATGTAAGTCTTATGCAGACAACAGAAGAAGAGAGTTGGAATTTCAAGAGGGGGAACAAGTGTTTTTAAAGGTTACCCCTATGAAAGGAGTCATGCGATTCGGTAAAAAGGGAAAATTGGCACCCAGGTTTGTAGGGCCTTATCGGATCACACGTCGAATCGGAAAGGTGGCTTATCAATTGGAATTGCCAGATCATATGAGGGGAATACATCCAGTTTTTCATATATCTATGTTGCGAAAATATCTCCCAGATGAATCCCATGTATTGAAAGAAATACCGGTGGAACTAGATCGAAAGCTATCATATGAAGAACAACCGGTACAGATCGTTGATTGGCAAGTACGAAAATTAAGATCTAAAGAAGTCCCCATGATGAAAGTAATATGGGATAGACATGGAGTCCAAGGGGCAACCTGGGAATTAGAAAAGGAAATGAGTGAAAAATATCCCTATATATTTGGTAAGTTTTCTTCTTATAACCATTCTTTAGTCAGCAATAAGTTTATACCTTATGCAAAGAAAATTCGAGGACGAATTTTTTTGAAGGGGGGGAGAACTTGTAATGACCCTAGATTAGTACAATAGTAAAAATATCCTTAGAAACCTAAGAATAGATTTTAAGAAATTTCATTTAGGAATTCATTGAATTTGTGTACCCGGTAAAGCGAAAAAGTGAGAAAATGAGATAAAATTATAGTAAATTAATTCAAAAAAAAATTGGATGATCAAAAATAATTTTCAAAGCTCAAAAATGGTCATGTGAAGTGAAAATAAATTTTGTAAGATGTTTGAAAGCCTAAGGGTGAAAATGCAAAGAAAATAAGTGATTCGGGGCCAAATTGTAATAAACCCTTTTATCTTTTTGGCCTTTTTAATTTATGTTGTACAGGTTGGGTTGGCCCATGTTATTTTTAGACCCAAATGTGGAAAAAATGAGGCCCAATTTCGTGATCCAATACCAGCCCAAACTTCCAAGGGAAGCTAAGGACCAAAATGAAAGAAAATGACAGAATTTGGGGCAAAAGTGTAATATTTGAAAACTTTTAATTTGTGTCTCATTTTTATTGGATAAATCATGATGTGCTGGCCTAAATCTTAGCCACTTGGACGTGCAATGCAGCTCACCAAGTGTCCCCAAATGCAGCTCACCAAGTGTCCCCAAAGTCCAAGGCATTTAATGTTGGAAATGATTGAATTGTGAGATTTTTTTTTTTAGAATTTCTTTAAGCCTTTTTATAAAGTAAGAGAGGCTTGGTTGCAGCACATTTGCTGCTCCTCTCCAGCAAAATTTCGTGACCCCATAGAGAAGTAACAAGGGAAGCTAGACAAAGTGAATTCAAGAGAAATTGGCAAGTTAAATAGGTAGATTTTGATACCCCTAATACTCTTGTGAAATTCTTCTTCCTCTTGACTTTGAGATCTGATTTTTATCCTCTTGAATTCCTCTCCCTCTCCCTTAGAATTCATATTTGAAAGGAGGAAGAAGCAAGTGAGGATTTAAGGTGAGTAATAGCTTGTTATGCACTTTATGAATTCCTAAGGCTGGATGGTCATGAGGAATATGATTTTTAGGACATGATTTATGTTAGTTGTTGAGATAATTAGTTTTGGATGCTTTGAACATGTCTAATTGTGTTTTTAGTTGTTGTTATGTTGATCCATGGCCTTGGTTTGGTGTAAAAAGCAATAAGAAACCATGAGGTATACACTAGGACTTAGAGGCATAATGGTGCATGTGTGGGTTGGCATGATTTTGTTTGGAAGTTAGCTAAATTGATGAAATTAGGATGATTCTTATGAGTTATGAAGCCTAAGGAAGATGAAATTTTGAGTTATGAAAGTGTGTATGAAGTTTCCCTTTTGAGAGGCCAAGAGGGGAAGGAGGTTTAGGCATGTAAATTGTGTTTTTGGATGGTCAGTAATGTACACGGGGTAGAACACGGCCCATGTTCTACCCCATGTTCTAAACACGGTGTAGAACACGGCCCATGTTCACCCCCGTGTTCTTTGTCGAAAGCTGGTCAGTAATGTACACGGGGTAGAACACGGCCCATGTTCTACCCCATGTTCTGAACACGAGGTAGAACATGGCCCATGTTCACCCCCATGTTCTTTGCCCAGTGAACAATTTGTGTATGACATATGAATGATTTAATTTGTATACATGAATATCCTTTAGGGTTTGATATGAGAGTGAGCATAGAAGGATAAATGAAGCATAAAACACTTATGGCATTGTTGGTATTTTGATACATTCCTCGAGGAAAAATTGTGGTCGATGCATGTGGCGTCCCACAATTGTTCATTTTACTTACAAAAATGTGGGAGGGAGAAAACATCCTTCACAGAGAAGGAGATGAGGGGTAAGTAGTGGAGGGAAAAGGTTGGTGGCCTCGGGCCTAGGGTGGCGGGGGATAAGGTTGGACTGAAGATATAAGGTGACTTTGCATACCAACTAATGCCATTTCTTAAATAATGTAATATCCAACTTTGGGCTTTTAATTGGAAAAGCAACCGTAAATGGGAAAACCCAAAAAGGGGGCATTATTAGGTTATTACTCACTGAGTATGTTTATACTCATTCTATGTTTTCTTTAATTTGTCTTTCCAGATAATGACAATGGATCCGTGGGCGTGCGGTAACACTTACAGAAGACATGCCACAACACCCTTTGGAACGTGTGATTTGGAGTTGCAAATAGGGTTAATGAGTTAAATGTCTAGGTTTTTTGTATGTAAAGTTATGATAGACTTATCTCTGTAAATATTTTTTGTACTGTTATATGTATATTATTTGGTATTTCAACTCTTTATTACCTATTTTCTTTCGGCGCGCCCTAATATTATTTTTGCAAGTATATACGATATTGTGTCGTCTTTAGAGGCTAGTAAGGGTATCTTATCAGTGTGGATTGCTGATTGGGTATCTTTACGCCGGTCACGACTACAGTATGTTGGGTCGTGACAGAGTTGGTATCAGAGCATGATCCTGAATGCTTGTGAGTCTTTAGAGTCTATTGTGACCTAAGTAAGTTCTGGGGTTGTGAAAGGCATGTGAAGAAGTAAGTGTTAGCAGCTACGGATCCATGATGATTCCAGGTAACATTTTATACTTTTAATTTTAATATTAATCATTAATTAAATTTA
Organism: Sindora glabra; assembly: GCA_020226215.1. Lineage (NCBI taxonomy): Eukaryota > Viridiplantae > Streptophyta > Magnoliopsida > Fabales > Fabaceae > Sindora > Sindora glabra. Next base: position 42,592,658 of record CM035229.1, read on the forward strand.
TTTTAGATAGCTATGCCTAAGAAAAGGTAAGTACAACCTCCAATGCCTCGCCGACCTACCAGAGCACATCCGGAAGTGTCAGAAAATGAGGCATCTGTAAATGCACCTATTGAAAATCCAGAAAAGACTGAGCAGGAACAACCTGCAACCCCGGATTGGGCTGTAAAGCTACAGCAAACACTAGATAAATTCCTGGACCAAACCCAGAATCCTATTGCTCCACCTCCGGCATCTCCACCTAAAAGACAGGTCCCAATATTGCCTCCACGGGAGAGATTACAATTAGTGCATAAGTTTCAAAAGCTAAGCCCTCCTAAGTATGATGGCACAGACCCTACTGCTGATCTGTATCAGTTTATGGATCAGATTGAAAGGGTGTGTAAACTGCTAGGATGTGACGAAAACATGATGGTAGAACTGGTAGGCCACCAGTTGGAGGATGTTGCACACTTCTGGTACGTGCATAACATTGAGCCCACTATTACAGCACAGGAGCCAATTACTTGGATGCGGTTCCAGGAGGAATTTGTCGATAGATTTTTACCGCCAAGTATTAGGGAGGCAAAGGCTCGAGAGTTTGAAAAGCTAACTCAGGGGTCAATGACGGTGGCCCAATACGATGCTCAGTTTACTCGGTTGTCACGATATGCAGAACATTTGGTACTGACAGAGAAAGCTCGCGTCAATCGATTTGTGTATGGACTTCGAGATTATTTTTATGATCGAGTTGATGTTTCTGACAACACTACTTACCAGCAAGCGTTGAATCAAGCTATTAGAGCAGAAATTCGGGCAGCAGAAAGATAGAATCGAGAAGCTAGTTCGGGAGGGAGGCGAACCTTTCCATTTCAAGCAGAAAGCAATAGGAGTGCAGATAAGGCAGTGATTGCTTCAAGTATTCCAAGAAGTACTGCACCGGCTAGTTGGAGAAAGGGCAACCAGCAGCGCCTTCAACGAAAACCAGCCGGAAGCAGGTCCGAAGCTAGTGTCAATGCTCCCCGTCAAGTATATTCAGTACCATTCAATAGGCCTTCACAATGCTCTCGTTGCGGCCTTAGTCACATTGGGCCATGTGACTCATGTTTTCGGTGTGGACAAATTGGGCATCGAGCTCTTGAATGTCCATCAAAGCCACAGGGAAGTAACACGGCAAACCCTAATTTCCGTCCTATTCAGAATACTACTTTTGTGAAGCCACCAACAGTACCAAACAGAAGAAATACAGGAAAAGAACCTGCAACAACTCAAGCCCGAGTGTATGCCATAACACGTCAGGAAGCTCAAGATTCAAATGCGGTAGTGGCAGGTACAGTCCTAATTGAAACCTTTTCTGCAAAAGTATTATTTGATCCAGGCGCCACCCATTCGTTCATATCTGCCAATCTAGCAGCTAAATTTCCTAAATCAATTAATGTTCTATATGAACCCTTGATGGTGAACACACCAGTAGGAGAAGTTATGCTAGCCACATCTAGCGTTGATAGCTGCGACATTAGAATAAACAATCATTCGACCACTATAAAACTGATCGTATTAGAAATGGTAGATTATGACATGATATTAGGAATGGACTGGCTCTCGAAATATCATGCCTGTGTTGATTGTTATCATAAAACAGTCACTTACCAAATAGAAGAAGGGGTAGTCCAAATTTTCCAAGGTGAAAAGAAGCCTGGATTGCCAACCTTTGTGTCATGTACGAAAGTCCGAAAGCTGATTAATAAAGGACATGTGGCATGGGTCGCTTCAGTGGTAGAAGTGGAAAGGGAGGAACGAGTATTGGAGCGAATCCCAGTAGTGAAGGAATTTCCAGATGTTTTCCCAAATGACTTGTCAGGATTACCACCAGATCGAGAAATAGAATTTGTAATTGAGACGATTCCCGGAATAGACCTGATATCAATTGCACCGTACAGGATGGCACCAGCAGAATTAAAAGAACTGAAGGAGCAATTGCAAGATTTATTAGACAAAGGCTTCATACGTCCTAGTACGTCGCCTTGGGGAGCACCGGTATTGTTCGTGAAAAAGAAGGATGGATCGCTGCGATTGTGCATTGACTACCGGCAGCTAAACAAAGTCACCATAAAGAATAAATATCCTTTACCCAGAATCGATGATCTGTTCGATCAATTGCAAGGTTCCCAATATTTCTCAAAAATTGATTTACGCTCCGGTTATCATCAGCTGAAGATATGGAAAGAAGATGTTCCGAAAACGGCGTTTCGAACCCGCTACGGACATTACGAATTTCTGGTAATGTCGTTTGGCTTGACAAATGCTCCTGCAGCATTCATGGACTTGATGAATCGTGTTTTCAAATCTTTCTTGGATAAGTTCATTGTAGTATTTATTAATGACATTTTGATCTACTCCAAGAATGAAGAAGAACATGCACAGCACCTAGAGATAACCTTGCAAACGCTACGAGAGCATAAGCTTTATGCTAAGTTCTCAAAATGTGAATTCTGGATGAAGGAGGTACACTTTCTAGGCCACGTAGTATCGCAAGAAGGAATATGAGTAGATCCTCAGAAGATTGAAGCGGTACTTAAATGGCCACAACCATCATCAATAACAGAGATTCGTAGTTTTCTTGGTTTGGCTGGATATTATAGGAGATTTGTCAAGGACTTCTCAAAAATTGCAGCTCCCTTAACTAGATTGACACGCAAAGGAGTCAAATTCAAATGGGATGATGACTGCGAAAGGAGTTTTCGAGTACTGAAGGAGCGACTTACCTCAGCTCCGGTATTAGCTTTGCCTAATGGTGCAGGAAAATATATAGTATATTGTGATGCTTCTAGAGTGGGTTTGGGATGCGTGTTGATGCAACAAGGGAAGGTAATAGCGTACGCATCTCGCCAATTAAAGAAACATGAAGTTAACTATCCTACTCATGATCTAGAAATGGCTGCTGTGGTGTTTGCTTTGAAAATATGGAGACATTATTTGTACGGAGCCACTTGCGAGATTTATACAGATCATAAAAGCTTGAAATATATTTTTGATCAAAAGGAGTTGAATATGAGACAAAGAAGATGGATGGAATTCATAAGTGATTATGACTGCTCTATCCATTATCATCCGGGTAAAGCCAACATGGTAGCTGATGCTTTAAGTCGAAAAATTCTAAAAAGCAAGGATGAACAAAGGGGTGGTGATGTGAACAAAACTCTAGCCTGCATTATGGTGCATTCTACCATAGTGGACCAAATTAAGGCAAGTCAAAAGGAGGACCCACAATATGAGCAATTGAAAGATAAAGTCAAAATGGAAAAAAATGACAAACTAAGAATGGATGATGATGGAGTAATAAGATATGAAAATCGTCTGTGGGTACCTACTGCTTTAAGAAGGGAAGTGTTGAGGCGAGCTCATGAATCATCCTACACAATGTATCCTGGTGCAATGAAAATGTATCAGGATCTGAAAGCTGTATATCAGTGGGATGGAATGAAACGAGATGTGCGGGAATATGTAATGCGGTGTTTAACCTGTCAGCAAGTGAAAGCAGAGCACCAACGCCCGGCAGGTCTCTACCAACACATTTATATCCCTGAATGGAAATGGGAAAGTGTTACTATGGACTTCATGACCGGATTACCACGAACCAGCAAAGGATATGATTCCATTTGGGTAATCGTTGATCGTTTAACTAAGTCTGCCCACTTCGTACCAGTGAAGACAACTTATACCGCATCACAATATGCTCAACTCTATATGGATAAAATTATTCCATTGCATGGCGTACCGCTTGTGATTATCTCGGATCGTGGGTCACAATTTACATCACGATTCTGGCGATCATTTCAAGAGACGCTAGGCACTCAATTGCGATTTAGTACAGCATTCCATCCACAAACTGATGGGCAATCTGAGAGAACAATTCAGACATTAGAAGATATGCTCAGGGCTTGCACAATAGAATTTGAGGGGAGTTGGGATAAGCATCTGCCATTAATGGAGTTTGCTTATAACAATAGCTATCATGCGAGTATACAGATGGCTCCATTTAAGGCATTGTATGGTAGAAAATGTCGATCACCCATTGGATGGTTTGAACCAGGAGAAGCAAAGATGATTGGTCCAGACCTTATTGAAGATGCTATTCGTAAAGTCCAGTTTATTCGAGATAAACTACGAGCAGCTCAGGATAGATGTAAGTCTTATGCAGACAACAGAAGAAGAGAGTTGGAATTTCAAGAGGGGGAACAAGTGTTTTTAAAGGTTACCCCTATGAAAGGAGTCATGCGATTCGGTAAAAAGGGAAAATTGGCACCCAGGTTTGTAGGACCTTATCGGATCACACGTCGAATCGGAAAGGTGGCTTATCAATTGGAATTGCCAGATCATATGAGGGGAATACATCCAGTTTTTCATATATCTATGTTGCGAAAATATCTCCCAGATGAATCCCATGTATTGAAAGAAATACCGGTGGAACTAGATCGAAAGCTATCATATGAAGAACAACCGGTACAGATCGTTGATTGGCAAGTACGAAAATTAAGATCTAAAGAAGTCCCCATGATGAAAGTAATATGGGATAGACATGGAGTCCAAGGGGCAACCTGGGAATTAGAAAAGGAAATGAGTGAAAAATATCCCTATATATTTGGTAAGTTTTCTTCTTATAACCATTCTTTAGTCAGCAATAAGTTTATACCTTATGCAAAGAAAATTCGAGGACGAATTTTTTTGAAGGGGGGGAGAACTTGTAATGACCCTAGATTAGTACAATAGTAAAAATATCCTTAGAAACCTAAGAATAGATTTTAAGAAATTTCATTTAGGAATTCATTGAATTTGTGTACCCGGTAAAGCGAAAAAGTGAGAAAATGAGATAAAATTATAGTAAATTAATTCAAAAAAAAATTGGATGATAAAAAATAATTTTCAAAGCTCAAAAATGGTCATGTGAAGTGAAAATAAAATTTGTAAGATGTTTGAAAGCCTAAGGGTGAAAATGCAAAGAAAATAAGTGATTCGGGGCCAAATTGTAATAAACCCTTTTATCTTTTTGGCCTTTTTAATTTATGTTGTACAGGTTGGGTTGGCCCATGTTATTTTTAGACCCAAATGTGGAAAAAATGAGGCCCAATTTCGTGATCCAATACCAGCCCAAACTTCCAAGGGAAGCTAAGGACCAAAATGAAAGAAAATGACAGAATTTGGGGCAAAAGTGTAATATTTGAAAACTTTTAATTTGTGTCTCATTTTTATTGGATAAATCATGATGTGCTGGCCTAAATCTTAGCCACTTGGACGTGCAATGCAGCTCACCAAGTGTCCCCAAATGCAGCTCACCAAGTGTCCCCAAAGTCCAAGGCATTTAATGTTGGAAATGATTGAATTGTGAGATTTTTTTTTTTAGAATTTCTTTAAGCCTTTTTATAAAGTAAGAGAGGCTTGGTTGCAGCACATTTGCTGCTCCTCTCCAGCAAAATTTCGTGACCCCATAGAGAAGTAACAAGGGAAGCTAGACAAAGTGAATTCAAGAGAAATTGGCAAGTTAAATAGGTAGATTTTGATACCCCTAATACTCTTGTGAAATTCTTCTTCCTCTTGACTTTGAGATCTGATTTTTATCCTCTTGAATTCCTCTCCCTCTCCCTTAGAATTCATATTTGAAAGGAGGAAGAAGCAAGTGAGGATTTAAGGTGAGTAATAGCTTGTTATGCACTTTATGAATTCCTAAGGCTGGATGGTCATGAGGAATATGATTTTTAGGACATGATTTATGTTAGTTGTTGAGATAATTAGTTTTGGATGCTTTGAACATGTCTAATTGTGTTTTTAGTTGTTGTTATGTTGATCCATGGCCTTGGTTTGGTGTAAAAAGCAATAAGAAACCATGAGGTATACACTAGGACTTAGAGGCATAATGGTGCATGTGTGGGTTGGCATGATTTTGTTTGGAAGTTAGCTAAATTGATGAAATTAGGATGATTCTTATGAGTTATGAAGCCTAAGGAAGATGAAATTTTGAGTTATGAAAGTGTGTATGAAGTTTCCCTTTTGAGAGGCCAAGAGGGGAAGGAGGTTTAGGCATGTAAATTGTGTTTTTGGATGGTTAGTAATGTACACGGGGTAGAACACGGCCCATGTTCTACCCCATGTTCTAAACACGGTGTAGAACACGGCCCATGTTCACCCCCGTGTTCTTTGTCGAAAGCTGGTCAGTAATGTACACGGGGTAGAACACGGCCCATGTTCTACCCCATGTTCTGAACACGAGGTAGAACATGGCCCATGTTCACCCCCATGTTCTTTGCCCAGTGAACAATTTGTGTATGACATATGAATGATTTAATTTGTATACATGAATATCCTTTGGGGTTTGATATGAGAGTGAGCATAGAAGGATAAATGAAGCATAAAACACTTATGGCATTGTTGGTATTTTGATACATTCCTCGAGGAAAAATTATGGTCGATGCATGTGGCGTCCCACAATTGTTCATTTTACTTACAAAAATGTGGGAGGGAGAAAACATCCTTCGCAGAGAAGGAGATGAAGGGTAAGTAGTGGAGGGAAAAGGTTGGTGGCCTCGGGCCTAGGGTGGCGGGGGATAAGGTTGGACCGAAGATATAAGGTGACTTTGCATACCAACTAATGCCATTTCTTAAATAATGTAATATCCAACTTTGGGCTTTTAATTGGAAAAGCAACCGTAAATGGGAAAACCCAAAAAGGGGGCATTATTAGGTTATTACTCACTGAGTATGTTTATACTCATTCTATGTTTTCTTTAATTTGTCTTTCCAGATAATGACCGTGGATCCGTGGGCGTGCGGTAACACTTACAGAAGACATGCCACAACACCCTTTGGAACGTGTGATTTGGAGTTGCAAATAGGGTTAATGAGTCAAATGTCTAGGTTTTTTGTATGTAAAGTTATGATAGACTTATCTCTGTAAATATTTTTTGTACTGTTATATGTATATTATTTGGTATTTCAACTCTTTATTACCTATTTTCTTTCGGCGCGCCCTAATATTATTTTTGCAAGTATATACGATATTGTGTCGTCTTTAGAGGCTAGTAAGGGTATCTTATCAGTGTGGATTGCTGATTGGGTATCTTTACGCCGGTCACGACTACAGTATGTTGGGTCGTGACAACATTTTATTTGCTTAAGGATCTGGAATAGCTTGATATATTTTTATGGTAATAGCTAGCTACTGGGAAACTTTGTTTCTTATGTTTCTGTATTGTTACTAACCAATCCAGGCGATGCTTCTAAAGGCCCTCTTGACAAAGGAGAATAATGTTTTGAAATTGTATTAAAAATGTTATATAGTTTGTGATGTTAGTATGTGATGGATATATGTTTTGTAAGTTGAACTTTTTGTATAACTATATGACCCTTGCCTATATTATATGAAGTATATGAATTTGATGTATTGTGAGTTGGTTTGGAGTAGAAGGCAATTTAGTATGCATTATGTGTGAAATTGGAAATGACCAAATGAATAGTAAATGACCAAATGAACAGTGAACTCGTAGGCAGCAGGTTGAGTATGTTTATAGGGACTTTTGGTGGAGTTTTAATGCTCAAAACATTATGATAAAATTCAGGGATGAACCTTACATACTCAATGAACTCTGTGCCAAAATTCATCTTAAAATAATTTTATTTACTATGTAAATTTATTACATGTTTTGGTCTCCCCTGTTACCGTCACAGTGCAGAGCACTAATTGTATCTCAGAGATCAGAAGGAGTAAATGGATGATTTTTGATATGAAAATTTTATGGAAAGTATATAACATGTTAATAAAGTTCCATACAAAATTTGAGATTATTACGAGTTGATTTACCCCCTGAAATAATGGTTTACTTTTACAGTTGTGAATTCTGGACAGCACTGGGACGAAACACTTTGCTATGAGTTTTGAAAGGCCTAATGATGTCTAAAGTATGTCAAATTTTTAAAGGATGTAGTTAACACATGAAAGGTTCATAGGATCCAATTTCATGATTTTTGGAGTTTCGCAAAGTAGTTTTTCATATTTTTGAAATCGGTCCAGTAATTCTGGAAATGAGCAGAAAATTTCTGAAACTCAGAATCTATAATATTTTATTTTATAGAATCATAATTTGGCCTCAAAAAGACCTAATTGTGCAATAATTACTTAGTTAATGAGGATTAAAGCATTAATAAGTAAGGGAGTTACACTAGTGATCTCGCGTAACTCATTCTAAGGATAGATCCCTGATAGGGAAAAAGGATCTACCCTACCACTCCATCTCTGATTACTCTTGAGGTGCTAGTTCTTGGAATGCCCCAATCCTAGTGTAAGTCTCACCCTTCCTATCTAAGTCATCAATTCCTTCCTTATTGTTTTTTAATCCCTTTTTTTAGAGTCTGGCTTGTAAGGCATTTTGGATAGCTCTTTGTGGATACTCTACCACTTTGTGTGGTCCTTGGCATAAGATATAGGATAAGCTCTTCTTCCTTTTGTTGTTGAACGGTTGAGATAATGTTGATATTTGTACATAAGTGGGCATTGTTAGGACCTCTTCCCCAATTTTAGGTTTACCATTCCTACCTAATTGTTTGACACCCCCACTAGAATTAAATCCATTTTCCTTCATAGGACCTGAGATTAAAATCAAAGAAATTGTAACTAGATAAGCATCCATCAACCATTACTCTTTCTAAAAAGGTTTGAACTCTTTTCTTTGAACCTCTATAGTAGCTTTCTATGAAAAACCATTAATAAAGTATAAGAGTTTAACTATCATAGTCAGATTTTGAATATCCTACATCACCATTATGAATTTTTTCACATACTCTTACATAAATCTTGTTTGTCTCAATTTTATTGGCTTGCATTTGACTAAGTAGTCTACTTTCCCAAGATAGAAGTATGCATTTAACTCTTGTTTTAGCTTTTCCAAAGTGTTAATATTGCACCTTTCTTCTTGAATCTCCTAGTCTTTAGCCCTATATCAAACCTTTCATATTGTTCATGAGGAATATTATAGCATGATTTAGTTGAGCTTCCTCTAACTCGATGTCAATAGCATAGAAGTATTAATCTAAGTCAAACACAAAGCTCTTTAGCTTTTACTTACATTTTTTCACCCACATATGACCTTGATTTAGGGATTTTTAGCTTTCCCCTCCATTATGAGGTGACACTCTCTTGTGGACCATTACAAATAGCTATCATTGATACCTTTATAAAGGCTACTAAGTCACCTATCTCCATTTGAAATGCCATTACAATGTCTTTTATTTGGTTGGATCAGTCTCCTAGAGCATTCCATAATTCCATTTAGGTGGTTTTGATCATAGCAAGCTATTTGTCAACTTATGTACTACTGCTCCTTGAGCTTTTGATCCTTTTGTTCAACTTGAGAGTCTTGACTAAGTGCTCGAGTGCTTCCCAATCTTTGGTCCTTCAAAAAAGTTCAAGGATTTCCTTAATTTGCAATCCCTTTATAATATTAACATATTCTTCAGGATTCCCAAGTGCATTCTCAATGGTATTGAATCATTCAGCAATGGTCATTTTCTTCAACATCGTTTTGTGACTTGAAAAAAGGCAGCAGAATAGTCCAGCAACTTAGGCTATGGAATGTGTGGCACTTAGACTCTTAATACTTGAGAATAAACTAACGAATTGGTTATTCACCATTCCAAGTTTCAAAAATGACAAGCAACATCCATAATAATAAGCAGATTAAGTCAATCTCAAGGTAATACATAGAACATAGCAACACCGGAGCCAATCATAAAAGCACATATTAAGGCAAGGATGAAAAATTGAATAATGTCGATAAATGTGATAAAAAGTGAACAAAACTACGAATTGATTTTAGTAGAAGATGGGCTACTTTTTTTGTTCATAATATGCCTTATTACTTATTTTATAGTATGTAGGGGAGGTTACCAAGTCACACACTCTGATCCCTAAACTAGTGCCAAGTGGCCACCAAGGCCATTGGAAATAATATTTTAAGCTAAAGTCTTATTGGTGGAAGTAAACATACTTCATTCGAACTATCATAAGGCTTTTTCTTAGAACTTGAGAAAAATATAAAGTCTCATAATACATTAAAATGAAGATAAAAATCCAAGGATCACAATCATGTGCTTATTTGCTCACATTGGACAAATTATCTAGGTCAAAATTATAAAAACACCTTAAAATAGGAAAAAAAACCCTAAAAATTGTACATAAATCGAAGTCCACCTAAATTTGCATCACAAGATCTCCACATATGCTTGATTTTTATGCAAAGTTCTGTTTAAATTAGAGCTCATTTATCTTGCTAACTTAGGTCACAAGGTTAACTTGTAACATGTAACAATGCCTTTGTAAGGAGCTTGAATGCCTTCTATAACTAAGAAAAGAAAAAAAATCTTTTCTTAATAAATTTACCTTTTTGGCAAAAAATTTAACATTCCAAACTTCTAACACTTTAGTTATCCATGAATTTTACCTTTTCTCTCTCTATCTCTCCAATGTAATGCACTAAGTGATACAAGAGTAGTGCAAAATTATTAATGGAATTGGCAATTTGCAAAAGGGAAATTTTATTCTTTTTCATTTTTTAATATTTAATTATTCTTATGTACAATTTACAATGATGCATCCTTAAGAAGCTATGGTACTATAAACTTGTATATTTAAACCTATTCTCATATCCCTGTTTCATCTAGAAAGGAGGTAGCTTGAAGCTATATATATAAGAAAGAAGTATCCTATTAAAATACCCCTAACATGTTTCGTCTATTGGTTACATTTACTCTCATGATGTCATGATATCTCATATTGAAATTGTTAATGTATTTAATATTTTTCATGAAGGAGATTGTCGAAAGAGTTAAGAAGAGTGATGTACTTGAAATTGCTAAGAAAAAAGTTAGTTTCTCTTTCTTTCTTTTTTAGCATTTCAAATCCTAACATAGTTTGTATTTTATAATTGCAGCTTTCTATTTCATATTATTAGTTTTTCTATATTCACTATCAATTGATCATTTTTATTTGGTTAAAGTTTTGGTTGTAATTTTTTTTTTATCTTGAGATTTGAGAATACTGATAGTATCAACTAGTGCTCTTAAATGGACTTTTTGTAGCTTATTTGCATTTGCTTGGATAGGTTTTAAAGAATTAAATGCTAAATTATAACTATTTTCCTATGTATGTTTATAGTGATAAGTTGAATTATTAACTTTATTTTAGTTGAAATGGTCCAAGTATGGGGTTGACAAATTCTTAGTTCTCAGATTTTGAATAAGCTAAACAAAGGAATTATCATTCATGTGGTTTTTGAATACTTCAAAAACTAGTTAGTTGAGATCATTGCATAAGGAACCCATCAAAATATAAGTATTCTTTTTATGCTGGTGATAGTTTGATGAGTAGAAAGAACAAGTTTCCATATAGTGTATATTGCAAGTTGCTTTCATAGGTTGAAAGGTTACCACTCTTGAGAGCATTGAAAGTTTGAGTAACAATGTAACTTATTTTAAGTTTTCATATTTACTTTGCACTTATACATCATTTTTTCTTTTACTTTTCCTTTATTTTGCTTCTTTGTTGCCTATTTATGGATTTTCAATTTTATCTCAACAAGGCCCTAGGAAAAGAGAAATAGTATTGGACTAAGGTTAATACTGCAAATTTCTTTTTTGCCAAAGTATATAAGACATTTTGGGGGGGTTCTTTCCTATACTGTGAGAAGCCTTTAAAAGATCTATGAAAGTTTATAAATTTCTAATATTGTCTCAACAAGGCATGTAAGTTCAATTTGATCTAAAACCATTCTACAATTTCAATTTGTTCCAAAACTTTCCTATAATAATAATACTCTTTCATTGTTTTAACTCTCTCTCTCTTGATACCTTTTTCTTTATTATGATAGTATTCAGTAGCTTCCAAATTAAGCCTATTTCTCCTTTCATCTCTCTTAAATTTTTCATTGACATTTCAAAACTATCGATTTAATTCACTAAGCTCAATTTCACTTTAACTTAGCTTTGCCATATATGAATTGTCTCTTAGTAGGAGGAGATCAATTTGCATTAATTGCCATGGTATGTTTGGATGGAAGGAATCGTTTCATATACTTTTTGTATTGCTTAGATAATTTTTTTTGGCTTGTGTGGCTACTTTATTGAATCTATTGAACTCGATGTTTTCATATTCTTTTCTCTAATTTGATATATTTCATTTTTTTTAAGTTATATATGTTCTAAATTGTTAGTGTATATGCCCTAAAACTAATCATATTGATAATTGTAATTTTGAATCATGTTATTTTAATGGTAATTTTAATTATTATATTTATATATATTATCTGCGTAATATATTTAACTATGATAATAACCTTAGAATAATTATATTCTTAAATGTCCTTAGTCATATATCATTGTGGATTAGGTTGCTTTGATTTGTTAAGATTAGCATGTGTAATGACTTATATGAGATATTAAGCTTACACATGAGTACAAGTTAGAGAACTTGTATACTGGACTGACCCATCCTAAGAAAACTACATGGATTATTATATGAGTGTCATGAGTGATTCTTAGTGATCATTATTATTATGGTCCTTTGACCTGAGATCACCAAGGTTCCCTACATGTGAGTTTCATATTTTGATACTATTCTGTCACTCAAGCTTGAGTGAATACAAGGGTAGTTATTGGATATATCACATATTATGCGGAGGGATTTGTGTGATTAAGATGGAATTTGTCCCTCCTATATGACAGGAGTAACATCTGTGGGCCCCTTGATTAAGTAAAGTTGAAAAAATGCATGGCCATGCATTTTCTTAAGGATGTCAATTACATTTGCTTCAATCAGCTTACTTAGGGATCAAGAAACCTCGAGATTAGACTATACAGGAATGACACGGTTCATGTCTTGTGCTCAATCGAGATGTTTAGGATAAAAGGATATAGATGATGATCACATATAAAGTTTCATTCAAATCACCGACTTTCTCATCACTTGGGTAACAATGATGTGTTGCTAGACACCGCTCATTGTTTATGATCATTAATATGATTAATGATTATTGCCAGTGTAATGAGACTGAAAGGTCACACACTTAGAGTCTAGTGGATTTGGAATTAATGGACCAAATTGTTTGGGCCTAATACTTGAGAATTCTATGTTATAATTATAAGGCCTAATAATAAGCCTATAATTATACATAGACCAAACCCCAAATTAGTTAGGGTTTAGACCAAAGCCCAAATTAGTTAGGATTTTCTATGCTCCTATTTAAATAGGCTTGTTGGGTAATAATAAGGTTGATTCAATATTCACGCATCCTATACAGTATAGAAAAACCCTAGCACCTCTCCTTGACCATAATCTTTGAAGAGACATAGCTAGCACTACGAGGCTAAGGAGAGGAATTCCAACCAGTGATTGTGAGGACGTTCATTGGTGATCCATTGGTTCGTGTGGATACCTCGGAGTCTTTGATCGAATAAGAGTCGAAGAGGTGATCAACGAACAAAATCTGGAATCATATAAAGGTATAACCTGAATCTTACATTCTAATTTAATGTTTTGCATGGATCCGTTAGCTAGGATCGGTTTATTCCGCTGCACTTGTATGGCTCCCGATCCCAACAGTGGTATTAGAACTACTTGTAAAATGCTAAATTAGGATTTTGTTTGCTAATTACGTGATTATGATGTTGATGAATTATTCTGTATATCACGCTTCAATGATTCCTAATTAGGATTAGGGTAAATTTGATTTCGTGCATTCTAGTTCAAGCAAACTTAATATGATTAATTCTGATTCTGTTTCGAATTTGAACCTTATTTTGAATTCTGATTTAAATTTGAATGTGTTTTGTGATTAATTCTTGTTTCTGTTTTGAATTTGAATCTGTTTCTGGATTTTTGATTGAAACTCAAATATATTTCTGGGTTTCTTTTTAAATTTAAATCTGTTACAATAATTCTAGATTTTGATTCGAATTTGAAACTGATTTTTGGGTTCTGTTTTAAACAGAATCAAAAGAATTAATTACATGAATCTGTTTTAATATATGAAAGATGTTTTCTGATTAAAACACAGATTCTGTCAGGAATCAGAATTAATCAAATTAACTTCTTGAATCTTTTTCATATATGTGATATACCTTGCACTTAATGGTTGAATCTAATTTTTCATGAAATTAATTGTTGAATTTGTTTCATATAAAATCTGTGAATTAATTGGATCTGTTTTAATATGATTAAAATTTATCCATTATGATTCTGTCGTAAATCAGATTTGTAAACTCGTGATTTGAGTGTTAATAATTGTTGAATTGATTGACTAAAAGGGAATGTCAATTGTTAACAAATTGAATTGCAATCTGAATGTCAAGTGCAATCAATTTTTTGGGCGGGGGGCTCCGCCCCCTAACCCCCTGGCAGGGACCACTGTAAATTCTCTGCTTAGTGCGATATTAAGTAATTAGTTAATTAATTAAGAATTAATTAATTTAGATTTTGATATTGAAATATATATTTGGATATATTTTTCACTTATCATGTTGTTTTGTTGCTTGATGAATGGTGCATGATTATGGCCTTTGGTTTTGTTGCAATTTTTAAATACGGCCAGCGTGTCATGCCTCTCTATTATTTCTAGTTGTACATTCTCTTCTCATCTTACTCCCATCGAATGTAACTCGAGGTTTCTTTATTATTATGTAATAATTTTATTGGAGCACTTGAAGTGGAAACAATGGAAGTGGAGATCAAACCATGAAGAAAGAAGAAGATTCTTAGGAAGAAGTTTTTCTTTCTTAGTTTTATTTGATATTCTTAAGCTCTACAATATCACTTAGGTTGGGCCATAATCATGTCATGTTTAATTTATGTTTTATCTATGAGATGCATATGATGAATGTAGGAAATACCTATGCTAGATGTATGTGATACATGCTTAATAAAACCAAGTACATAATGGTGAGATCAAATAAATTAAAATCCCTCAAACAAAATATTAAGTAAAAAAAAAGGAGATGCCTTCCAATAATAGCACTCGTCAAGATCTTGATCGACTATAGGTAGGTTTGCCAAAGCAAAGTACCTAAAGTCTATCTTGGTAAGATGTAATGGGATAATAGTGATATCCAAATTGCTAATTATTGGGTCTTGACTTAACTGGGCTATACCAATAGGATTGGGCCTAGAGGCATAGAGTTGGTTATGAATTCATGAGATGAATTTGAATAAGTGTTATTCACCCAACTATCCAAGAGTTGCATAAGATGTAATTAACAAAGGAGTTGTCTACCTAAACAGCCATAGCTTGAGCGATTAGCCAAAGCTAACTCAAGATTTGATAAAATATGGATCTTGGCCCACTAGAAAACCTTGACGATAAGGTTTTCCAAAATAATAGTGAGGGCTATTATTTTGAGAAAAAATAGTAGGAGTATTATTTAATAAAAGACCTTATTAAATAAATAAAATACATGATTCTCATTCTACATATTTTTCTATTGTAGATAACCATGGCGTCAAATGCATTAAACTTATCACTGTGATCTATCCTTGAGAAGGATAAACTGAATGGGATGAATTTTCTCGATTGATATCAAAACTTGAGGATTGTCCTCAAGCATGAGAAAAAGCAGTATGTCCTAGAGCAACCTACTCCAGATGAGCTTGCTGTTAATGCTCCTCGAGCAGAAAAAGATGCTTATAAAAAGCATATAGAAGATGCTTTGGATGTCAGTTGTCTCATGCTTGCTACCATGAACTCTGAGCTTTAGAAGCAATATGAGAACATGGAGGCATTCAATATGATTGATCACCTTAAACAGCTCTACCAAGAGCAAGCAAGACATGAGAAATGTGATGTATCTAAAGCATTGTTTCAGTGTAAGATGGCTGAAGGAACACCCATTGCTACACATGTGGTTAAAATGATTGGGCACATCAATAGCCTTGAAAGATTGGGTTTTCCTTTGTAGCAAGAATTGCCACTGATATAGTTCTGCAATCGTTGCCCAAGAGCTACAGTCAATTCGTCATGAATTACAACATGAACGAAATTGATAAGACTTTGCCTGAACTGCTTAACATGTTAAGAACTGTTGAGTAGAACTTGAAAAAGTCCAAGCCCAATTCCATTATGATGGTTCAAAAGGGTACAAGAAAGGGCAAGTCTAAGGCCAAGAATAAAAAGAAAAAGGACAAGATTGATGGAAAGTCCAAGTCAAGTTCCTCTGCATTGAAGCCTAAAGGTGGCGTGGCCAAGGAAGGGCAATACTTCCTTTGCAAAGAACCAGGACATTGGAAGCGAAATTGCAAGATTTACCTGGAAGAGCTTAAGAAGCAAAAGGGAAGTGGGACTTCTAACTCAGGTATTTATGTTATAGAGGTTAATTTATCTACTTCTACATCTTGGGTATTAGATACTGGATGTGGTACACACATTTGTGTAAATGTGCAGGATGTTAAAGAAAGTAGATCGTTAGCCAAAGGTGAAGTGGACCTACGCATTGGAAATGGAGCAAGAGTTGCTACATTAGCTGTAGGGACTTATTATTTATCTTTACCTAGTGGATTAGTTTTAGAATTGGACAATTGTTATTTTGTGTCTACTGTTAGTAGAAATTTGATTTTTGTTTCTTATTTAGACAAGAAAGATTTTTCATTTATAATAAAGGATAAATGTTACTCTATTTATTTAAATGAAATGTTTTATGATAGTGCACAATTAATGAATGGTCTTCATGTTTTGGACCTTGAAAATCCAATCTATAACATAAACATGAAGAAGGTCAAAACTAATGATTTAAATCCAACCTATCTTTGGCATTGTCATTTAGGCCATATAAATGAGACACGCATCTCCAAACTCTATAAGGATGGATTTTGGGACTCATTTGATTTTGAATCATATGAGATATGTGAGTCATGTTTATTAGGTAAGATGACTAAAGCCCCTTTTACTGGCAAAGGTGAAAGGGCTAGTGATTTATTGGGCCTTATACATAGTGATGTATGTGGACCTTTAAACACACAAGTTAAAGGAGGTTATCAGTACTTCATTACTTTTACTGATGATTTTAGTAGATATAGTTATGTGTTTCTTATGAAACACAAGTCCGAATCTTTTGAAAAGTTCAAAGAGTTCAAAAATGAAGTACAAAATTAACTTGGTAAAAGTATTAAAGCACTTCGATTAGATTAAGGTGGTAAATACTTAGACCGAGAGTTCTTTAATCATCTAAAGGAGTGTGGCATTGTATCACAACTCACTCTATCATGAACACCTCAATGGAATGGTGTTTCTGAAAGGAGGAATTGAACTTTGTTAGACATGGTTCGATCAATGATGAGTCAGGCTGACCTTCTAAATTCCTTCTGGGGACATGCTCTAGAGATTGCAGCTTTCACATTAAACCGTGTTCCGTCAAAATCAGTTCAAAAGATACCATATGAGATATGGACTGGGAAACATCCTAGTTTGTCTTTTATGAAGATTTAGGGCTGTGAAGCTTACGTAAGACGTCAGGCTTCTGATAAACTTGGACCTAAATTTGATAAATATTTTTTCATTAGATATCCTAAGGAAACAAAAGGATATTATTTCTATAATCCAACTGAGCAAAAAATGTTTATTGCTCGAACTGGTGTTTTTCTAGAGAGAGAATTTATCTCTAGAAGAATCAGTGGGAGAAGAATAGAACTTGAAGAAATTCAAGATCAATGAGAAAACATTGAACTTGAGATGGAACCTGAGCCGGTTCCATAACCAATTATGGAAGAACTTGCTTATGTAACACAGAACCCACGTAAATCTAGTAGGATACGTCGTGAGCCCGAGAGATATGGATTTCTCGTGACTCATTACGGTGATGTGTTGCTCATGGACCAAGATGAGCCTACAACCTACCAAGAGGCTATGATAGGCCCAGATTCTGAGAAATGGCTAGAAGCTATGAAATTAGAGATGGACTCCATGTATTCAAACTAAGTTTGGACTTTGGTTGATCCACTTGAAGGGGTAAAACCCATTGGGTGTAAATGGGTTTTCAAAAAGAAAATCGACATGAATGGTAATGTGTGTACCTTTAAGAGACGATTGGTTGCAAAAGGTTTCAAACAAATCCATGGTATTGACTATGATAAGACTTTTTCTCTAGTTGTCATACATAAATCCATCAGGATTCTTCTAGCTATAGCAGCATATTATGATTATGAAATCTAGCAAATGGATGTCAAAACTGCTTTTCTTAATGGAAATCTTCTTGAGGATGTGTACATGACACAACCTGAAGGTTTTGTAAATCCTGAAAATGCTGGAAAGGTTTGCAAATTGCAACGATCCATTTATGGGTTGAAGCAAGCTTCTCGGAGTTAGAATCTTTGTTTCGATGATGCGATCAAAGAGTTTGATTTCATCAAGAATGAAGATGAACCCTGTGTGTACAAGAAGGTTAGTGGGAGTACAATAGTCTTTCTGGTGTTCTATGTAGATGACATATTATTCATTGGAAATGACATTCCTACACTACAGTCTGTAAAAACTTGGTTAGGAAATTATTTTTCTATGAAAGACTTAGGTTAGGAAATAGAGATAGATCGAGAAAATTGATTAGCTTAAGTTAGAGTACATACATCGACAAGGTGCTAAAAAGGTTTAGCATGCAAGATTCTAAAAGAAGATTCTTGCCGATGTCACATGGCATAAGTCTCTTAAGAACTCAATGTGCTTCCACAGAGTATGAGAGACAACACATGAGAAAGATCCCTTATGCATCTGCGATTGGGTCTATCATGTATGCCATGTTACGTACTCATCCTGATGTTTCGTATGCTTTAAGCATGACGAGTAGATACCAATCAGATCCTGGTGAAAGTCACTAGATAGTTGTCAAGAATATTCTTAAGTACTTAAGAAGAACTAAAGACATGTTCTTGATTTATAGAGGTGAGGAAGAGCTCATTGTAAGTGGTTATATTGATGCTAGCTTTCAAACTGACAAAGATGATTTTAGGTCGTAGTTAGGTTATATATTTTTCCTTAATGGTGGCGTTGTGACCTGGAAGAGTTCAAAGCAAGGGACAGTGGCTGATTTTACAACAGAAGCTGAATACATTGTAGCATCAGATGCCACAAAGGAGGCTGTTTGGATTAAGAAGTTCATCACTAAACTTGGAGTTGTTCTTAGCATTGTTGACCCAGTAGAGCTCTATTGTAACAATAATGGAGCCATTGTGCAAGCCAAGGAACCTAGATCTCATTAGAAATCTAAACATATACTTCGGCGTATTATCTCATAAGAGATATTGTTAACAGAAATGATGTCAGGATATGCAAAATACCGACCGATGATAATGTCGTCGATCCACTAAGAAAAACCCTGACGCAGCAAAAGCATGATAGTCATATAAGATCCATAGGTATTAGATACATGGATGATTGGATGTAGTGCAAGTGGGAAATTGTTAGTGTATATGTCCTAAAACTAATCATATTGATAATTGTAATTTTGAATCATGTTATTTCAATGACAATTCTAATTATTATATTTATATATATTATCTGCGCAATATATTTAATTATGATAATAACTATAGAATAATTAATGTCCTTAGTCATATATCATTGTGGATTAGGTTGCTTTGATATATTAAGACTAGCATGTGTAGTGACTTATATAAGATATTAAGCTTACACATGAGTACAAGTTAGAGAACTTGTATACTGGACTAACCCATCCTAAGAATACTACATGAATTATTATATGAGTGTCATGAGTGATTCTTAGTGATCATTATTATTATGGTCCTTTAACCTGAGATCACCAAGGCTCCCTACATGTGAGTTTCATATTTTGATACTATTCTGTCACTCATGCTTGAGTGAATACAAGGGTAGTTATAGGATATGTCACATATCATGTGGAGGGGTTTGTGTGATCAAGATGGAATTTGTTCCTCCTATATAACAGGAGTAACATCTGTGGGCCCTTTGATTAAGTAAAGTTAAGAAAATGTATGGTCATTCTCAAATGAATTGACATGGGATGTCAATTACATTTGCTTCAGTTATCTTACTTAGGGATCAAGAAACCTCGAGATTGGACTATACGGGAATGACACGATCCATGTCTCGTGTTCAATCTAGATGTTTAGGACAAAAGGATATAGATAATGATCACATATAAAGGTTCAGTCGAATCACCGACTTTCTCATCACTTGGGTAATAATGATGTGTTGCTAGACACCGCTCATTGTTTATGATCATTAATATGATTAATGATTATTGCTAATATAATGAGAGCCTGAAAGGTCACACACTTAGAGCTTAGTGAATTTGGAATTAATGGACCAAATTGTTTGGGCCTAATACTTGGGAATTCTATGTTATAATTATAAGGCTCAATAATAAGCCTATAATTATACATAGACCAAAGCCCAAATTAGTTAGGGTTTTCTATGCTCCTATTTAAATAGGCTTGTTGGATAATAATAAGATTGATTCATTATTCACGCATCCCATACAGCATAGAAAAACCCTAACACCTCTCCTTGACCATAATCTTTGAAGAGACGTAGCTAGCACTACGAGGCTAAGGAGACGAATTCCGACCAGTGATCGTGAGGACGTTCATTGGTGATCTATTGGTTTGTGTGGATACTTCGGAGTCTTTGACCGAAAGGAAGTCGAAGAGGTGATCAACGAATAAAATCTGGAATCATGTAAAGGTATAACTTGAATCCTTCATTCTAATTTAACGTTTTGCATGGATCCATTGGCTGGGATCAATTTATTCCGTTGCGCTCGTATGGCTCCCGATCCCAACATAAATTTAGCACACAAGTGTATGGAAATTTATTACAAAACTATGCTAACCAATCAATTGTTGAAGATTGTTTGCTATAGAGTTTGGAAAATATAGATAGAAGTACTACATGACTTAAGAATATAACTTTAATAATTTTGAATAGATAGTTTGCATAGTTCAAAACTTGATGGATATAACATGATAAATTTTAAATGACAATTCAATCATAGAGCTGCACAATTTGATAGTGTAAAACCAAATGGATATGGTTTGATGGATTTCAAATGACAATTCAAGCACAGAGTAGGTGTCAAATATATTTGCTATTCAAAATTTTCCAAATAAATTACTACATTGGATTGTTTACTCATGTTAGCAAGCATCATGGACACTACTTATCCTAATAAATATGCTAAGATTATGTGCTAAAGGTTAAACAAACATGTTCTCTCATTTTGTTCAACTTATTCAAGGTTTTTTTTGTAAGGTGACAAGGAATGTACTATATAAATTATAGGTTCTAGGGTTAGAAGTTTAGCTAGCTCCATAAATTTTCATATTATGAACTCTCAAGTGATATGTTCACATTTTTAATGGATAAAAAATGTTATATTCAAGAGACTATGTTCTTAGCTAATTCAAATCAATGGGTTTTAAATGTTCTGAGTGAAAAAGAGTTGCTAACTTCCTTCAAGAAGTAAATCAAAAATTTAATAAATTATTTGAATTTGTATATAGAAAAGTTGTTAAACTAACTTTTGTATATGTAAGTTTTCTATGTATAACACAAGGGTATTTATGATTATAATAAAATGGATTAAAGTCAGCAAGATCAAAACTTGTCTCAATCATCTTTAATAATCTTCCTTGCTCTCTACTAGCCATTTACTATTATTTTAATAAGCTAGTGAGCTCTATTTCCCCTTTTTTAGGTCTTTCACCTTTCATCTATCCATAACATATGGTCTTAAGTATAAATTTATCCATAATATATGCTTTATCTCATCAATGTATACTATCTAATGTCCTGAGAGAGAGAATAACAAATAGGAAAGTAACCTTCATAAAGAGGAGGAATGGACCCATCATGAAAGCTTATGAACTCACTATTCTCTATGATGTTAATGTTGCTCCCATCATGTTTTCTCCATTTAGGAAAGCCACTCTCTACTCTTGATGGAATTTATGTGCAAATGGTGTTGTGGAGAAATTTTAGTGCTTTTATGGGTGGGTAGAAAGGAAGATTGTGAGGTTTGGAAGTGGGGAAAGAACATTAGTAATGAGAAAAATAGAATGAGAAAGTATAGTGATCTAAAAGGTATTCTACCTAGTTAACCTATTCACATTTATGGGCTTGCATGCAATTTGATAGTTTTACCTTACAACAACACTTATGTAAATCATGAAAATTTGGAGGTTTAGCCATTCAGTAATTTAATAGTGATTCTTCTTTGTTTAATTATATGGTTCTTTTTAATAGCCTTGTTAAAATTATCATAATAGATTTCTAATGTAATGTAGATTAATCAATACAACCTTAAGATGATTATTTTTTAGTAACTATAAGCAATGTTTTTTGGCAAGTCATGATCCTAACAAGTACAAAGCTAGGATCCTTATACTCCTTATGATAGAAACCACTATAGGTAATTAAGTATATATTAATCATTCTAATGTAGGTTTCGGCTTTTTCATCATTATGACAAAAAGATTTCAAATGTTTTGTACATGTTTTTATATAGGAATGCCTAAATGTACCATTGTGCATACATATTAGTAGATTGCTAGACAAGATGTTTGTGCAAAATTCCCAATAATCTTGTTTCTTTTATGATTGATTAGTTAGTTGTGGTTAGGTTTTGGATTGTCATCTTTGATGGATTGAGGATAATATTCTCTATATGGATTAAGAAAAAGTTTTATTTGCTTGAATGTAGTTTTGTACATTAATAGTTGTGGGATAAATGGTTGGCTAGTATCTTTGTCAAGAGACATGCTCTCTAATTTAACTTGATGATTATTAATTTTAGTTTTGTAACTTGTGATAGGGAAGAATGATGATGAAGATGATGTATAAGAATTTCATGACATAGATGTGGAGGATATTTATGTTTTTTCATGTTATTGATATATAAAATTTTATAGGGAAATTGTTGTCTTTTGAATCTTTCTTATATGAATCTCTTGACTTGAATTAATAAACAAATAGATATCCTTTTTGTAATTTCATTATCACTTTAAATTTTAATATGTTTTTAAAATGAAAATTTTATTTAAAATTTATGACAAGTGAGACACTAATGTTTTAATTTGTGCATATTATCATTATTTAGAATAAATAAAATTTTAAAAAATTAGATGCACTAATATTCAAAAGCATAGGCTAAAATTGTTTCCTAAGCATAAACAAACAGCAGCCAAAATGTATTGCTTAAAATAAAATTATTGCCTATTCTTTATGGTCAATAGTTAAAAACCATTGTTAAATATGAAAAAAAAAAGAAATTATTGCCTATAGTGAGAAATAGGCAATGGTAAAAAACTATTGCTAAATATGAAGTAAAACCATTGCCCATATTGTAGAATAGACAAAACTATTGTTAAACATGGATGTAAAACCATTACTTATACTCTAAAAGGGGCAGCCAAAAAAATAAAATAAAATCATTGCTATAGAAAAAGGTGAAAACCGTTTTTAGGTAACACTTTCGAGTCTTTAGGCAGTAGCTTTTTGCTATTGCCAGGTACCAGAAATGTTGAAGGCATAACCAGATGCCACGGTGGTTTAGAAGGAAAGTAACTCTGAGATTTTTGATAATGCATTATGCACTTCCCCAGTTAATAAGTGAAGTTCGAATCTCACCGTTTAAGACTGATAAAAAGAGGTAACTTTGAAGTATCTTAAAGGGAGGGTATAAGGAGAATTCTTATATTTAAACTGGGAAAATTAAAACTTACCTTTGCGCATCGAGATGGTGTACTTGTCAGTCGATTTCATGATAAGGTTGGATTTCCTCTTTCAATGCAAGAGTCAAAGAAGTGGTTGGCGCAACAAAATTTTTCCCATAAATATATGTCATTGGCAAGCAAAGCAGTCGACAATAGTACAATGTTCTTGCTGCATTTGTCAAAAACGCTCTCAAATAATTTCGTTTTAATCAAGGAATACTTATCAACTAGTTTGGATCAACCGCAGTGATGGAAACCTCCGTTGGAGAGCCGTAGTTTTAAATTGTAATTGTGATATATTTTGTAATTAATTGCAAATGCAAACAGGAAAATGCAGAAGTTAACAATAAAATAATAACAAAAAACAGTGCTTGCAGATTACATACGTAGTAAATACAATATTGCAATCACAACGGTTGACGCCAACCGCAATTTTAACCTATAATTGGCAATTCAGACCTGGTCGGAATTATCAATTTACTGAACCAACCAATTATTGATTAAAAATAGAATATTTTGAGGATGCTATACTGACTTAGAAAGTTTAATTAGTGAACGTGGATGCACGGGGAATATTGGAAGAAGAATCCAGGGCTCCGGTGGCAACGGAATAATGCGGGACCAATCGAATACACCAAGTACCTATAGAACAAAATGGAATTGAAAGGTAATGATAAAAAAATAATTATTTTGTTTGATTAGAAAGCACATCGAAAACTAATTTTTGCCATTCTTTTGATAAAAATAATATGTGATATGTATTTAATTACATTTTCTTTTTTTTTACTATTTATAAGAAAATGTTTGATTGAAATGGGAAAATAAGATGCAAAAATAGTATCATAATTTATTTATTTATTTTGCTACAGGTTAAAGAAGTAAAATCATTATACTTAGGCAAACAAAAATCTGATATCAAACTCATGATATAAAGAAAGGGATTTAAAATAGGAAAATACTGTATACCAAAAATAGATTTGAATATTTTATATCCATTAAATTAAATTGTATAAATTTGTCCAACCACCCTTCATTTCATAACAGTCCTTAATTTATTTAAAACTCAATTTTAAATCTCATTTTCGATACATAAAATATTGTTGTTTAAAATATTATCAAATGTTATGTAAATCAAAATTTTCGGCAGCATAACTTTTTACATTTAATAACTCACATTTGGTCTATTTGAATAGCTCAATACAAGAATTAAGAATTAATCTTTTACATATAGCCACCATCCATTTATCTCTTTCTACCTAGGATCACAATGAGGTAAGGTTGCTCGCCATAGTTTAGAAAGAAAAGAACCTATTCTAATCTAACAAGGCTTGTTTACATCACAATAGAATAACCTATACACAACAATTCTACGATTCACGAATCAAGTTAATCTTGAATGTTTCAAACTGTTGCAAAAACGCCTGCTCTACTGTATAGAACAAAAATTATGAATTTAGCAACAATCAAAGTGACAAATTATGAATAACCCTTCAGATGCTCCGGAGATAATACAACATTTAGATGCCTTGCTATGTATAGAACAAAAATCTGCATTCCACCGTTCAGGGAAAAATTATGAATTTGGTAATAATCAAAGTGATAAATTACTTAACGTATATATCTATGCTACCAATTTTGAATTCATAATATATAATGAAAGTATTAGTGGATACCTCCTAATTGAATGTACAATATTCTTAGATTTATTATTTGATATAAAAAATGTAAAAAATAAAAATAAAATAAAAGGAACGCCCAAATTGGGCGTTGTGGTCAGAAGCCAAATTGGTTTGGCGTCTTGGGTGAATAAGCCGGATTTGGCTTTGTATCGTAAAAGAAAGCCTTAAAGGCTCTTTGGAAGCAAAATGGAGAATGAAAAACAATTGGATGATATTTGTGTTTTAAAATAAAATAAATTTTAAAAAAATCATTGTTATGTGTAAAATGGTTTATCAATTAGCGCAAGTGCACACTGTCATAAACAAGTAATAAAGTGATGAGAAAGTATCGTTTCCTCGAGAATTGTTTCACTAAGTACCAAAATTCATAATCCTAACATTATTTGGCAAATCGATTAGTTGGAATTGAAGTGAATAAATAAAGATTGATGCAAAAATATTTAAAGTAAATATGAATGCAATTGGAGTAAAGATGAAGATGAATAAAAGATCTAGGGATCAGACTTCACTTAACAATTTCCGATCGAATCATCTATCTACACTAATCCAATTTTAACTCCCTTAATTGATAGTCAAGTTTCCCTAAATTAATTACTAGCCTCTTCCAAGGTCAAGTAATTCTATAACTAATTGCCAATTCACTATATTCCTATGTGAATTAAAACAACTAATCATGCATTAGGATTTATGGAACTCATTAAGACTACATAAACCATATGAATATATTCCTATTTCATATGTAATTTACAGTTTTAATTATAGGTTCCATACACATATATCTCCTTCCGGTCTCAACACACATATTGAGTTCATTCAAAAGGTGGCCAATCAATTGAAAGCATTAAGAGAAATAATTAAAACTCAATCTAGGAAATAAAATTGAAATTAGTTTCAATAGATTAGAATTCAATCCGTTATTATCAAGTTACGTCATCACCCTAGGAAGATAAAAAATTAGAACATAATGAAATTAAAAACAAACTCAAAATAAAATAGAAACATCATCACATTCATGATACAAACATAAGATTATAATTACAAATGCATGAAAATAGAAATACTATCTGTAACTCCCTTACTTATTAACACCTTAATCCTCATTTAATAGATAATTAACGCATACTAATTTGCCTTCTACTCTGAACTAGCTCACAATACCACAAATCTCTGTATCTCATATCATAAAGGCAAGGGTTATGTAATCATACAACAAGTTCAACTTTACATCCATCACTTACAAAATTAACAACTATACAATCATTCTTAATACAACTTCAAATCTCTATTCTCCCTTGTCACGAGGGCCTTTAGAAGCATCACCTGGAATGGTTAGTAACAATACAGAAAAAAACATAAGAAACAGAGTTTCCCAATAGCTAGCTATTACCACGAAAACGTATCAAGCCATTCCAGATCCTTAAGCAAATAAAACGTACATTTCGAAATCAATCAATCATTTATCATCTCATTCCACACCATTGTAGGAAATGTGCATCACACATAGCAATCATCAAGCCCATTCAAGGACTCATATCAATATCTAGATGGCCATCACAGATAATCGTACCTAGGCCTCATACAGCAATTCACTGTCTTCCCGTGGTGAACTCGGGCCATAGGCCTTACACACACAGTTCTACACTGTCTTCCCGAGGTGTCTAGCCATAGGTACCGCACACAACAATTTCATACCATCCCGGGGATAACTCGGGCCATAGGCCTTACTCACACAATATTTGACTGTCTTCCCGGTGTGTACACACAGTAAATTCATTACCATTCCGGGGATAACTCGGGCCATAGGCCTTACTCATACAGTATTTGACTATCTTCCCGGAGTGTGCACCAGCTATTTCATACACATTCCATATAATGGCAAAGTATACCAAAAATCATGTAAATAGAAAACAGACCTTAAGGATAAAGCTAGCTACCTTTTATAAGCTTCCAATGTGATGTTTCCTTTGCCCTCACTTATAACTTCTTTACAATTCCCCTTGCCTTTCCAAGTTATCACTTCTTAATCTATACAAATACACATCATAGTTCTTATTAGAATATCATCACTTTCCTTAAACCTCATGTATTCTTTACTTCCTCCACTTAAATAAATGCATACTTAGATGCTCTATACTTTGATTTCAAGCCTTGGAATGACACATATGAACATTAGAAAAGGATCCAGAAGTAAAACCATGCAAAACGTGAAGAATTAAAGCCAAAATGTTCACTTGACAAAGTACACGGGGTTGAACATGGGCCGTGTTCTACCCCGTGTTCAGAACATGGGGTACAACATGGGCCATGTTCTGCCCCATGTACATTACTAATCAGCCTTCGTAGAAGAACACGGGGTTCAACATGGGCCGTGTTCTACCCCGTGTACAGAACATGGGGTACAACATGGGCCGTGTTCTACTCCGTGTACATTACTGATCTTCCAAAAACACAATTTACATGGCTAAACCTCCTTCTCCCCTTGGCTTCTCAAAAGGGAAGTTTCATACACACTTTCATAACTCAAAATTCATCTTCCATAGGCTTCATAACTCATAAGAATCATCCTAATTTTATCAATTTAACCAAATTCCAAACAAATCATGCCAAAACCACACATGCACCATTATGCCTCTAAAACCCAAGTGTGTACATCATGGTTTCTTGCTATTTTTACACCAAACCAAAGCCATAAATCAACATAACAACATCTAAAACACCTTTAAACATGTTCAAATCATCCAAAACTCTATGATCAACTACCTTTGACCACTCCAACATCAAAATCTCAAGAAACTAAAAAGAGTACTTTAAAGAGCTTTTAGAGGAGAACAATTTTACCTCTTGCTACAACTTGAAAATCCTTACTTAAAGCTCCTCAAACTTGATCAAACTTAAGCTTTTCTTCAATCTAAATACACCAATGGATAGAGCTTGATGAGAAGAGCAACTTTCCCTTCTACCCCTAAGCCTAAATCTCACTATTTTTGGGTGAAAAACTCAAAAGAAACTTTCTCTCTCTTCCCTCTCTCTCCTGCACGTTTTTGCAGCTTTCATGGAGTCTTCCACAGCTTCAAGGTGGAATGGATAAGAAGAAGGAGCTTTCATGAAGTTTCAAGGGCATTCTTGCCATTATTTTTCTAATAATGACACTTGTCATGAGTCTATTGGTCACACTAATTAAAATCACATATTGCACCCTAAAATCTTGGTTATTTCACTTTAACCACACCCGATTCTACACTTTTGCAATTTAGTCCATAGGGTTCCCGTCTGATTAAAATTCCTTACACTATCAGACTTAGACCACTTCCCCTTTTAGGGTTTTCTAACCTCCTCTGATCATTTATACTGCTTACGAAAATAAATTCTTTTCCCTAGTATCCTTTTTCCTTCAAAATTTCGATTACCCTTACACTTAATTCCTTTCAACTTGAGATTCACTCACCAAGCTAAATCAAACGTACTCTTCGTTTCTACAGCCTCAAAATTTAGAAATTCAAATAATAGAATTGAAAATTCGGGACATTACACTATCCATCCATGTAGGAGGTAAAACCTTCCATATAGGAGGAAAACCTAGCCTTCCATGTAGGAGGCATACAAGAACTAAGAATGCATGAACTAAACTACTATCTAAGATGTATGAATCAATGTTTGCTGCAAATGATCTCTACTTCTACCTATTTATAGGTGAATGAATTAGCTGCAAGTCATAAATCTTGACCATTAGCTACCAATCACATTCTTTAGCTACCACTCATGGTCTTTAACTACCTTTCTTGATTTTTACAGCAACAATTCTTCTGACTTGTTGGTAAATTTTCACCATAAGAATGGCAGATTTACATCTTCCTGTCAACATAGGAGTTGTAGATCCGGATCTTAACTTTCAAATGCCGCAAAGAACTCCTAATTTTGACATTTCTATTCCAAGTTATGATCAGATTAGTAACCAAAGGTCAGATTCCGTCAGAACCACTGTTTCATATTCCAAGCAGAATTTGAGATCCTTAGATTCCGAACTGGGCTTTTCTTTAAACATGAAAGTTGAAGGGATTTTTCTTAGCTTTGTAACCATATAAAGAACAACCCAATCCAACATCTAGAACTCCAAATATAGCCTAAAATATGAAACAGGGTCAAAATATAGCATTATCTAAAAGATTTCATTTCATTTCAAATTCAAGACTCATTCACAAAATGCAACTAAATTTATTAAATTAAACAAGATAACATCCAAAAATGCATCATAAAAGGAAAAATAAATATGTAAATATTTTACGTATCAAATTCCCCCACACTTAGCTTTTGGACGTCCTCGGACAAACACAAAATAGAAGAATACTAATACTAATACTAATCTACCCATGAGATAAAAAGTTAGAAAAACATAAGAAAGATAATTAAAGTACAAAGATATCATAGCATTCATGAATTAACAAATCTTGACATATAAAACTAAAAAGGGATTGCAACTTCATTTGAGAAGAATTGAACCAGAATGATATAATCACTACAACTCTTCCTCTCTCAAGTGTTTATGGGCAAGTATTTCACTCAAATTCATCCTATCAAAGATTGCACTACCATAGGCTTGCATAAATTCTCAATCTTCACTACCTGATTTACATGCATACTTCAAATCAAAAGGTCTGATTAAGGGTTGTAATGAGGTTAAGGTAAAGGAAAGATAAAACAGGGATATGAAAGGCTGAAGTAAGGAGAGAAATTAATAGAGCAATTAAAACATGGGTAATCTCTAAATAATTTTATCTCAACATAGCAGCCTACGATTCAAATTCAAGTACACATCAATTTCTCTCTTCTTCTTTTTATTTTTTTCTTTTTTTATTTTTTATTTTTTATTTTTATATTTTTTTTGAACTATTATTTTTTTTCTTTTCTTTTTTGAAAGAAAACCCTTGCAACTTTGAAGTTAATAATACATATTCCCCCACACTTTGTCAAAAACCCATTGTTCAAAGATTCAAATGCTCTACTAATCCCTAGGGTTAAGTAAAGACAATTGATATTTCATTAAATGACATATTAATGTGTTAAAGCAAAAAAATGGTTAATTAGGCTCAAAGGGGTTTATCAATGGTAAAACTGCAGGGTTGGCTATTTAGTTCTAACTGAGGAAAAAAATGCCTTTATCATATCTAAGTATGCATGTAAATTGTAATCTCAACTAGATTTTATGCAAGTTCTAGAGTGACAACTTAACAGGTGAATATCACACACAAGAAATATAATACTGATTTAACAAGTAGGCTCAAAATCTCACGGTTAAAGGTTTCCAACTCAAAATCCATTACCAAACCCATCAATTCTAAGAAGTAAGAAAGTTGTTCAATCATGCTATAAAATCTTTTAAAATTATTGAAAGGAACCTAATAAGCAGGAAAATATTATTATTTTTTTATATTTTTTTTAGGATGCGTATCAAGAGCAAAAAATAACTCCTTACTTGGCCATCCCTTTTTTTTATATAAATCTCATGGTTTTACTACCAAAATATCCTAAAAAGTAAAAAAAAAAAATTAATTTTTTTTTATTCCCCCCCACACTTAGTGTAGACATTGTCCCCAATGTCTTTAGTAGATTAGAAAAAAGGGTTTATTAAAAGGAAATGCATAAGCAACTCACACATAAAAGAAATTTTGGGAGCAAAACCATAAGAGTAAAGAAAGTTACAACCGGAGAGTGGCGTCGGGCTCATGCTTCTGACTGTTGGTTGGAGATTGCCAATCTATCTTTTTCACTGATGGATCTGGTTTAGGTGTATAGCCTTGTAGTTGGTCAATCAGCTGATCAGTAGTTGAGGCAGACATTATGGCACGGCGAGTCGCTTGGGGTATGAATCCCTGTTCCACAGCTTGATCTAAAAAAGACAGCAAACTATCATAAAAACCATTAACATTTAATAAACCTACTGGCTTCTGATGAAAGTTCAAGTTAATCCAATATGCAATGCTGGAAATTCCATCTAATGCTTTTAAACCACCAGGTAAAGCAATAAAGGCTTCAGCACTATAAAGCATACATCCAATACATTTAGGCAAGTTTGAAACCTTTAATGTTTTACCGATGGCGTATTTCTTATCATCTAAACCATTCACAAGGATACTTAGTATTTTGCTTCCTCTAATGTGGGCAGAAATTGCTGCACTTCCTTTTAAGCTATGAAGCCCTCCTCCATACACACAGGCAATCTGTCTAGTAGCTAATACATGACCAAGTTCAGTTGCTGCTATCAGAAATTCTACATTCTTTCCTGCATAAGATTCACCAAAAACACAGATAGATTTAAATTTACATTTTGATGGTTTCTCAACCTTTTCCTCTTCTTTACTCTCGCCTTCAGACATTTTGCAAAGTGTGATTGTTGAAATGCATTCTTATAATACAAAAGCAGAAACAAAGAAATCACGTAAATCAGATAATATCAGAAAAAGATAAAAAAAATGCTGTGCACAACTGACAAGTATAATAATGGCGTGAACAAAGTAGAATACGGAATGTAAAGAAAGTCAAAAAGTTGCTGAAAAGGTAAACTTAAAAAGAAGAGAAATGTACAGAAAGTTAAAAAGCAGCTGTAAAGATAAAAATATAAAGGAAAAGTAAAGCAGACAAACATATGTACAGTAGTTGTGATTGTAGCTCACATCTTCCTCTGATTTTTCGTTCAGTAACGGCTTAAACGGCTTCTATGAGCCGAAGATTTACTTCCCATCCAATTTTCTTATAAACTGGCAAACAGGGTCTTTTACAGTCAGATCCCCAAGACTGTAGCGTTCCTTTTCTGTATTGAATAAGTTCATTAAATCAAGAAGAACAGCATGAACATCTCCACTAGGATGCGTCTCAAGAGTCTGAATGATATCATCCAATGACTCTTTACTCAGTCCATCCTTTATGAATCGAATTTTGTCCTCTCGATTTACTGAAATCATTCCTTTATTCCTACAGAGCTTATTACAATTCCACCTTGCACACTTATGGCAGACTCTCATTCTTTTAGCTCTTCTCTTTTTAGAGTAGGAACTTCTTCCCATACTTGGCAGACATCTAACAAATGATTCATTAAACTCACCTGCTAAACATACCTTAGCTTCAATAATCCAATGTATATCATCGGGAAGATCCAAACGCTTAAATGCCTTCATTCTTTCAAATCGACAGTTGTAGATTTTCCTGAGCACATCTTTGGGGAGAGTAGGGAATTTGCTTTTAAGCTTTACAAAGGATTCCTCCATGATAAGAATGATGAAAGCTGAAATTGTGAGTAAAAGATGCTATACGATGTGTGCTTAAATAAGTCAGGAGAAAAGAAATGAGAAGAGAAAGAAGTCTTGGGTTGCCTCCCAAGTAGCCGCCCTTCTTTAACGTCTTTAACTAGACAAAGTCCTCTCTTTTTTTTTCTTTTCTCTCTTTTTTTTTCTTTTTAATACTTACTAGCTGGCTCCTCGAGCGTGATGACAGTCTTGATGGTGTTGAATACACTATCATTGTATTCTTTCAATCTTTGCCCGTTCACTTTGAATTTCCTGTCACCATCTTGAATCTCCACAGTTCCATACGGCCAAACTTGAACCACAGTAAAAGGCCCTGACCACCTTGATCTTAATTTTCCTGGAAAGAGTTTTAACCTTGAGTTGTAGAGAAGTACTTTCTACCCTGGTGTGAACTCCTTCTTTATAATTCTCCTATCATGCCACATTTTTGTCTTCTCCTTGTAGAGCTTAGCATTTTCATAAGCATGTTGGTGAAATTCTTCAAATTCATTGAGTTGCATTAGCCTTCTTTCACCAGTTGTCTTCAAATCAAAATTTAATGCCTTAACTGCCCAGTATGCCTTGTGCTCCAATTCAACCGGAAGATGACATGCCTTGCCATATACCAATTAGTAAGGAGATGTACCAATTGGGGTCTTGAATGCTGTTCTGTAAGCCCATAATGCATCATCCAGCTTCTTTGCCTAATCTTTCCTGTTGGAATTCACTGCCTTCTCTAGAATCCATTTCAACTCTCTATTTGATATCTCCACTTGCCCACTGGTCTGTGGATGATAAGGAGTTGCCACCTTGTGAGTTACTCCATATTTAGTGAGCACAGATTGAAGTTATTGATTGTAGAAATGCTTGCCTCCATCATTTATGATTGCTCTAGGTACTCCAAACCTTGTGAATATATTCTTTCTCAAGAATTTCACAACCACTCCAGAATCATTTGTAGGAGACGCTACTGCCTCTACCCATTTGGATACATAATCCATAGCCACTAGAATGAATTGGTTGCCAAATGAAGATGGAAAAGGACCCATAAAGTCAATGCCCCATACATCAAATAATTCTACCTCCAAAATGTTGGTCAATGGGGTTTCATGTCTCTGAGAAATGATTCCTGTTCTCTGACATTTATCACATGCGGCTACATAGGCTTGAGAGTCTTTGAATAGGGTAGGCCAATAGAATCCAGACTAAAGAACCTTAGCAGCAGTTCGATTTGCTCTAAAATGACCATCATATGGGGATGAATGACAATGGGAAAGGATACTGGTCATCTCTTCTTCTGGAACACATCTCCTTATGATTCTATCTGGACAATGTTTATACACGAATGGATCTTCCCAGAAGTAATACTTCACATTGGCTAAGAATTTCTTCTTTTGTTGTCCAGAGAGCTTATATGGCATCATCCCACTTGCTAGATAATTCACAATGTCAGCATACCATGGAGTTGATAATGATCTTACATTAAACAGTTGCTCATCTAGAAAGGACTCTTGGATTGGCAGCTCTAGTTCAAGCTTGGAATGTTCAAGTCGAGAAAGGTGATTTGCAATGAGGTTCTCGGTCCCTTTCTTGTCTCTGATCTCCAAATCAAATTCTTGTAACAGAAGCACCCATCTGATTAATCTAGGCTTTGCATCCTTCTTCTCTATCAAATATTTTATTGTTGAATGATCCGTCCAGACTATGACTTTTGAGCCTATTAAGTAAGCTCTGAACTTGTCAAAGGCAAATACAACAGCAAGGAGCTCTTTTTCGGTTGTTGCATAATTTATTTGGGCTTCATTGAGTGTTCGGCTGGCATAATAGATTGCATGAAAAATCTTATTCTTTCTCTGGCCCAAGACTGCTCCAATTGCATAGTCACTTGCATCACACATTATTTCGAACGAAAAATTCCAATCTGGAGCGATAATGATTGGTGCTGAGATTAAGGCTTTCTTTAAGGTTTGGAATGCTGACATGCAATTCTCATCGAACACAAATGGAATGTCCTTCTCTAACAGTTTGCAAAGCAGTTTTGTGATCCTTGAGAAATCCTTAATGAATCGCCTGTAAAAACTAGCATGGCCCAGAAAACTCCTGATGCCTTTGATTGTCGCAGGTGGAGATAATTTTTCAATAGTTTCAATTTTTGCTCGATCAACTTCGATCCCATGAATTGAAACTTTGTGTCCTAGCATGACACCTTCTTTCACCATGAAGTGGCATTTTTCCCAATTCAGTACAAGGTTGGTCTCCATACAGCGTTGTAGCACCTTTTTCAAGTTAGCTAGACAGAGATCAAAAGATTCCCCAAACACTGAGAAATCATCCATGAATACTTTAATAAAATTTTTGACCATATCTGAAAAGATTGCCATCATTGTCTGTTGGAAGGTTGCAGGAGCATTGCACAATCCAAAGGGCATTTTTCTGAAGGCGAATGTTCCAAATGGGCAAGTAAAAGTTATTTTCTCTTGATCTTCAGGAGCAATCAAAATTTAGTTGTAACCAGTGTATCCATCAAGGAAGTAGTAATAAGCTTATCCCGCTAATTTATCTAGCATTTGATCTAGGAATGGCAAGGGAAAATGATCTTTTCCGGTAACTTTGTTGAGCTTCCGATAGTCAATGCAAACTCTCCATCCGGTCACTGTTCTCTGTGGTATTAGCTCATTATTTTCATTTGGAACCACTGTCATGCCTCCCTTTTTTGGTACGACTTGTACAGGACTCACCCACGGATTATCAGAAATTGGGTAGATAATGCCAGCATATAACCATTTGAGCACTTCTTTACGAACTACCTCCTTCATATTTGGATTGAGCCTTCTTTGATGTTCTACACAGGGCTTGGCATCTTCTTCTAGCAGTATTTTATGCATACAGATTGAAGAGCTTATTCCCTTAATATCTGCAATCGACCATCCCAGTGCGGACTTGTGTTGTCTTAACACCCTCAGCAACTTTTCTTCTTCTTCAGCGGTTAAATCAGATCAGATGATAACTGGCAAAGCTGAATCTTCTTCTAGGAAAGCATACTTTAGATGAGTGGGTAGTGTTTTCAGCTCTAATTTTGGTGGCTTTTCAATTGAAGGAACTGGCTTTGGTGGTTTTTCTCCTAAATCTTCGAATGGCCTTTTTATGAAAATTGGTGAATTGGCTTCAAGATAGCTGACTTGTTCTAGAATTTTGAGATCAGTAGTATGAGATGTGTCCATCATGCTAACTGCTAAAGGTTAATTGGAGCAAATTTCATCTACTACTTCTCTGGTGCAGCTGCTTACTGAATCAACCTTAAAACAAGTATCACCTTCATCAGAAAGAGATAGGGCTTTAAAAATGTTAAAGGACACTTGCTCATCTTGAATCTGTAAAGTCAGTTTTTCCTTCTGTACATCAATTAGAGCTCGCCCAGTTGCAAGAAATGGTCTCCCAAGAATAATAGGAATTTCTTGATCTTCTTCCATGTCAAGCACTATGAAATCTGCTGGGAAGATGAATTTATCAACTTTTACTAGCACATCTTCAAGGATTCCACGTGGATGCTTTATTGAACGATCTACTAGCTGTAGTGACACGGTAGTTGGTTTCACTTCTCCCAATCCCAACTTCTTATAGACAGATAATGGCATCAAATTCACACTTGCACCAAGGTCACATAAGGCTTTTTCGAATTCACACTCTCCAATGGTACAGGGTATGCAGAAACTCCTAGGGTCTTTAAGCTTTGGCGGTAGTTTCTTTTGGAGAATTGCACTGCACTCTTCAGTTAAGGCTACTATTTCGAAATCCTCCAGTTTGCGTTTCTTTGATAAAATCTCCTTCATAAATTTTGCATAATTGGGCATTTGGGCTAAAGCTTCAGCAAATGGGATGTTGATATGCAACTTCTTAAACACCTCCAGAAACTTGCTAAACTACTTGTCTAGCTTAGCTTTCACCAATCTTTGAGGAAATGGAACTGGGGGAACATATGGTGGAGGATTATCTGGAAAGGTCATTCTTCCTGGAATCACCTCATCTTCTTTCTGAGCTTCTTCATTTTTCTTCCTTGATTCTAGCTCATTTAACTGCTTCCCACTTCTTAATGAGATAGCCTTTATGTGCTCTCTAGGATTTCTTTCAGTGTCACTGGGTAAAGTGCCTGGTTGTCTGGAATTCAGCATACTTGCAATTTAGCCCATTTGCACCTCCAGATTTTTGATTGAAGTTGCTTGACTTTGCATGGTTGCTTCTTGATTCTTGAGTGTAGCTTCTGTTCTGACCATGAATTGGGAAGTATTCATGGTTAATTGAGCCAATGCTTCTTCTAAATTCGCCTTTGGTTGTGGTGGTGATTGCTGAATTTGTTGTTGATAATTCCCTTGAGGTTTGAACACATTCTGATTATTCCTCCACCCTAAATTAGGGTGGTTTCTCCATCCTGGATTGTATGTGTTTGAGAAAGGATCATTTTGACAATTTTGATTCCCCACATAGTTGGCTTATTCAAGTTGAGAAGGAATGACTAGATTTCCTTCTTGGCATTGTGTGCTCATGTGAGGACCTCCACATAAATCACAAGCATCTGTAGAAGTTCTGATTGCATTTGCTTGAGCTATTAATGAACTCACTTGCTTGGATAAAGAGGTAACTTGAGAAGATAAAGTGCTCAGAATGTCTAGCTCATGGACTCCAAGTGCTTTCTTTGAAGTGTTGCGTTCAGAAGGCCATTGGTAAGCATTTGCTGCCATCTCTTCCAATAGCTCCATAGCAGCTTCTATGCTTTTTCCCATTAACGATCCACCAGCTGCAGCATCTACAAGTGTTCTGGTAGCATTGGAAAATTCATTGTAGAAAGTTTGTAGTTGCAGCTAATCTGGTAGCCCATGATGAGGACATCTTCTTAGCAGCTCCTTGTATCTTTCTCATGCTTCATAAAGGCTTTCCATGTCATACTGGGTGAATGAAGCAATCTCATTCCTCATTTTTACAATTTTTGCTGGAGGAAAGAATTTTGCTAGAAATTTTTGTGCCAATATGTTCCATGTAGTGATGCTCCCCACTGGTAAAGAGTGTAACCAGCTTTTAGCCTTATCCCTAAGTGAGAAAGGAAAAAGTCGCAACCTTATGGCATCATCAGAAATGCCATTATGTTTGAATGTATCACAAATTTCCAAAAAGCTGGCTATATGTGCATTCGGATCTTCTATTGGAGAACCTCCAAACTGATTTGCTTGCATCATTTGAATTATGGCTGGCTTGATCTCAAAGTTGTTAGCTAGTATAGGCGGTCTCCTGATCCCAGAAATAGTATCTATGACTGTTGGTGTGGCATAGTCACGGAGTGCTTTGGTGTCTGGTTCTTCTCTCAAATCTGCCATTGCTTTACTTTGATCTACAGTTGACTGCTTCTGTATCTTTCGATTCCTTCAACAAGTTTTCTTGATTTCAAAATCAAATAGCAGTGGCTCAATAACTTTCGATCTAGTCATACATTAGGACAAACCTGAAAAGAAAAGAAACACCAAAGAAGAAAAAATGTAAAATAAAAATCAAATTAGGATTAAGATTACTTGGTATTGATATTAATGATAACAATCCCCGGCAACGGCGCCAAAAACTTGTTATGTGTAAAATGGTTTATCAATTAGCGCAAGTGCACACTGTCGTAAACAAGTAATAAAGTGATGAGAAAGTATCGTTCCCTCGAGAATTGTTTCACTAAGTACCAAAATTCATAATCCTAACACTATTTGGCAAATCGATTAGTTGGAATTGAAGTGAATAAATAAAGATTGATGCAAAAATATTTAAAGTAAATATGAATGCAATTGGAGTAAAGATGAAGATGAATAAAAGATCTAGGGATCAGACTTCACTTAACAATTTCCGATCGAATCATCTATCTACACTAATCCAATTTTAACTCCCTTAATTGATAGTCAAGTTTCCCTAAATTAATTACTAGCCTATTCCAAGGTCAAGTAATTCTATAACTAATTGCCAATTCACTATATTCCTATGTGAATTAAAACAACTAATCATGCATTAGGATTTATGGAACTCATTAAGACTACATAAACCATATGAATATATTCCTATTTCATATGTAATTTACGATTTTAATTATAGGTTCCATACACATGTATCTCCTTCCGGTCTCAACATACATATTGAGTTCATTCAAAAGGTGGCCAATCAATTGAAAGCATTAAGAGAAATAATTAAAACTCAATCTAGGAAATAAAATCGAGATTAGTTTCAATAGATTAGAATTCAATCCGTTATTATCAAGTTACGTCATCACCCTAGGAAGATAAAAAATTAGAACATAATGAAATTAAAAACAAACTCAAAATAAAATAGAAACATCATCACATTCATGATACAAACATAAGATTATAATTACAAATGCATGAAAATAGAA
The DNA here is from genome assembly GCA_020226215.1 of Sindora glabra. Lineage (NCBI taxonomy): Eukaryota > Viridiplantae > Streptophyta > Magnoliopsida > Fabales > Fabaceae > Sindora > Sindora glabra. The sequence goes on from CM035229.1 coordinate 42,631,772, forward strand.
ATACTATCCATCCATGTAGGAGGTAAAACCTTCCATATAGGAGGAAAACCTAGCCTTCCATGTAGGAGGCATACAAGAACTAAGAATGCATGAACTAAACTACTATCTAAGATGCATGAATCAATGCTTGCTGCAAATGATCTCTACTTCTACCTATTTATAGGTGAATGAATCAGCTGCAAGTCATAAATCTTGACCATTAGCTACCAATCACATTCTTTAGCTACCACTCATGGTCTTTAACTATCCTTCTTGATTTTTACAGCAACAATTCTTCTGACTTGTTGATAATTTTTCACCATGAGAATGGCAGATTTACATCTTCCTGTCAACATAGGAGTTGTAGAGCCGGATCTTAACTTTCAAATTCCGCAAAGAACTCCTAATTTTGACATTTCTATCCCAAGTTATGATCAGATTAGTAACCAAAGGTCAGATTCCGTCAGAACCACTGTTTCATTTTCCAAGCAGAATTTGAGATCCTTAGATTCCGAACTGGGCTTTTCTTTAAACATGAAAGTTGTAGGGCTTTTTCTTAGATTTGTAACCATATAAAGAACAACCCAATCCAACATCTAGAACTCCAGATATAGCCTAAAATCTGAAACAGGGTCAAAATATAGCATTATCTAAAAGATTTCATTTCATTTCAAATTCAAGACTCATTCAAAAAATGCAACTAAATTTATTAAATTAAATAAGATAACATCCAAAAATGCATCATAAAAGGAAAAATAAATATGTAAATATTTTACGTATCAATCATCAACTTTCCTCTTTTTTTCTTTTTTCATATATTTTACCTCTGAGCACACTATTATTGAAGAATTTACACACCGCCAGTGGGAAAAAACACTAGTCCACTAGATTGGCAAAGTGAAGTTCTTGATATGTTACACACCAAATTATGTTGAAAGCAACCTTTTTTTTTTACATGTTTGCCATCTCTCACTTTTGGATTCAACCTATTTCACATCAATTATTATTATTTTTAATTGATTTTGAGAACGTGAATTCAGATGTAAAAGGACGGACCTTTGTAGCAATTGTTATTCTATGCCAAATGTTGTTAAAACAACTTAGATAATTGATAAATGAATTTAGTGGTACAAGCTTTATGTCATGATATTTAACAAATATTTGTAGGTTTCTAGCTACAACTACTCAAAGGAGAATGAAGAAAATTGAAAGAGAGGTTCAGGCTTCTCTTAAGTATATCATCAACAAACAGGAGAAAGAACTTAAAAAAAGTGAGGCCACCAAAGATGATTTATTGGGCATACTTTTGGAATCAAAACGAAAGGAAGTTGAAGGAAATGGTAATAGTAAGAAGATGGGAAAGACCATTGAAGATGTAATTGATGAATGCAAGCTATTCTACATAGTAGGGCAGGAGACAACTTCTACTTTATTGATTTGGACATTGTTATTGTTAAGTACATGTCCTGATTGGCAAGCACGTGCTAAGAAGGAGGTCGTGTTAGTCTTCGGCAATGAAAAACCAAACTTCAATAGGCCAAACCACCTTAAAATTGCAAGTATAAGTACTCCAATGACTCTGAAAATAACATGACTAGCTAGTATATAGATATTACTCTAAAACCCATAATTCATTTGTTTTGCCAACAAAGAAAATCTTTCATGAAAAATACATACATACATACATATATATATTAGGTTATATTTATAACTAAAAGAAATTAAAATTATACAAAATGATTTATTTGCTCAATGACATGTGAAATTGTTGCATGATGGAAAATAGCATCAACAATTTTAAGACTAGAAGTTTTTTGCAACTATTATATAACCAATATTTTTCTTAATAGCAAAAAATATTGATGGTATGAAAGTTTTTTACTCCTTAACATTTAGAAGAGAATTTGTTTTCATTTTGAAAGAAATGCCCCCCTCGCCCACAAAAAAAAGAACATTAGAATTCGTTTTGAAGGTATTTAAACTGACAATTAATATTATATTAACGAATTAATCCTGAACAATTCTAGTTATTTTAATTAATATTTTAAGCATGTATTATGTCTATCCTAAAAAACAAGAATAATTCCATCTAATGGGGACATATAAAGTGATGAGCAATTGAGTTCCTTACCTTGTAATTTTAAACCTCCAGCTTTTAGGATGATCTAATTCATGAAATTGAGTAGCTTATAGCAAATTTGTTTTTTGTTGACAATGGTATTGTAGGAGATTCTTGTTTTATAATTGAGTAGCTTAATTAATGGTTTTTATAATATTCATCTTGTAACTCCTCAAGAAATAAAGAAACAATTATATAATTATATGACAATTATGTATATAGGTCTTCTCAACATTTGAATATATAAGATGATATTTTCTTTTATACTAACTACAATTTATGATAACTCTTTAACTATGATTTTGTACAAGGTTGAGCTAATTATGTATGTAGGTCTTCTCAACATTTTGTAAGCCTAATAGCCAATAAAGTCTTTGCTTTTAATAGCTTCTCAATTTCTTTTTTGATTATTGGAATAAATTCTAGTGAAAGATGCCAATAAAGTTATTTGTAAGCCTAATAGCCTTCCTTAATTGATAGTCTGTGCTTTACTAAGTCTTTACTTAACCTAAAAAATTCATCATAATTCCATGCAAAACTATCTTTATACTCTTTTGATATATCAATTATTAGTTCTTTGATATCTTTTAGCAAAGTTATGCTAATTTATGGCATCCTTTTATCTTTTTCAATTCCTAGATTAACCTTTTATGAAAGGTCTTTGACTTCAATCTTCTTAGTGTCAACCATGATAGGAGATTTAGAAAATCTAAGAAATTGTCATTATAAATACAATTAGGGACCTTTATGTGAGGTTACTTAACAACATAGGCCAACAACTAAGCAAGTTGACTCTAACACACATTCATTAGGGTTGCAAGTAGAGGTGTACATGATCGCCCGGCCCGATGAGCTCGACCCGAAAAAATAGAGTATTTGAGTTCTTTTTTTTTGGCCCGATAGGCCCGATGAGACCTTTTTTATGGCCCGATTAATAAATGGGTCGGGCTCGGACCAAGGCAAAAAGCTCAATAGGCTCGGCCTGGCCCGATTATAATAATTTATTTTTAATAATATAATTATATATTAAAAAATATAATTATATCTAATTATTTTTAATATAAAAAATATTAATTTAACATATTAAATATTTTATATATTTAAATATCATATTATTTCTTTAAATATATATATTTTTTATTTTAAAAATTTATTTTTATTAAAAAATAAAAAAAATTATATTTTGGGCCATCGGGCTGGGCTTTCAGGTCTTTCAATTAAAATTCGAGCCGGGCCAGGCTAAAATTTTTTAAAATATAAATAGGCTGGGCTGGGTTCGGGCCATCAATTTTTTTGATTTGCCCTGGATGGCCCGACCCGAAACCCGCCCGGCCCCACCCATGTACACCTTTAGTTGCAAGCTAATCTCAATATTTCAACCTTTAAGATAAGCCTTAAACTTGATATGTATAAAACATATATCTTTATAGTTGATAGGTTAACATGTTTGTGAATATGCGGTAATTGTAGATTAGGATTATATATTTTAAATTTGGCATTACATTGTTGCACATAACATAGGCTATTGTTGAGTTCTATGCACTTGACTATCCTATTTTCCTTCTACATTAACATTTTCTAGTGAAGTGCAGAAGTTACTATTCTTATAGCATGGATCTAGTCTCTACGATGTAGCAAGTAGTAATTTGCCTTAGAAGGCACCATTATGAATAACATGGGCTAGGTCATTGAATCTATTCTCAAATTAATTAATGTCATCCCTTTAAAATTTGATATTCTACCATTGAAGCTAGTTAAGGTGACATTAGATGGAAAAAAAAACTTTTAGCAACTTTCTAAACTAAATGAATGCGAACCTAGGCATCAAATTGACTGCAACTCCTTTACTAATTAACACCTTGCCTAATGATTGACCATCCATGTGAGCTTTAATATGTGATGGTCTCAAGTGACTTTTTATTTACTTATTTAGTCTTTTGAAATTTCCAAATATGTCTTCATTAAACTCAACTACTATAGTAAAAGTGTTATCATCAAAGTCTTTTTTAACCTTTTCTAATTTGATGGCTATGAATAATGGTGGTAGGATAATCACCACATTCATATTTATGTCCATCTTTCACCTCTAGGTTTTTAGCTTCTAGAAGATAGACTCTTTCTTTTCCATTTTAGAGATGTTTAATTGTCTTAAGTTACAAAGGATTTTTTACTCTCGAACTTCTTTTTTTCTCCTTTGGTATGCAGCTTGCTTTTGCATCCTCCTTTTATAAGTTTTTATCAGTAGGTGTTTTTCATATTACATATTAGGCCTTTTAACCAACAAAGTCAAATTAGTAATTAATGCTCTAATTTACTAGTTTTTATGAATGGCATAGTTGATGGCCACTATTACTATTTTAATGATTTTATTTTTAGCTGCTTAGGTAAAGCATTTACTTCTTATTTGTCAAAATCTATATAGGCAATCCTTAGGAGGCTCCATAGGGCTTCTCTTCATATTAAATAATTCAGCTAACCCCATTTCCATGTCTCTATAGTAAAATTGACCATAGAATATATATTCCATCTTAGCCTATAAGTTTATTAAACCTGATGGTAATCTTAAATACTATGAAAATGTTATCTAAGTCAATAACAAAAGGAAATGCCTTAGTTTCAAATTTTTCTTTAAGGTTAACTCCCTCAAATAGCTGTAAATCTTGTTATATGCTCAATAGTTAATTGATTGTCATCACCAAAAGAAGTGGTGAATTTTAGCATCTTAAACCCTTAAGGAAGCTCATGCTAATGGATCCACTTTGGGAAAGCTTTTTTAATTAGATTATACAATCTACATACCTTACTAGTTCAATAATCTTTCAACTAAAACTTACAAGTTCTGATCTTGACCTTCGCCTTAGTAATTCTAATATGCTTTATTCTACTAACGGTTCAATATTTCTTGGTTCAGCCATTGAGCATGATCTTAGGCACTCTTATTGCAAGCTTCTTCTAATTTGGTCACCTCATTTACCTAGTCTTACCTAGCCATACTCAATTTGTTCAGCCTTAACATACTCAGATTCAAATGATTCTATTTTGGTTTATTCTCTTTCTAACCATTAGTGATGAGAAAAATATTTATTATTTTATTTTTCTCTATTTTATGTCTCTTAGATGTTGCATGTGCTTAATTTTATAGAATAGACCTTATTTTATAATTTTGGATTGATTTTACAAGGTTGTAAATTTATTTGATAAATGTTAGATTTTGATACTATTTCTATTTTTCAATCATAAATTAGGCTCTGGATCTTGGATTGAAGCAAACTTTATATTGATGGAAAGCTAAAAGATATATCTACAACTTTTATGTTTTGGTCCAAGCCCAGTTCGGATGTTTTGGAGGTCAAAAGTGGTCGAGAAGTTGAAGGTATCATTCTGTCCCAACTAAACTAGTTTTGGTATTTGGGTTATCTTTGGAGTTACAGAGGTCCAATTATGGTGAAATCAGTATTCAAATTTTGCTAAGACCCAAGCCTACAACCTTAAATTAAAATATTAATGAAACAATATTTTTTTAGGGGTCATTCATCAAATGGAAGTTAGATTAGTGAGATTTCACTACTAGACCTTCTAGAAGAAATTGTTAAGTTTAATAATCCTAATTAGAGTAGGATTAGCAAAGCCTTAATTTTTGTAATCCTAAGAGGACTAGGATTAGGATTCTATGGGTTTTATTAGATATAAATAGAGATGAGAGGGTAGGTGTTAGGTCATGGATCAATATACGCAGCAAAATTTCTTTAAATGTTGATCCAAATCCTACCTAGGATCCATGCAAAAGGACAAAATGAGTATTAGAATTTTACCTTATTTGTGCTCGTGTTCTTTCTGAATGAATCCCTTAGAGATCGAGATGAATTAAACATCAGCTGGAGGATACAACATCTCTATGGTATCCACACGGAGTGAATAATAACTTCTTCCCTCTACGAAGCTGCTAGGATTCGTCTCTCTTACTAGGATTAGGATTGGGTATTTTTTTAGTGATTTTAGGTTTGATGGAAGCTTATGTGCATTTTTTTAAAGTGCAGCCTTCAAGTCTTTTTATAGAACTAAGGCATATCATAATCCTAGTCCCACTAGGATAATGCTTTAAAAGAATCCTAATCACACTTAACAAATATCACCATATCCTTATCATAGAGAGAGCGAGGAGAGATAGGACCTATCTATTAATTATTTGATATTAGATAATAGCATTATCTCATAATATAATTTTCTAATATTAAATTAGCATATAATTATCTTATATTAGATAATAATAATATTATCTTATAATATAATTATCTAATATTCAATAACATAATTATCTAATATTACTTTAATATCAAATAATATCACATAATATTATATATATATATATATATATTACATGAAAAAATATATTATTATCTTAATAATAATATATATGCATGAAAAAAAGCTAATTAATTGGATTTTAGTCTAACTAAAGCCCAATCAATTATTATTTCATTCCTACTCCTTTTATGTGACCATGTAGGTTCTTACTATGTTGACAATGACTCATCACTGGGCCATAAACAGTGAGCGGTATCTACCAATGCATCACTACCACTCAAGTAGTAAGAATGTTTATGATTTGACATTCACCTAATATATGATCAACGCTTTGCATCATAATCCTTTTTGTAACAATATCCAAATCGAACTGGAGGCATGGAGTATGTCATCCTCGTCAATGTTCAATTTATATTTCTTGATACTGAGTAGACTTAAAATAAATTATCAATATCACATATTGATCCAATTGAGCATGACTATGCATTTCTAAGTCTCACTTAATCAAGGGACCCAAAGATATCTCTCTTTCATATAAGAGTAACAAAATCCCATCTACATCACTCACTTCCCTCTGCATGATTCGTGACATACCTAATCAATGTCCTACTCATCATCCTGATTAAAGGTGGCATAAGACAACATCAAAGTGAATAACTCCTTATATAAGGAACCGCAGTGACTTTAGGTCAAAGGATTATGTGCATTTATGGTCATATGAGAATAACTAATGACACGTTTATCCATGTAATACTCTCACAGTAGGTCAGTCCAGTACATTGTTCACTAACAATATACTCATGTATTGACTTGATATCACATATCCATAATTCATAATCATCAGTCACTATATATGCTAGTCTCGATGTATTATTACTATTTTTTTCGTAATAATACTTGACTAGAGGCATTTTAGGAATAGATTTATAGCAAAGCTATTTTAAGGATAATTATTATATTAAGTTATAAATTGTGCAGAGTAATAAAATTATGAAACAAAATATAATAATTTCAATTGCCTAAAATAAAACAAAATACATTGTGCATTTATTACAATCATCTCTATGATTAGCTCCTAGGGCACACACACCAATAGTGGGTAACGTATCATACAATCACACAATTTGATTACATACAATTAGCAACACAATTTTCTTTTTTCTTCTTCAGGCTTTTGTCTTCTAATCATGGATGACTAATTTTTTGAGGTTGATTCAAGGAGTTTGAAGCTCTCCTCTTGAGGATTGTGAGATCATGCTTTGTAATGTTAACCTTTCTTAATTAATTTTCTTCTTTCTTTATTTAATTATGGTGAATTCTTGAGATTCCTTGTATTGGGTGTTGATTTGATATAATTAATGTTCATTCTTATAGTTTTTGAATTTGTTGCTATTTTGTTATGAAATTATAATTGATAAATCATAGTTTTATGCACAAGGATAGAGGTTTGAAGGATTAATTTGAAAATTTTTAATCTAATTTCTCAAATCAACTGAATTCTAATTATAAATCAATTTCAATTTCATTTAGGGATTATAGCAATTGCTTAATTCAACTATTCTTAATTGATGAAATCCTAGGCGATTGCCTTGCATAGAATTCACAAATTATTGTAGGAATTCTAGATAATTTAAGGTTGAAGAATTAATTAGAAAAAGTTAAATCTTAATTGATCTATGATTAATCAAATTTAAGGCTCTCAATTTCCTTGAATCAATTTTTTAATTCCATTAAGTTTCTTCCAATTTTACTTTTGCTTTACTTTTATTTTGTGCTTATTCAATACATTGCTTTTACATTAATTTCATGCAACCAACCCCCCCCCCAATTTTAATTTTGTTTTGCATATTGCATAATATAGCATTCTACATTTAGCACATTGGATTCTGTTTTTGCACACATTCTGTTTTCATTATATTACCATTCTGTTTGCATTAATTCTTCACATTTTCAATACATAAATAATTCAACAATTGTGCATATATTGTTAGAAACCATATAGGAAAGATAAAATCAAATGATCACTAAAGGTACGACTTGGTTGTGCCACTATTCTATATTATTTTTCAGCAACTAGTTTTAATGTAATTTTAGTGTATTGCAGCGTGCACATCAATTAGCTATCACTTTATTAGGATTCAAGCTATTGTGCAATCTTTTCCAATGTTTGATTCACCCAGGCCTAGCTAGTGACCATCTTTTTCAGAATAAGTTTTAAAATAGTGGTAATTTATTATAATAGCATATGGACTATGTCATGGTTGCTTTGGTCCATTTTTTGTTATATTATGGCCAAATTTTGCAAGTTCAATTTGATAATTTTCAACCTAATCTATCAATGATGCATTAATTTAATCTACATGAGCATTTCAGCCATTGAATGCAATTACTTGATTATTTTCATTGGTTGTCAGCAAGCCATAGGGCATTTAAGGGGTTAACCCTGTAGGCCTACTACTATTACTCATCTCGCTATTATTTGACCTATTGCTATAGGCATTTTTGCTACTCTAACCTATCTATTTGTGATGATTATAAGGTCATTTCTCTTGTATGCATTTGGTTAGTTTTGTCTAATATCATTGATGGGATTACTTTGTTTATTAACATTCTAAATAGTCTCTAAATTTTTAGAACTCTTAGTCATGGTCTCTAACTACTAGGTTTGGTCAAGTCTTCTAAAAGCCTTCTTGTAATAAGTTCATAAAGCGGCCTAGAAGAGGAAGACATTATACTAGTACTTACTAATGATATAATTCTACCACTTCTTAATTGCATAAACAAAAAGGTACTATATTTTAAATACCTTGACTATGTTCTATCAAGTGTACCACTTTGTTTTCTTATTAAAATTGCAACGTGATAAAAAAGAGAAATTTTAACAATCTACATGAAATTTAGGATCTAAGCATATAATATACTAGCAATAATCTAATACAAGAATCATGCAAGGTAAGTATAAATGATACAAATGGAAGTAATAATCAATGAAGGAACAAATTATGTAAATATTTAATAGAAATTAAATAAAATATGTAAGGTATGGGTAACTTGATTATAAAAACTTACATTGATAACAAAAGTCCTAACAAAGCCTTCTTCGAGAATGGGAATGCTTCAATTGGGTTAGAAACTCTAGAAAGATCTTTAGTTTCTCTTAATATAGGAATTATGCTAGAGGAATTATATGAAGTTGCTCAAAATAGCAAAAAAAAGTTGTCAATTCTAGGGTAAAAGAGTGCTAAAGGTATGTATGCAATGTGTGCAGTAGTTTTTATGTAATCAAAATGGCAAAACAAAGCTTCTTGCATATCAAAATAAAACTATTTATAGACTTATAGTCTTAAGTGGTTGGTAACACATTAGCATCATAGATGGTTACATTGTGGGGTGGGTGATTACCACGTGTCTAAATGGTCTAGGAAGGTAGGGCCCTATTATTCGAATGATTGCCCATGATCTCTATTCCTCTGCTCTTTTATGCCATGTTTAGCTAATGGTTATATTAGTTATCTATCTTTTCAACTAGTCTCTAGTTGACCCCCTAATTATGTCATAATGCTCAGCATAAGATTTGCCCTTTCATATACTTTAGCTCTCTCCCTTTGATTTAGTGAATGAGAGTTGCCAAACTACTGAATGTTGTAAAATCAATGTAACAACTAGCTTTTAAGAATAGAAATGTAGATTTAAATTTTCCAAATTGGAGCTTTCTTTAATTCTCATTTTCTTGTAAGTTTACCTTTTGTTATGATTATTCAATGTTATGATTAAATGATTGCTATTTGATGGAAAAGTGTCCTTTTTCTATTTGCAAGACTTCTTCTAAATTAGAGTACTGTTTATTCTTTTTTACATTCTTTTTATTTTTTTTCCTTTTTCATGGCCATTGTTATATTGAAAAAGGTATGCATGTTAAGCCAAGAAAGTTGATGATTGACTTTCTACCTACCTATAACAAAAATATAGAAGTGGTACAAATTTTCATCTTTAAATAATATAAGAAATTGACTTTCTTCCTACATATAACACATATACAACAATAGTATAAGAAAAAGAAGTGAAAGTTGTATTGTATTACAAGCAAAGTAACTCTAAAGATAGAGATTCATTTTGTTAGTTAGTCATTTGTACACATTGGATTTATCTTTGATCAATTGGATTATGTCATTTTATCTGCTTAAAGGCCTAAATAAGTTATATTTAGTTTAGGTGAGGGAGCTTAAGATCACTAGATAATTCAATCTCTACTATTAGATAATGTCATTTCCTATTGTTAGCAGAGATCTCTATTCTTTTGATTCATAAGGAATGATACAAGTTAAAATTACCTTCTTAATGATATTGAGTTTTATGTTATATTAGTAGAGGTATCTATAAATTTCATATCTTAGGCTCCTTTCCTAATGGAACAATATTGGAATGTAATTTCTCCTATCATGACATATGTATGTATAATAATAATTCTTTAAAATTTTTATGAAAAGAGATTTTGCTCAAAGAAAGAAAAAGAAGGATCACTTATCAAGGATAATCAATCCTTAATGAAAATATTCTTATAATTTTGTCGATGACAGTATGCAAATTTATCACTGTAATTACCATAATTATGAATTTATTCTATTTGCATCCATTACAAAGCAGCTAGTAATAAATCTTACTTTTGTGTTTGTAATAGTTAACAAACTTGAGATATTGATTTTCATAACTTGGAAGTGAGGAAATATAGGGAATTTGCACAAAAGTTTGTGAAAAACTTATCAATTTTAACCTTTATTAAAATAATGAGAGAAATTTTGTTATGAAACTTTTTGAATAGCTTTATCCTATACTATGCATTAACATTATAATCTTTAAGCATAATTACCTATGTGTCTATAACTTGACCAAACTTTAAATGTGATTAAATTTAAAACAATAGCTTTTTCTTTTTCTATTAACATTGTTATGAATCTTTATGAAGCATTTTTTATTTAAGTGATTGAACCCTTAGAACGAGCTACAAGCCATCGAAGGTACATTTTTTTATTTTTCATTTGCTTGTATGGCTTTCAATATGTTCCATAGAAAAAAATAAAGAATTTTAGCTTTATCATAATAAAAAATTGAAACTCCTTATTTCACTTTTTCATCTTAATAGATGCATAACTTGTCAAAATGCTAGAACATCAATGATTTCAACTTATTTTCATTAACAAATGGTGCTTCGAATTTAGAAATGCTTATCCTATCATATGACATGGCTATGAGTGCATAATCTCTATCTTCTCATGATTGTATCAATCATTTAATGACAAATTAAGCATTTTTCCATGCTTACTCTATTTTCTTATGTTCCAAATATGGTTAATCTTGTAAAATCTTTGTATCAATTTTATAGGCTTTAATTAATTAAAATAGATAGTTATCTAGTTATGTGAACTAATTAAGCATGAGACCTAATGTATATCTCTCTATTAGTGCTTCTTTAAATGAAGTAAAAACAAGTTTCAAGTTGATGATGTAATTTTTTGATATATTGAGTAATTCAATTTTGCAGTCCTTTTGTGCTTTTAATTGTTTGAATTGTAAATTGAGTAACTTAGAGAACATGATTATAGAAAAAATTCAAATCAATTTTGTTAGATTTATAATGTTAAATGTTTTTTCTCAAGGATAAAATGAAAACTGGCACTCATGGTATATATAGCAATGGATGAAGAATGTTTTTAGAAGGCAAAACTTAAAAGATGGCATTAATTTTTATCTAGTTTTTTGCTCAAGTAAGCATTTCTGATGTTATCTCTTATGTGCATATACTTATATGATAAATCATTAAGGAATTGGAAATTTAATAATAGGTTATCAATTTAATTAACTAGCAAAAACTTATTGATCTTATCCCTACATGAAATTGGGATTCATGATTTCACTACCTTCTCTCACAACTCTTTTTGCTTTTAAAATGGTTTCTTTTATGCATTTCAAAAACTACCATTTGTTTATGTCTAATTAATAAATGCTTTGGTTGTAGTTGGAAGTGAACATAGTTTCAATTTAGAAATATGAAAACAATTTAAATTGTAAGGGTAATGAAAATATCCTTGATGATGAATTTGATAAAAAATGTTTGATCCATGAATAGAAAAACTTATATGTTAATTTGTACTACCATACTTTGATTTTGGCTTCATGTTTATATAGCATTTATTCTGATGCAATATTAAAAAAAAAACTTTCCAAAATTAATTTTGTATTAATTTTGAAATGCTAACTACATGCTTATGTTGCATATAATGACTTGTCTCTCGTTCTCTCATGTAACGTGCAAGGACATACAATATTTAAATAGATAATGAATGGGTTATTAATGCTACAAGAGCTAAAAGCATTGCTTATTTAATTAGTCATTATTCACTACAATAGAAAAGTCATTTAATATTGATTTTTTAATGTATTCTATGTCGATTACTACTAGATGTATATACTAGATTTGTTGTATGATTGGTATAATTAATGTCAATTTTTAAACTAACATTGAATACATATAACAATGTCTTTTTTTTACAATAAAATCAATGTGTTTAGTTCTAGTATATTATTGAATAATTGAAATACAACCTTGGCTTGTTGATGTTGTAATTGATGTTAATAATCAATTTTTCATAACTTAAATTTGACTAAGACGTTGGATTTTTTAAATGATCAATGTTTATTGTTTAATAGGATGATAGGTTTATAAAATAATTGACATTATTTATTAATCTTGTTAATTTTTAAGAATTCTCCTAAACTTCACTACCCCTAAATTAGCAGCCAAACCTAATTAAAGAATCTAGCAACTCATATTACTATATAATGTAATTATAAAATCCAATAACTAATATTACTATACAAGCAGTAATAATAACATCTCAAACCCTATCTCAATGTCTTTATAGTCAAATTAATATCTCAAATACAATAAATTAGAAAAAGATGATGAATGATACAATTTTTTGGATTCAAATATTAGAAGACATATAATACATAAATGTTGTAAAATCTAGAAATAATACCTTTAAATGTTGAAAAGGAACTTACATTGTTTTCCATTGATATAACCATTGACAAAAGTACTTGTGAATCTCATTATAGCAAAATATGGGCCCAAGGGCATTAGAATTAATGTTGTATGTGAAGAATTGCCATAATATACTTCTATTTTAAAGAAATTTATTACTTGGCTTTGGTGGTATCGTATGCTTCTCGAATTACTTATGTTATCCTGATACTTTGTATAGAAATATTCATTAGCTTACTTTTGTAAGGAAAAAACCTACCACCATTTCTTGAAGAAACTCACATCATCCAAAACCCTAAATAATGAGAAATAAAGAATATAAATAAATTAACATAATACATTATACGTAGACATTCTTAATTAGGTTTAAAACCAAATTAAGACATTCAAATAGACCTTAACATTAAGAAGACACCAACAAAAACAAATAAATTCATGAACTTAACCAAATATGATCTTTTATGTGAAGAAATTGTAGCAAACTTTTACTTACAAAAGAAAATTAATTGATTAATCACCCATAGGGCACTCTCTCTTTCGTGAGGAAGACAGTTTCACTTTGTAATATAATTGCAATTTGGCATCCCTACTTTCATTTAAGTATTACACATTATTTATAAAATAAAACTAATGACATGAGCCTAATAACTTTTTACTTTTCCACATTGATTTTATAATAAAATTGACATGGATTTTCACTTTATTAATTTATTACCTTAACTACCCCAGACATAATTGTACTCTTTCATGTTGGTTATTATTAGAATTGATGTTGTATATTATCCACATCAGTTGTCAATAAACAATTGACATGGTATATTGTTTTTTCTTAATGTGTACCTCTATTATTACCTTAAAGACAAAAACCAAACTTTTTATATAAATAGTAGGGTGGACACACTTGCTAATGCAAAAAAGCTCTACCTTTTAAACAAGATTAAATTATGCAACAACATATATAAACAACTTTCATAATGCACACAAAATAAGATATAAATTTACAAGTAATTACTTATAAGTACAATCATATATACATTGTCATTTACCATTGAACCCTATAAGTTTACATTTAACAATGCCCTTACATGTTAGTGCTTATATTTCTCTCAATACATATGTAATCCATTCCTCCTAAAGGGTGGCTAAATCTTTTATACTATAGAGTCCTATGTTTCCTTTAAAGAATTACATGTTATACCTATTTTTGATAAGTGTTTACCTAATTAAAATTCAAACAAATTACCTTATTAGGCATTTCATTGCTTTTCATATTTTAGACTGTAACACCCTTACTTATCAACACCTTAACTCTCATTTTTAAGGTAATTAACGCGTACTACTTTGCCTTTTACTCCAAACTACTCGGAATGTCTCAAGCTTGCGTATTTCATACAACATGATTAAGAGTCATATAATTATACATAAGTTCAACTTTACAAAATATACATCCCATCATATACAATATCACTAACTATATCATTATTTACAACTTCAAACATCATTGCCCTTTATCATGAGAGCCTTTGGAAGCATCACCTGGAATGGTTAGTCACAATACAAAAAACATAAGAAACAAAGTTTCCCAGTAGCTAGCTAATGCCATAAAAACATTTCAAGCCATTCCAAATCCTTAAGCAATAAAACATACGTTTCGAAATCGATTAATCAATTTTCATCATATTCAACACCATACCATTGTAGAAAATGTGCATCACATAGCAATTCACAACAATCATCAAGCCCATTCAGGGGCTTATCACAATATCTAGATGGCCATCTCAAACAATCGTACCTAGGCCTCACACAGCATCACGCTGTCTTCCCGGGGTAAACTCGAGCCCAAAGGCCTAACACAGTATCACACTGTCTTCCCGAGGTATCTGGCCATAGGTACCACATATAACAAATGCACTATTATCCCCGAGGATCCCGAGCCATAGGCCAAACACAGTATCACACTGTCTGCTCGGGTTGTGCCACAACAATCCCATACACATTCCATACAATGGCATGAAATACAGAAAACCATGTAAATAGAAAACAGCTTAAGGATAAAGCTAGCTACCTTTTACAAGCTTCCAATGTGATGTTCGCTTTGCTCTCACTTAGAAACTTCTTCACACTTTCTTTTGCCTTTCCAAGTTGGCACTCCTCAGTCTATACAAACACACATCGTAGTTTCTTATTAGAACATTATCACTTTCCCTAATCCCCATGTATTCTTTACTTCCTCTACTTAAATAAATACATACTTAGATACTCTATACTTTGCTTTCAAGCCTTGAAATGACACATATGAACATTAGAAAAGGATCTAGGGGTTAAGCCATGCAAAACAAGAAGAAATAAAACCAAAAAGTTCACTCAGCAAAGAACACGGGGGTCCCATACCCTGTGTTCATGGCCGTGTTTCTCACTGGATGGCTCGAGCTTCATTGGATTATTCACAGAGAAGTAAACGGTGGTAAACACGGGCCGTGTTCTACCCCGTGTACCTTACTGCCCTTTAGTCCTGAATTAAACACGGGGAGTGTTGCATCCCGTGTAGCACACTGATCAACTTCGACGAGGAACACGGGGTACAACACGGGCCGTGTTCTACCCCGTGTACCTTGCTGATCCTCCAAAAACACATTAAACACTAAAACTCCTTCCTTTCTTCTTTTCCATTTCATGGTTTTGGCTTCTCAAAATGAAAAATACACACAAACACTTTCATAACTTCAAAGTTTCATCTTCCATAGGCTTTATAATTCATAAAACTTATTCTAACTTCACCAACTTAGCCAAGTTCTGAACATACCATGCCAACTTTACACATGCACCATTATACCTCTAAAACCCAGGTGTGTAACCATGGTTTCTTGTTGTTTTTACACCAAACCAAAGCCATAAATCAACACTACAACATCTAAAACACCATCAAACATGTTCAAATCATCCTAAACTCCATGTTCAATCACCCTTGGTTACATCAACCTTAAAATTTCAAGAAATCAAGAAGAGTACATTAAAGAGCTCTTAGAGAAGATCATTTTTACCTCTTGGTGCAACTTGAGAATCCTCACTTGGAGCTCCCCAAACTTGATCAAACTTGGGCTTTTCTTCAATCTAGAGACACCAATGGATAGAGCTTGATGAGAGGAGCAATTTTCCCTTCTACACCTTAGCTTGAATCTTGGTATTTTGGGGTGAAAAACTCAAAAGAAACTTTCTCTCTCTTCCTTCTCTCTCTCACACGTCCAGCTTGCTTTCATGGAGGATTTTCTGCAGCTTCTTCGAGAATGGAGAAGGTAGTAGAGTTTTCATGAAGCTCTAGGGGTATTTTAGTCATTTTTTGAGATTTCCAAGGGTATTTTAGTCCTTTTTTCACCAAAAGTAAGGCTATTCTTGCCCTTAATTTTCTAACAATGACACTTGTCATAAATCTATTGGTCACACTAATTAAAATCACATGTTGCACCCCAAAACTCTTGGTTATTCATATTAGATCCCAATTCCTTAGTTATTTCACTTTAACCACACCCGATTCTGCACTTTTGCAATTTAGTCCATAGGGTTTCTGTCTATTTAAAATTTCTTACACTGTCCGACTTAGATAACTCCCCCTTTTAGGGTTTTCTAACCTCCTCTGATCATTCATACTATTTAGGGAAATTAATTCTTTCCCTACTATCCCTTTTTCCTTCAAAATTTCGTTTACCTTACGCTTAAGTTCCTTCGACTTAAAATTCACCCATCAGACTAATTCAATCATGCTCTTCATTTCTACAGCCTCAGAATTTGGAGATTCAAACAATAGAATTAAAAATTCAGGACATTACATAGACCATACTAGCTACGTATTTACATACATAGTATCCATACTCCATGTTACCTTCTTGTCTAGGGCACTCAATAAATCAACATAAAATAGTTTCAATTTCTTGTAATGATAATCAATCATTATATTAGGTACTCAAACATGCACAAGAATGTTATCTTTACCACTATCCATTCAACATTGACCTTAATGGTGCTTTGCACTCTATAATATATATTTATTATCGTTATTAATCTCTTTTTCCAATCTTTGCACAATTCATGCCTTAACAAATCAAGCTAGATCATCTTAGACTTTGAATAGACCATACTCAGCATCTAGTGATAGCTACAACATCATTAATATCAAAATAAGATAATGGAGGAAAAAATATAACTAAAGTTGAATTAAAGCCTATCCTTGCACCAATATACCCTTAGTAGTATGGTAATATATAGCATTATCATGTCTTATTCAGTGTCATGGTCTCATTTATGTACTTGTTTTGAAATCTAAGGTTATTTCTAAATCCTTCAACCTATTTAGATTTAGGAAATTGAAATAGGAACCTAACTTGCTCTCCTTGATATCATAATGCAAGTGCTTATAATTTGTAAAATGAATGAGCATTAGAATTCATATTGTCTAATATATGCACACAATTAAGGAAAACTTAAAGGGTAAAGATTAACTCACCTAATCTAAGCTATGATAATAAAAACATCTAACTCTTCCCCATTTAGAACCTACAAGGTAAGATTGTTAAAGAGGAGAATGTTATCAATGTCTCCCATAACATCCATGCTTAGAGATAATAAAATGAATCCATCAATTGACATTTTCTCTGCAATGGATCAAATCTCCTCTTAAGATGTTCTTACATTTCTATTTCACTAAAGATAAGCTACCAAAGTCTTTGATTCTTTATAATTGACATCCTTATCCTTATCCTCTAGCCATTTCCTCTTTTCTTTTTCTTTTTATAGAGGTACCTAAAAATGGATTGCAAAAAAATATGACAATCATACATTTTAAATAATATTTCATTTGATTATAAATAATAAATTTAAAATAATGGAAAACTTCACCTTTATATATAATGAAATCAAGATCTTTGGCCAAGTTAGATAGGAATCAAGTACTTAGGTCATCATGGTCACCTTCTCCATTAGCAAGGGCTTCTTGTAATTAGGGTGACAAGAATTTAACTATTGTAATTAGGCAAGAGGAATAGGTGTAATAGGGTAGTAGCTAACCTATTATAGCATAGAGGTCACCATCTAGACCTTTTCCTCCTCCTCCTTTTCCCTTCCTTTAGGACAATTGATAACCTACTAATCCACTTAAGTTCGACTAGCATATGTTGTAAAGCCAATTTATATGGCTCCACCTTTTCTCACAGATAGTCATTTGTTACATGAATGTTTTGAAGCTCACCTAAATTGTTTCTTAATAGTAGCTATTCCTTCAATGCCCTTTACATGCCGGGGATGTCTAAAGTTCCCAAAACAATAACTAATATATCTATTCTCCATGTTGGTTAAAGCTTTCCTTAAATAGCTTACTACTTAAGCTTATCTTAGCATAATGTAATCAAACATAATTATTAATATACTTGTAATTAAACAACACACTCTATATCTAACTAAAAAAAGGAAGACATAACTTTCTACTCATTGCATAACTTGTTGACTTTCTATTGTCATGAATTTGCCCTTGTTGTTAACTCTTGCTCTCACCTATAGATCATGATGTTATATGGAAGTGACAGAGGCATATGCTTAATCACCAAATTGAGTAATAGGCTCCCTAATAACTTGAATCTTTACCCTAAAAGGTCCTTCTCAAGCTACTTGTACCTTTATAAAGAAAACTTATATTTGTACACATTTTTAGCTTAATTTGCCTTATTTTATGCACTTATAGCCTATTAACAAAAAAAATAATTAATAAAAAGACATTATTCATTGTCAATAATGGAAGAAAGACAACAGTATTAAAATGTCTACAAATACTTGGAATCCCATTGAATGACATATCTCCATAGATTTCTCCCATGTCGGGGTGTCAATTCAATCGTATTTTTTTAAAGGGAGGTCCCACTAGAGTCCTTATTTCATTAACGTACTTCTCTAAGAGAGCCTCAGCCTAAAAGCTAGCTATTAGGTCTAGGAGAGCTTAGGTATATCAAGAGTTTACTAGCGTCCTTGCCAACTGATATGGGACTTATGGTTCTCCACCACACTCCGTATACGGCCCTTGGGGACCAACCTGGGCTCTGATACCACCAACAAAGCCTCAACTCAAAAGCTAGCTATTAGGTCTAGGAGAGCTTGGGTATATCAAGAGTTTACCAGTATCCTTGCCAGCTAATGTGGGACTTATAGTTCTCAAACCCAAAGAACCATCATTAAATCCTATATCAATTGGCAAAGATGTTGGTAAACTCTTGATATACCTGAGCTCTCCTAGACTTAATAGCTAGCTTTTAGGCCAAGGCTCTTTTGGTGGTATCAGAGCTTAGGTTATCCTTAAGGGTTGCATGCAGGGCGTGGTGGAATCTAAAGAACCATCATTAAGTCCCACATCGTCTGGTAAGGATGCTAGTAAACTCTTGATATACCCGAGCTCTCTTAAACCTAATAGCTAGCTTTTAGGCTAAGGCTCTCTTATCCTTCCATCTTTTATCCACTGATACAAAAACATAATCTTTATAATCCTGGTGAATATCAAATATAGCTTGTAAGGCAACCTATAAATGACAAATATAATTAATAATTTATGACTTCTTGCTAGGCACATGTAATGATTGAAATAAAGATAAGTATTAAGGTTCTTTACTAATATATCATCCTATATGGCATCCTTGATATCCTATTCCACTTGATGCCATTCCTTAACATTAATAGGTATCTTGATGTGTACCAAAGTATTGAAGTAATTGGTGAAATCAATTTCACCATGCTAACATGCAACTCCCTTATCATTAAAGTCTACTCTCAGCCTTTCGCCTTTGGCATGTATGTCTTTCTAAGCTATAAGACCCTTAGTGCCCTTCCTTTTTTTACCATCTTTATTAGAACCAACTAAATCCATGTCACCTTCATTTAAATAGTTTTACCAAAATTAATACAAACATTTAACTTATATGCTAAGCAACATGTGATAAATATTCAAACACATACATGTGATAAATTAAATAATAAAGAATGGTTGCATATCATTTCATCACATTCGAAATGATCCTAGAATGAAACTTTACCTATAATAGCAAACAAGTAATAGAGCCACACTATTGTACAAAGTTACTCCAAAAATGTAGCATTCAAGTAAAAATAACATTTTGAAAAATATGAGAATTAATAGAACATGTATTTAGGTATATCAACTATCCATATTAAATAATGCTTCTAAAACATGTAATAAAAGATTGAAGAGCAACTTCAAAGCATAAAAAATGAAAGTTTTCCTAAAGTAAACAACAATGTTATGTATCTAACTTGAAGGTCATAATTAAAACATAAAATTCTCACAAAATATAAGAGAACTATAGAATGTACCTCTAATAGATAGGAATAGATATTTAAATATTGTTCAAGGTTGATGCCACATAATCGCTTGACAAATGCTAGAGAAAATCAAGTGGAGAGCACTAAAAAAATATAGAGCAAATTATGATACAATATAAATCTATCTATGGTTCCAAGAAATAAAGACATTGTTTATGTTATAGGAAATACTTTATACTTTGGTTATTAATAAACAACTAACATCTAGATATTTCCATGTCAGTTGTCACTAAAACTAACATTTAATATTTTATGCAAAATTATAAAAATGCTTATTGGGGAAAACCTTCAACATTAGTTATATATAGAAATCAATGTCTAATGTTTGGTTCATCTTCAAATATAATGATTCACCTTCATTTTCCATGTTAGTTGTTTAAATAATGATTGTGGAAAGTTTTTCTCTCAACCCATTTAATACTATTCACCTAACTATCGATAATTTTTATTTACAACATTAGCTTTTTATTGAAACCTATGTTATAAATTGCACTTATTTTCAAAAATGCTATCATGCTATTATATACGTCAATTTCCATATCAATTAATATCAATGTGGCACGACAATTTTATAGTAGTGATTATGAGGTGCATGTTGTTTCTTTGTAATATGGCAATTTCATTTATTGATGATAAGTTCTTGCTTGTTTAGTCTCTTTCATTCTTTTGGTCTAGACTACTAACCATTTGTTAAGTATACATAAAATAAAGATAGACCTATCTTACCTTTATGTTTTATCTTATAATTCTAACATTCAATAGGAAGCTTGGCCAAAGAAAATGTAAGAAACAATGAGTTCTACATTATTAGTTATTTTTTAACAAAATTTATAGATTTAATTCCAACTTTTCTTTCTTTAGCCTTTTTTAGCTTTAAAAAACAAAAGAACAACATGTTCAATATAGGAATAGAGTTTCAGTTTAAATTTGATTCAATATCAATGTAAAATATTTTATATTACCAACCAATAAGAAAGAGATATGTTATTAAAAAAGTATGAGTAATTAAGAATTTTAACTATAGTAATAAAATTTTAATAGTTTTTAATTAATATGACAACATATAGGTGAATGATAGTACATATTCAATATAAGAGTGGAATTTCAGTTTAAATTTGATCCAATATTAATGTAATATATTGTACACTACCATCCAATAAAAAAAAGATTTGTTATTAAAAAAATATAAGCAACTAAGAATTTTTACCTATAGTAATAAAATTTTAATAGTTTTTAATTAATATGACAACATATGGGTGGATGATAGTATAAAGTTTATATGGATAAGTGCTTTAAATTTAAATCCATGGAGTTTTGTTACAAAAGTTGAATTTCTTTATGATTGGAATGATCTACCAAAATTTAATTAGTTCAAAATGCCACATTCACTTTCTAATTTTAGGTCTCTCCTTATGTTCACTTAAAAGATTCTTATTCCATTTTGTTGTACCCTGCAAATGAAAATTATCCTTTCATTTCTTTCCTTTTTGCTTTTGAATTGCTATATGCTAATGATTTTGGCTAATAATCCATTACTGATTGTTTCCATCACCTACCATTTGCTTCTTTCAAGATTTCATTAGTTGATCATTAAGAAACAAATTAAATTATAATCTTAAACTAGCTAACTTCCTATTTAAATATAGATATTATAGAAAATTAAAGCAATAAAAGTTTAATTTCATTCATTAAGCCTATCATCTTAATTTCCTTTATAAAATAGACTATGTAGTATAAGGAAAAGGATCTCAAATTATTCTTCTTCATGGCCTCGAGGCATTTGCATTTCACTAAATATTTGTGAATTCTTGTTGTTCTTTTTTACCTATTAACCAAATTGCTTTTGGAACTTGGT
The DNA here is from genome assembly GCA_020226215.1 of Sindora glabra. NCBI lineage: Eukaryota > Viridiplantae > Streptophyta > Magnoliopsida > Fabales > Fabaceae > Sindora > Sindora glabra. The sequence goes on from CM035229.1 coordinate 42,654,443, forward strand.
GCATTTCATATATGCCTGTTATTGGCTCAACTCGTGCTTAGCCAAAATGCTATGAAGTGGTAAAGAGTTCCAATATCTATGTAGCATATCTTTTATCTTTTGAGTTAATTCCATTTTAATTTTTTCTCATATATATTATTTAGATGTCTATAGTTACAACATTCTAGCATTGGCTAAAAAACATAAGGTTTATACCACTAACTTACTTGGATTTCGATGGAGTGATAAGGCACTAATTGATAATTAGGCATGATGTATATGTGTGGAGGGATCAAGTTGTGAATTTCTTGATAGAAATAGTAAAGCAATGTACAATTTTGGTTAGAAATAGGTAATTACCTTGGGTCTTTATTCAAATGTTGCATTGACAAGTACTTTTGAAGCCAATATAAATACTTTTGTAGTTAACAATGAGAGGGCTTTAGACCAAAGGAAAAAGAACTTGAGGCTAAAGGAAGATTAATATTTGACTATCTTTAATCTTCTTTGATATAACTCTTAATTTGGCATTATATTTATTGCTTGTTATAAGCTGTTGATGCTTGGAATTAGTTCTTTCATCTGTGAATTTATATATGAAAATGTAATCTTGATTATTGATATTTATATATGAAAATATAATTTTGATTGTTGATCTTTAGCTACAAATTATTTATTTAAATATGTATCAAATGTGTATTATAAAATAAAAGATAGTATTCAAAATTACAAGTAGTAAAAAAGTTTTAAAAAATATATGAAAAAAATAAAATGTGCTAAAAATTTTCAAAATCATGATGGAATTTTCCCATTTTAGGATAAGAAATTCCATCTAAAATCATCTTAAAAATTTATGATTTTTAGTTTTGGGATGAAAATTTTCCATTTTAGATGGAATTTTTATCCTTAAATTAAAAAAATTTAATTTGCCATTTGGGATGGAACTTTAACATTTTTGGTACAAAAATTTTCATCTCAAACGTCGGAAAATAATTTTTTTAAAATATTCATGGTGGAAATTTTCATTCTAACTCTTTGGAAAGTGATAGAATTTTTAATTATTTTTAGGTGGAAATTTATTTATTAGGATGAAAAATTCTATCCTAAAATTAAGATGGATAAAAATTCAATCACAAATTAATTGCGATGAGCATTTTTGTGATGAAAATTTTCGATCCCAAATTCCATCCCAAATAACTTTTGCGATAGAAATTTGCCAATTTTAGGATGAAATTTTCCATCCTAAATGATTTTTTCCATTATGCATATATGTAAGTGTCCAATTATGCAATACTATTTTGTTCAAGCATGGTGTAACTTCAATTTTACATGGACCAAAGTTTCTTTTAGTTTCATCATTTCTAACATTATGCTCACTAGCTCTATTAGAGTTAGCACACTTGATTATCATTCTCAATATAAGTTCAATTGCTACATATTGAATTCTTGAAAGCAGTAAACAATTCAAAATTTTCACTTTGATGCCATACCCATCCAAATCTCGAATGAACATCGATGAAGGCAATGAAGTATTTGAATGAACCCATACTATTGATTAGTGTTAGTATGGATCAACTTCAAAACATCTTTTTTATTTTTTTTATTTTCTTTCCCTTTCTAGCTCAAGCAAGGAGTTTTTCCTTGATGCAATTTTCACATATACCAACATCTACTATAACAAATCATCATGATTATTATGGTTATAATTGTGACACAAGATTAGAATTTCCTTAGTAATGCTATCTAGTTGTAGGAATACTTATTAAGGAGAGTTATGGTACAAGTAAGTGTGACAAGGAAATTAACACTAGAAAAAGAGGTCTTGTGACATAAACAATTTTTTCCACCTCAAGGTTTACTTGTAGCTAATGGATTCCTCTTACCATGAGTATAATTGTGGCAAGAATGATATACTTGTTACTAGTAACTCATATAGTTGTGAATAAAATTGTGGTAGAAAATTATAAGTGCAATGAGAACTATCACAAAAAATTACGCCATTTCCAACCAAAATTCCATTAGAAATAATGGATTTTCAATAAAAAAAATCATAATTTTCAATGAACTTCCAATGGAAAAAGTTTGTTCAAAAAGTGTTCATTCAAATTTTTTTAACTAAAATTAAAGGTACTAAATTTGAATGTCAATGGAATTATTTTGTTGGAAATTGTAAGAATGATTTCATCAAAAATAGCAAGTTTTTTAAATAGTATATATATATATATATATATATATATATATATATATATATTAAATAAATTAAAAATTTTTAAATAATGAAATATTGATATTTAGAATTTAAAAATAAAGAGGCATAAAAATATGAAATATATAAATCATAAAATTTAATATTCAAATACATTATTCATAATATAACAAGTATAAATACATAATCTAAATACAAAAATGATCAATCAAAGTCTAACTAGGAAAAACTATCCATAGCAATATCCTCCCCATCATGGCCATGTTGGACTAAGGGAATCTAAGAGTGGGACAAGACTCTTGATTATCCACCATGCATCTATTGTGCATATGTAAGTGGTCATCACATTGGTAGATGTGATGGCGCCTACACATAATGGCAATAGGGAAGTGATTAGGGTTGCCACATTTACTATTGCTATGTGATTTTAGTCTCTATCATCTCTGTCTCCTACTAGGTGTTGACTTGATTTACCTTCTCCTTTCTCTTCATAAAGGTCTCTAGCACATAGTTAATTATTTAGAATTGAGAAAAAAAGTTATGAAAGGGATATGGAAATTTACTTACTTAAGACTATGCAGCTCTCAAGGAAACCCACAGTTGATCCTTCTTCATAAGATGAGTTTAATGGAACAACCTATTCACATAGGATTACCCTTAGTCTCAACAACCTCCACATACAATAGTAAAAAAATATTGAACTAATTATTGTGATACTTTTTTCTCTATATAACTATAATACAATAAATGATCTAGGGTAAATTACATGCTATGTGGGGTAAATTCTCTGCCAACAGAATGTACCCACTAGCGAGAAGTGATAACCTTTACTTAGCTACGTTAGAAGCTCTATCCATTTTCCCCTAATGGGGACTTTTGAGTGAACTTGAGGTTGTCCCAATACTTGACAAGCCCCTCCACTTTACATCCCCCACCCACTAAGGCTTAGTTAACCCTTTTCTTTCTATCCTAATTCATAGTATCCTTAAATTTAATGGACTCTTATGGCTAAAAATTTTCCACATTTGTTGAGAGATTCCTCATGTAATATTTATGCAATTTTAAGGAAAAAAATTAGAATTGTTAACTAATGAAAAAAATTATAATAAATAAAAACCTATAATGATCATAATTATAAACTATACAAATCCTAAACTCATAAAAAAATCTTCTATATGGGCTCTAAAATCAACTTTCAAGTGGTCCATACACCATTGTAGTTGCCCTTTATGATGTAAGCAACATAGGTGATAAGCTACTTGGTAGAGAAAAAACTATTAAAAATATTAACATATAATTAATTAACATATTAATTTATTCTAATAAAGATATTCAATTACACAAAATAAATTAAAAATGAATATGTAAATGTCCCTCTAAAGCATGACACTTTCCTTTAAACAAAGAATGAGCTGTTTGAGGAGTAAGGGTATATTGGATGCCATTGAAGAAGGTCATAGCATTGGGGGTGGACTTCATAAGAGTGGGAGATTACTATTGTGTTAGCTCACTTAACAAAAAGTGGAATGGCAATAGGAAGGCTCCTAAACCAAGTGAGGGCACAAATGTGTACCTAAGAGGTATGTAGGCTAGTAGTGACGACCTAATAGCAGTAGTTGAGCCACCTTATTCCCTATCTCACCTTTATCAGCTACATCCATAACTTCATCTAGACATATGTGATTAATGCATGCACAATTGAATTAATTAATTATAATTAATTTAATAAAATTTCTTAAACATTTTTATTAATATATTGATGAAACTAATTAGTCATTCTAATTAATTGAATAAAATTAACTAAATATTTTTACTTAACTTATTGATAAAATTTATAAACCTTTATAATTAACTAATTAAAATTAATTAAATATTTCTAATTAACTATTCAAATTAAGTAAATTAAATAACTAAATAATTGACTAAATAAATTTAACTAATTATTTGTAATCAATTTATTAATGAAACTAATAAACATTTATGATAAACAATATGATTAATTAAACAAAGTTAAATAAGCATTTCTAATTAACTAACTAATAAAAACAATAACTCATTCTAATTAATTAAATAAACTAAGTCATTAATTTCATAAAATTAACCAAACATTTCTACTTAACTTATTAATAGGTCTAACAATTAATTAAGTAAAGTTGAGCTAGTTTTATCTTAGGCTTGACTTGCATCAAATTTGTCCAATTCATGACTTGACTTAAATTTGATTCAAGCTAATCTTTTTGGCTCAAGCTCGATTTAAATTGAGCTTAGCTCGATTCGGCTTAACTTATTTGTTCAAATTAATTACAATAATAAAATATTTTTGTTAACAAATTAATATCTTAAAATACTTCCAAAATTTAATATCTTTAGTAAATTAATAACATAGATAAAAAATATAAATAATGTATTATAAGCATATTTAATAAAATATAAATGATAATTTATCTTAAAATATGAAATTATCAATAAAATTTAAAATAAAAGTTATTTACTTAATTATTTCACTTATAAAAGTAAAATTAATAAATTATCTATTAAAGTTTTGCCATTTGGTTTTCATTCTTATGATAAATCTACAAATAAAAAATTATTAACCATTGTTAATTAAATTATTTTTTATTTTTTATTTAAAATAATATTTAAAATTCTTATAAAAAATATTGAAGTAATATATAAGTGATAAAATTATATATTATCTTAGATTTTAGAATTCAATGTTGTTAAATATTTTTTGAAAAATATAATATATATATTATAATATGTATATTTATGCAGATTTTTTTTATTTTATATATGTGCATATTGAACTAGTTCGTGATATAAATAAGTTGACCATTTAACAACTCAAACTTGGCTCATTTAAAATATAAAATGTATAATTCAACTTGTGTCTTGCTCATTTGTCTTATGAGATTAGCTTATTGAGTTAAAATAAATAAGTCTTTGTAACTAAAAATGCAATTAATTAAATAAAGTTAACTCAATATTTCTAATCAATCTATTAATGAAACTAATAAGCCATTGTAATAAATTATGCAATTAAATAAATAAAAATAACTAAACATTTAAGTAAATTAATGTTTGGAATAAAATCCTAAAAGAAATTAGACCAGACATACTGATGAAGCTATAGATTTATTTTGATAAATTAAATAGATATACTCATGAAACTTTTTATTTTATTTGAACTAAGGGCAAGTTTGTAATTAAAGTTTGTAGATGGGTGAGTTTACAAAATTCTCTACATTCATTTAAGTAAATTAATAATAGGTGCAACCACTTTGTTCACATGTCAAATCTTATTAGTTAGTTTTCCTAAGTGTTCATGTTAGTTAAAAAATTGTCTAGCATCGATGTCTTTCTTAGGATCAGAAATGGATCAAACCACCTAGTGAATCATTCATGATTTGACTCAAAAATTGGTTCAATGAATTAGGTTCATGAATCAAATGAGTAAAACTTAAACCAAAACGATTAGCTTGATTTCTAAAAAAATCAAACTTGATCTATGGTTAGTCTGACTCATTTGATTTATGAACTAATATGGTAAACTAATTTTATACATAAATATATCTTAATTATATTTATGAAATAAAATATAATATTATATATTATGTAATATATTTAAATGATTTTAAATATCAATTTTTTAAATAATTTTAAATTAAATAAACTAAATGAATTGAGCTAATGAGCCACTTATAATACAAGTGAGCTTGATTCATTTTTATTTAAATTTATTTACTTGATATTTTGATTTATTTGATTAAATCAAACGAATTATTAAGTTGAGTCAAATAGTTTATGAAATTAATTTGGACCAGATTTGAAGTAAAAATTTTAGTTTATTTAAATACGAACTAAGTTAAATTCACTTGAATCAAATTGAGTTGATTCATAGTTTGACTTAGCTTTACTGGTATCTATCCCTACTCTTTCTCAACAAGGAATTCGAACGCTATCTGTTGAATTCCAATGGATCTTAAATTGTTAACAATTGTATGATATGTAATTGGACAAATCGGTAAATAGAGTAATTAATGATATTACAATATCTATTATAGCTGGAATTGCAGCTAGAAAGAGAAGACAGAAAGACAGAGGAAGAGCTAGAGAGAGAAATAAAATCTAAACTGTTAGGATTTTATTTATCTTACATAGAATGAACAGGATAAATAAAATCCAATCATCTAAATCAGTGATACACTAAAGCCTCTCCCTCTTTTAAATTAGAAAAGCCCCATGAAATGAAATATAAATTTAGGCTTTGTTTGTCTGTTACTGTGAATAATATAAAAATCTAACTATAAAATAATAATTTTTTTTGATATATTCAATCAAAAAACAATGGAGTGATATTAGAACAACTTCTCAGCCTATCCTAGCAAAACATAAGGTGGTTAGGCATGGAAAGCTTACTTCAACTATTTTAATTAATGGTTTATCGGGAGCGTTAGACGGAAGGCAGTTCGACTCTCTTTAATGCATGCCGGCCAAGGCTTGTATTAAATCTATAATTTTGAGCTCAAAATAATCATCGACTTCCAACTTCAGAGGAAAAGTTAGAGGAAATACTAAGATTTTCATAAGACACTCCAGGTTCCAAGGTACTCTTATGTTTTTTTTTGGAGACAAAAAGGTGATAATTTTTATCACTTTTTACTTGATTAATAAAACATTGCTTTATTACTGCTTTAAGATAATATTATTTACATCTGGAATTATTGTATTTTCACTTGCCATGCATGAGTTCCCGTTTGTCTTTCGAGATTTTTTGTCATGTTCAAGTCACCTTGGTTTGGCTATTGATATTTCAAACTGAGAATTGAAACTTTTTTTTTTTTTCAGTTTACAGCTAAATTTATTTCGGTGGAAAATGGTAGGAAAAAGAAAAATATATCTTTCGAAAAAACCAATAAAGCCAACGATTCTATACATGCTGGGTCGAAATTTCTTTATTGCCTAGTTATAATTTGAAAATATTATTCCATTAAAAAAATTTATAAAGTGCTTAATTAATTAATCAGAGGGCCTAAAAGACAAATCAAAGCAATAATGTGGAGGCTGAAGATAGGAGATGGTGGGAAAGATCCTCACATATTTAGCACCAAGGATTTCGTGGAAAGGCAGACATGGGAGTTTGATTCTTCGGCCGGTTCTCCTGAAGAACTTGCAGAAGTTGAAGTTGCTCGTCTTCGCTTTTACAATAATCATCATAAGTTCAAGGTGTCATGGCCCAGTGGCTCTCCAGCCAAAATCGTGTAGCACATGCCGACCACTCTTAGCGAACATGCCAGTCTTTCCTCATTATAACTCTCGTTTGGTACACTTGGTAGAGATAATGGGATATTGAAGACTTATCACCCATACAACAAGTTTCATGCACAACATGTCTGCACACCAATATCATATGTCACCGAAGCGCTCTCGCATATCGGACCACATGATCCTTCCACACAGGAAATCTCTGAGTTTTTCGGGCCAAAGGGACAAATGAATAGAGAGAGGGACACTTCGTTCAATTGATTTATGCATCGTTCTATAGTTTTGAGTGTGTAGGGGATGGTTACAAGCCAATACACTCCATCCCTAACTCAGTGTATTAGGTACCACTTGGGACCTTAGAGCACTCCACCCCCTTAAAAAGTATTTTGAACAACAGGCCTCCCGTAGGAAGATGATATATTTTTTTTGAGTCATCATAAGCCCTCATTATAACCCTCATTTGGCACACTTGGTAGAGATAATGGGATATTGAAGACTTATCACCCATACAACAAGTTTTATGTACAACATGTCTGCATATCAATATTGTATGTCACTGAAGCGCTCGCGCATATCGGACCATATGATCCTTCCACATAGGAAGCCTTCGAGTTGTTCGGGCCAAAGGGGCAAATGAATAGAGAGAAGGACACTTTGTTCAATGGATTTATGCATCATTCCATAGTTTTGACTGTGTAGGGGGATGGCTACAAGCCAACACACTCCGTCCCTAACTTAGTGTCTTAGGTACCACCCGGGCCCTTAGAACACTCCACCCCCTTAAAAAGTATTTTAAACAAAAGGCCTCCCATAGGAAGATGACATACTTTTTTTGAGTCGTCATAAGCCCTTTTTGCCATGCTCCGGGTGTCCGATTCACGTGAAAACTAGTCGACACAAAGATAAAAATGCGAGAATTCCAAATATGGGCTTCTCGAACTCCTCTGGTTCTCAAACCCTTCCAAAATGATCAAAATACTCCTAAACTTGGAAAAATTGAGAAAAATAATAAGTAAGCCGAATTGATCCCAAATTTCAGCCATGAGACCCACATAACATGGTGGATTTTTCGACTAAGTCTTGTCTCAATCCAAGCATGTTTGTCTTTCGAATTGTCACAACTGCCAGCTTGTGACAAAGGCTAGCCTTGACGCTCTTCGGCAAATGCAAGTTTTATGTTCTTTTATTTTCAATTTTCAGCATTGTTTATTTTACAAGACATTTTTCATAAAAAGAAATCTCATTTGTTTCTATATAAATAAGGAAATAACATATTATTTTATATCATGTTATAAAGAAATAATATTTAGACTTTTGAAAATAAAAGAAAATAACTTCCTTTCTAAAAGGAAGGAAGTTCACTTTCACAAAATTTATTTTACTTTATATTAAATTTATAAAATATTTCACATTTTCTATGATATCCTGTTTATTTTACAAGACATTTTTCATAAAAAGAAATCTCATTTGTTTCTATACAAATAAAGAAATAACATATTATTTTATATCATGTTATAAAGAAATAATATTTAGAGTTTTGAAAATAAAAGAAAATAACTTCCTTTCTAAAAGGAAGGAAAGTTGACTTTCACAAAATTTATTTTACTTTATATTAAATTTATAAAATATTTCATATTTTCTATGATATCCTATGGATTTCTCACGGCTTTCTACGGGTTTCCTGCAGATTTTCTCGCAGAAAACAAATTCACGGGGAATTGGGGCGTAGCAAACAATTTTTCCACGAATATTTCCTACAGATTTTTCAGACATCTCCTGAGGATTTCACATGAAATTTCAGCTGCCTCAATTTTTCAAAAAATATTTCCCATGAAAAATTCCCCGAATAATCCACTAAAAAATCAAAGCACGTGCACTAAGTAAATCCTAAAGGCCTTTGATTTTAGGCCATTGGCAGTGCGAAATGCGCTAATTCGCGACCAGCAAGTTTTTTGAAACCAAACTGAATAAAATTGTTACTTTCCTAAAATGCTTCCTGAAAAATCAAAGAAACAAGGTCCATTTTCCCACATAGTTCATCAGTCAAACTCATCGAATTTTTTTAAAAGAATCAAATGTAAAAATTATCCAATAATCTAACACTCGAAAATTTTATAAAAAATACAAAATTAATTCAAAAAACTATAAAAATTATAAAATCAATTTACAAGTTATTATAAAAAATGAATAACACTATGGAAGTCACAAAATAATTCATGAGTTTGAAGTAAATTATTCCTAAGAGAGTTCAACAATTCAAAAAAAGCATGCTCTGATATGTTTAAGATATAAAACAAAAAGTGTTAAGAAACATGTTTGGCATCCATTTCTCACTAAATAAATATAAACAATAAAATTTTGAATTTAATACATTATATTTCCAAAATGGCAACAATTAATGCATGCAATAACAAGATAAGTAATATAATGAAATAAAAGAGTAGCGGTAAAATGATATGAGGCTTAATGTTTAGATTTTATAAAATATACCATTATGTGAAAGGAGATTGAACTAAGAAGAAAAACTTAGTCATACTTACAACTTCAACGAGCATCTGAACTTCAGGTTTTCAACAAGTTGACATTCAAAATTTTGAAGGCCATCCTTTAGCCCTTCAATTGAAAAAAACACTTTCCATCTTTTTGAACATTTCTTTGATATCTTCAACTTCTTCTGTATATAAGATATCAGCAAGAACTTGTTTCAAAATTGTATATGCAGTGAGAACTTAATTAAAGTAAAACATTTATTCATGAATCATGGTACAATGATTAATTTTGAGTTCATAAAACTTAATTGCAATCGATAAAATTATTGATGCTCGCATAAAAGTCCCCAAGAATAGCTTCTAGAGTAGATGAGAGAATCAAAGTAGCATCGTAGACACCAAGCTTCATAATATATATAACCTTTGCAAAATTAATATCTAGTGCCCATATCACCAACTATTATCCTTTTATGTTGGCTGATTGAATTACTACATGTAGCTTAGAAGTAACCTAACCAAAGAATACCATGAACATTTCGAAGATCTGAAAATAAGTCTTCTGTCTTTGTAAAAAAATTCAAAATGAAATGTTCATGGCAATATCCTTAGACCTCATATTTAAACATTTAGATATCAACTTGCAGGAAAATTTAATGTTCCACTAAATGAAGTAATTGATATCTCACAATAAAAACGATTGACTTCGCCAAACAAATTAGGAATATCAGATGAAGATGTAGAAAACTAGCTTCGCTGGAGCAGTAGAAAACAATTCTTTGAGAAACCTCATACTGACACTGATAGTCACAACAGACTCTTCTAAACATCTATTTTGTTCTCAGCCAGCAACATGACTTATAACAATTCCATATATTGGACCACATCTGCTCTAGATTTAATCACTTTCAAGAAACAAGGATGGTCACTTGAAATAACAAAAGAAATATTTCTACTTCGCAATATGGGCCAAACAGGCCCAAACTTATAACAGGAAGCAAAACTGAAAAATGAAAATGGACGAATGCAGACGCCGTTTTTATGAAATCCCAATTGGAGACCTTAGAAACATGATTCAGGACTAATTAATCATAACAAGCTACATCAACTTGTAGCAGGAGCAGAATCTATAATACAAAATTGATACTTACACTCGGTTGCTCATTTTTGTTAAAATGAACAGCATAGCACTTCATGTCTCCAATCTCAAAGAAAAGTTCCTTAGTTGCACAGCAATTTTCAACAAAATTAGGTTGGTCAAATACAGCGAATAGTAAAAAAGGCAAATGTGATTTGTATCCCTCCCTTTATATCTTCATTGGTCACTCCACTGTCCAAATTTGATCCATGCAGCCCTCATGCTATCCTCAAACAAATCACGTTCCCATGGAAAAGGCCTGGTTCTGCTAATAGACTAGCGAATCCTAACAGAACAGATTCCGAGTCAGCAAAAGAATATATCAGATTATTGAACAGATAATTCCCCATTCCTCAAGATCAGTCACAGACGAGGAAATTAACAATAAAAAAAAAAAGTAAGATGTTGACCAAGCACTAACAGCGAGAGGATCTCCACGAACTGCAGAGGGCATTCTTCCGCCACTAGGAGCCAGACCTTGTCTCCAGCCACAACGGGCTCTTACATATCCTCTGCCTCTCTCCTTGTTACTTCTTTCCCTTATCCTAGCATCAAGTGACATATACAGGAGCCATCTCCCTTACAATATAATAGAACTAAATTCTCCAAGGATCCACTACAACAAAACATATCAGCGGCGACGTTTTCTCGCCGCTTTCAACGACGACAAATATTCGGTCGTCGCTGAAAAATTATATCATTTTTACCGACGACTTTGTCGTTGTTAAAAAGGGGCGCCACTACAAAATAAAACAGGCGGGAGCAGGCGGGAAATGAAACATTTGCCACAGCTTTCAATGACGATAGTGCAGTTGCTGAAAGACAGGCCATAGAAGTGATAATTTTCCTTGCTCCAAACGCTTAAATAATTACAGTTGGGATTTATTTACTATAGACTTACCCCCTAAAGCTAAACACTTAGCTTGGTGCTTTCTACTTTCAAACTTCAGATGCTGCCCTTAACTTGAGAGCTATACCGTGTCTGTGCATCCTCAAGTCTCTTCCAAACCATAATTCCTCTATACTTAGCAGATTGTTTAACAATCGTCAACGCTGACTTTCTACTTGTTGCGCCAACACGTAACCGCTATTAGCCACCGCCGGTAATGTCAAAAGCCCCACATAAAATTTATCAGCATTTTCCGACGAAATCCACTGCTTCCATGACCTGCGAAAGTCGTCAGGATTGCCAGAGATAAATTCACAAGCTGCCTTGAGGTTGTTATAGAATTGAATCCAAATGTAGTCAAAATAAAGCTCGGTAGAAAACACTGTCTTGAGTGGCTGGGCAATATTGGCGCCAGGACACTGAGGCGCCACTGTTAAGTATAGTTTCTTGCTGCCGCTTAGCTCCAACAATCTTCCGGCGAGATCAACGTAGTAATTTCCCTCCTCGGTTTCGATGTTAAAGTCGACGCATCCAAAACAGTGTCGTCTAGTGGTCCGGAGCCTGTGTTTCTGCCCAAGAAGTTGTTCCATATGAAGTTTGCTACACTGCGGGCATCGTCGGCCAATGACAGGGAGTAAGTGCTGGTCTCGCCGTCGATTGAGAGCAAAACCTTGACGTTTTTGCTCTGGCAATTGTGTATGTTGCTGCTATATCTTTGGCACTGATTTGATTTGGCTTCGCAATGACCTGCAAGATTCCGTTCAGGATTTTGGCCTTTGCCAAACTTAGAAAGGAAGGCTATATTGACGATTTCGTAGAGGCCGGAGTTACATGCTTTGGCCATTGTGCCCTCATATCTTGATTACTTTGGCCCCAGTAAGTGACGATGCCTCCGGCGTTAGTTGTGGAAAGGAAGGCAAGAGAAATTGTCACGGAGATGAGAATTCGAGGGAGAGAGACAATTTTAAATGTAGTACTACTTTTTTATTTTTTTGTTTTAAATTTTTTAGTAACGACAAAGTTTAGTAAAAATTTGACTTTCAGTGATGACTTTATCGTCGTTAAAAGCCTTTAAATTTGAAATTTGAAATGGCTTTCAGCGACAACATTGTCGTCGCTAAAAGCTGACTTTTTATTGACAATATATTTGTCGTCAGTGTAGGTTTCTTTAGCCATGAATTTATACCAATAATGTTTTTAGTGACGACATTTGCTTTTTGCGACGATCTAATTTTTTTCAATGACGACAAAATGTCGTCGCTGATGCTTCATTTTGTTGCAGTGGGAATGATATTAACGTTGACCTGTAAAAGATTACACAAGGAACAGAATGAATTCGATTTAACAAGATCACTGCGAACATAATCTGGAATAGAACATGTATCATGTTGATAATAAAGCATTGCATTAGAGTTAAAACCAATTCACATAGGAAGGCACATCAATAAAATGATGATAACATTGTTCGGACTGGATTCGGGCCAACTCTAGGTGTCATATATAGCCTAACACAAACAATGGAAACTCAACCTCAAATACTAGACAAACCCCCTCACCCCAATCTAACATCCGAAATTGTCACCCAGTGATTTAAATTGCAATTGCAGTTATAGTCGTGATATCGCTGCGATGGGAACAAATGCAAAAAAATGCTATCATAGCAGCCCAAATTTGCAAAATATTACAAATGCGATTAGGTTCAAAACCATAATATTGTGGGTAATATTGTAGTCATGAACCATTTTTCAAATCTTAGTTGTCACCCAAACAAACAAAAGTGTGTTTGGAGATATTTCTGTTTTTGGTTCTTAAAATTATTCTTAAAAGTTATTTTTAAAAATAGTTTTTTTTGTTTTTAAAAACTATTTCTAAATTTAAAGAAAATAAAGAATAGAGGATGTTCAATGAAGTAAATATGCAAAAGTTTCATTTGATTACAAAATCACCATCAAGAAAAAAAAACAAGTTAAACAAACATATAAAATTAGTTTTAATTTTCTTTTTTTTTAAACAAGAATTTTAGAAAGAGTTTTTAAAAACAAAATCTGAGAACATGTTGTTAAACAAAATTTTCAATGTTTTTCTTTTTAAAAATAAGAAACTATTTTTTAAAAATAGAGTCCAAACAGACTCTAAATTTCCAGTCCACAACTCGTAGCCCTGCTCAAAGCTCTAAATCACAGAGAAAAATAAAAAAGTTAGAAGCTAAAAGACTCAATCTCAAATACAAGTCAATACAAACTAAAAAGAAAAAAAAGATGACGTTATAATCGTACATGAATGATGGAGAATAAGCTAATTACCTAATGCTAATATGTGTTAAGGTAAAAATAACAAAGTTTGAAATAATCCCTTCCTTGCTGATAGTCCCATTATATGACCTTGATGCCAATATATATTGGATTTTGCTATTCCAAGGTAAGAATGAAATTTCACCATGGGAAACAGAATCACTACCCTACACAAAAATGATATACACATGTTATGCATCTTTGAAATTTTTGGGTAAACTATAACAGACACACTATAGAAGAAATTTATTAGTTTCAAGTAAGGGTGGGGAGCATTCCACAGATAAGAAAGAAAAATACAACACATAGAGGATAGGTATCCGACCTTGAAAGGTGGATAATAAGTAGGCTCTGTGGGATCAAATCCCATATGCAAATTTCACCATCATCAGCCCCAAAGGCAAGAAGATTAGGTGCAATGGGATTAAATTCAAGATCTTGAACCTAAAATTTAAATGTCAATGACTCGATGGTAAAATATAACATAACAAGCAGAAGTATATATAGAATCCAAAAAGAAAGAGCAATTACAAATTGCAAGGGTCATTAAAAAAAAGGAAAACTTGCAGGTCCTTTGCGTCTCATAGGATGTTCGACAAGGGTCTAGAAGAAAGTATATAATTCCCAACTTTATAACTATAAAACACCATAAATGGGAAGATCGCGTAATGAAATACATCCTCCAGGTGCACATCCATACTCCTAAGGCTATTTTTTGGATTTTTTGCAAAGATTCTAAAATATTTTAAGAAAGGAAAAAAACTTCAGCACATTGGGAAAAATAGTAATAAATACAAAGAGGGAAGAACAGGAACACGCTTTTTTTAAAGGAGAAGTGGGTGGCCGTTATTGAAAATCGCCGAAAATAGGGAGTAGCAATGGAAAGTATCAAAGGGAACTTAGGGTTAGAGAGAGAGAGAGAGAGAGAGAGAGAGAGAGAGAGAGAGAGATAAGTAGAAAAGAAGTAGATCGACATTGAGCATGGAGTAGCGATGGACAGCTATTTCGATGTTGTTGATGATGGTCATGGCCAAATGGAGCGACATCGTGTTGGAGAGAGAGGAAGGTGAGGACGGTTGTAGAAGGAAATTATTGGGAAATGAAACAAAGAGTACTATATAAGACAGGGAAATGAAACGATTAGACTCATATATTTCTTAGTTAGGGGCGGGCTCATAGGTGGTTTGGGGCACGGAATTAGAGGCGGCCTATGCCACCTCAAATGCTGCCCCAAATCATATCCATTCTTGTACTATTTTGCACTCTTTGACTACTTCATAATTATATCCCAACTATAGTGTTTTGCACTATCTTACTAATTTATAATTATTATATTCCAATGAAAGATATTTTTCATGAAAACAAATAAAGCCTTCATTAGGTGTACTTATTCTCTTTTGGAGGTGTGAAAAATATTTTCCAATGACAAATGCAGTTTTTGAGAGAGAAGAAGTTCCAGCAGAGAATTCCAAAGGTAAGTGTGGGAGACGAAGAGGATATTAGCTATGAAAAGGCAACGTATGCATTGACATGGGCCATCCATTTATACTCTTCGCTGCAAGCCATTGATGGTCACTGGCCTTCCCAACTGAGTGGCCCACTATACACCCCCCCTCCGCTGGTGAGTCAAAACTCCTGTTTTTTTTTTTTTTGTCTTCTTTTATTTTTTTAATAAAATGACAAAAGTCATAAAAATTTCTTACAAAATTAAAAAAGTTCTTGTTAATATGAAACATCTCGAATAAATATAAATTTTATCATGAAAAACTTTTCTTCCTCCGCTCTCTATACATACCTAGCTGATTTTCTATTTACATAAAGTGAAAATGCAAAACAATGAGATGAACATGGGAAAATAGTAAATTATTGTATATCTTTTGATGTACAAAATCATAATTTTTGCAGATACCCTTTAATGATACAGTAGTATTTAACACTACTTTAATTTTCTTTTTATTTCATCATGCTCCTGAATCGAAACCAGTACCTTGTATGTTTACATTAAGTGATTTAATTTATCAATCTTGCTGTTATCAAATTCATGATTCTTTCTTTATATTTGCAGATTTTTGTTCTATACATCACAGGGCATCTTAACATTGTATTATCTTCAGAGCATCAAAAAGAATTTAAGCGTTACGTATACATTCATCAGGTATCTTCAACTACTACTATGATTTTTTTTTAATTTTATTAAAAAATTATAAATTTCATAAAAAAATTATCATTTTTTTATGATTTAATTTTTTATGAAATCACACAAGTTAGAGAAGTAAAACCCTTTATTATATATATGTTGCAGAATGAAGATGGAGGATGGGGACTGCACATAGAAAGCCATAGTTGTATGTTGAGCACTGTTATGAACCATGTGTGCTTGCAAATGCTGGAAGATGAGCCTACGGTTGAGGACGGTGCCATTGCTAAAGCCCGAAAGTGGATTCTTGATCATGGTGGCGTCACATATGTACCATCGTGGGGAAAATTTTGGCTTGCCGTAAGTTATTATATATAAATAGTTATATTGCCGACAACTTCTAACGTAAATGAAATTTGATATAATTTTTTAAATACCTTTATTCATATCTCGAGTTTGATATCAAATTTTTGTATGTGTGAATATAATGATTTTGCCACTTTCATATTTAACAAAACATAAATAAATGGTTATATTGTTTTTGTATCTTATTTATCCTTTTCAATCAAGCATTTACATATAAATAGTGCCCAAAAAAGAAGAAGAAAGTGTAAATACGTATCACATATTATTTTTATCAATAGAATGACAAACATTAGTTTCAGATGTATTTTTTTAATCAAACAAGTTACTTGTTTTTTATCATTACCTTTCAATTCCTTTTTCTTCTATAGGTACTCGGTGTATTTGATTGGTCCGGCATTATTCCATTGCCACCAGAGCTTTGGATTCTTCCTCCCTTATTTCCTGTACATCCAGGTTCACTAATTAATCTTTTCAAGTCATTATACTATCCTCAAAATATCCTATTTTTAACCAATAACTGGTTGGTTGAGAAAATCGGTAGTTCCAACCATTGGTCTGAATTGCCAATTATAGGTTTAAATTGCGACGGGCATCAACTGTTGTGATTGCAATATTGCAGTTACTATATATGTATTTTGGAAGAACTATTTTTTTCTATTATTTTATTCTTGACATCTGCATTTTCTTTGCTTTCATTTGTAATTAATTACAACATAATTAAAATTACAATTAAAAAGCATGGCTGCAACTGAAGTTTTCATCACTGCAGTCGATCCAAACTGGTTCATAAGTGTTCTTTGATTAAAACAAAATTACTTGAGAGCCTTTTTGACAATTGCAGCAAGGATATTGTGCTGGTTTACATGCCAATGACATATATTTATAGTTAAGATTTAAAAAACGGTCCGCAACTACGATATTACTCACAATATTGTGATTTCGGACCTGACCGCATTCGTAATTTTCCATAATTTTAGGTTATTATGACTGCATTTTCCCACATCGCAACGCATCTCAGCGATACCCCCAATTGCGACTGCGACCGTGACTACAATTTAAATCCCTAATTCATGGGAAAAGGTTTGTTACGCCAACCCTTGCTTTAACTGTTGCATTAAAAGAGGAACTCTTCACTGAACCTTATCATGAAATCAATTGGCGACAAAGTACGCCATCAATGCGCAAAGCTATGTTCTAATTTTCTCAGTTTGAATATAAGACTTCTGTTTATACACTTTTTAAAAGACATTTCAAAGTTACTTTTCTTCAATAGTGGAATTCACTGTTTTGGGAACTCCACTCCAAAAAAAAAAAGAGGGGAAGTGCATCGATGTGCTATTATAAGAGGAAGTGTATCAAGCTTTCTTCTAAAGAAGTGCATTTTGTTGAATACACTCTTTATAGAACACTTCCAAGTTACTTCCCTTCTGAATGTGGGGATCCACAATTATGTTAATTGATATCACTATCTTCTGAATGTGGAGATCCACAATTATGTTAATTGATATCACTATCTAGAGTGCATGATGTACCCATAAAATTGAAAGTATATCAACCTTTTCTCTACGAGAAGCTATTCCTCTAGCAAAATCCATTTTAAGGTACTTTGAAATTTCTTTTCCTTCGAAATTGTGAAATTCCACAATTTTGTAAATATCAAGGTAAAGTTCATAATATACTCTTAGATTAGAAACATATCCGACTTTTCTCTAAATGAATGTATATAACAAAATATTAAATTTTATGATTTATAGAGAAAAAGTGACTTCGAAGTATTTTAAATGGAATGTATGCAGCGGAGATCTAAAAATGAATTATGCTAATATACGCCTTTGGAGATATATAAGTTAACCTGCTAATTGTGCGTATTGTTAAATATTTTAGGAGGATCGTTTCTTTAGTCCTAACTTTATACAAAACATGTTTTGGGATACTACTTGATCACAGAGCCTTTACTTACACGTTGGCCTTTCAAAATGTTGACCAGACAGAAGGCTTTGGAAGTAACGATAAATCATATTCATTACAAAGATGAAAATAGTAGATATATAACCGTTGGTTCTGTCAGAAAGGTATATATGTTGCGATCAGAAGTCAAAAGAAATTAAAAGATATACATACATGTGTATAATGATAAATTATTAAGTAAATTACACTTGTTTCTCCTCTAAAATTTAATTTAATTTAATGGTATTCGCCCTTTTTTAAATATTAAAAAAACATACACTTACCAGCGTTTTTCTTTTAAGAAATAAGAAGTAAAGAAAGTGAACATAAAAAGAAAATGGAATCTATGTTACTTTTTCAAAATAGAAGATTTATAAATATAATTACAACAAATTTTAGGAGAATAAACTTAATTTACCTGGAATTATATTACATTCTCCAGAGAATATAAAAAAATGTTCGTTTTAAGTATTAATGGGGTTACTTTGTGCAGTTTCTATGCGCGCTTGCTTGTTGGATTGAGGATCTCAATGTGGAGGGTTTTAAGAAGCATCTTGCAAGGATGCCTGCTTACTTATCGGTTGCAGAAGATGGATTGTTGGTGCAAGTTAGTATATATATCTCTAATTAATCATGCATTCGTTATTTATATCAAGAATCTGAATAAAATTATTATAATTTTTTATTAAAAATTTAAATTTCTCTCGATACTAGTCATTCCTTTCGGTAGGTAACCATTCATGAAAAAATATCTTCACATTCAAAAACTAATTCGGTCATTACTATTAGGATTGAATGGACGGAACAGTAATTTTTGAGTGACCATTTTTTAACAATATCAGTATGTCACTGATTCCTTATCGTGGGATGAGACTGGGAGAGCCTTTCCCTCACTTTGGGCTGCCAAAAAAAAATATGATACTTCATTTCTTATTATCTATTCCCATTAACTAATTTCATATATATTAAAAAGTTAAATTTAATTCATTTTTCAAAATTATTCTTTAGTTATTTATTATTTACAAAGTCCAAAAAAGTTTAAAATAGATAATAAAATATGATAGAACAAATACATTGAAATATTTCAAAAAGAATAATAAAGCATTTATTAATAAAATAAAAGAATAAAATTATAAAAATATATTTAATACTTCATTAAAATTTTAAAATAATAGATAAAAAATAATTTTTTAAAAATATAATAAATAAAAAGATGGAAGGAGTAATAAGATATTATCACTGTTTTACCTTTGTTTTTTTTTAACAATGCAATAAGATAATATAGATATATAACCATTTTTTAAACGCCAATGCAAATATAATTATATCATTTATTTAAGAAATATATATAAATGCTAGTTTAAATGCTCCATGGGAAGGCTGTCAGCGGTCACCTTTGGGACCAGACCCTTTCCCCCCAAGCTTTGATAGCCTGCAATTTGACTGAGGACTTGGGACCCACGCTTAGGAAAGCACAAGACTTCTTGAAAATATTTCAGGTATGTGTATATATATATATAAGCCATTTTTTTTTAGGTTGTTTTTCCTTGAGCTCAAAATTAATTAATGTTGGAAATTAAAATTTTGAAGATAAGGGAAAATCCATCTGGTGAGTTTAAGAAGATGTTCCGCCACACAACCAAAGGAACATGGACGTTTTCTGATCAATGTCATGGATGGCAAGTTTCAGATTGCACTGCTGAAGCTTTGAACGTGGCTGCCTTACATCCTATCCTACTTATATATGTGGGAATCTCTATCTTTCATATTTATACGCTGATGTTAATAATTTCTATTATTTTATTTAAATAAAAAATTTATATTATTAATTTAATAATAAAAATTATTATAATTAATTTACTATTATTAATAATTATTTTTATTAATACATATATTTATTATATAAATTAAAAAAATATATAAAGTTAACTTAAATATTTAAAACTAATATTTCTATATAAAATTGCTTAAATTTCATACATACACAATATTATGAAAATGAGATAAGTGAAGTGTAACTGCTCTCAATCCCTTATTAATTGTCACGCTTAACCAGTTTTTATAAAAATTATGAAAGTAATTTATTTTGTTTATTTTTAATTAACTTTCTAAAACTACTCTTTGATTAAAAAAAAATTATTTCACTTTCATTTTTCTCTTTATTTGAAATTTATGATTAAATTTAAATGCATAATAAATTTCTTTCCCTCTTTCATTTCATATATAAATTCTAACATGATTGAAAAATAGAAAAAGAAAGGTGGAATAAATTTGTTTAGATATTTTAAAATTAAAGTGTATAATAATGAAGTATTTATTAATGAAATAGAATGATAAAATTAAAAAATATATAATACTTTATTAAATTTTTAAAATAACAAATAATAAGAGGCAGAGAGATTAATAAATTATGCATTTACATTCAAAAGTAAAACATGAAATAATTAACTTCTTAGAATAATAATAGAATTTTCAATTATATTTTAACCATTCCCGACGGTGAATTCATTTTTATATAAAAGGAGTGTTCTCGTTTGATGCAGTCCAATAACGTGTATGGCATATCTAATTAGTTCCTTCTAAATTGTTCCATTTTTTTTTCTTTTGGCTTTTTAATTTTCTTTAAACAGTGTTGTCTACTGCTTTCTCCGATGCTGAGAAATACTAGGGGAGAAGCTGGAAGCAGAGGGAGGCTTATCAAGCTGTTAATGTCATACTTCCACTCCAATTTAATTACCATACTGTCCTCTTGTTATTTATTTCAAGTTTTTATTTTTTTCTATTTTAATAATAAGAGTAGTAATTCATTATATATAAGTAAAATCTAGAATTTAAACTCCAAATATGATCAAAAGTGAATTCTCTAAGGATTCCTTTGGTATAACAATTTTTAGAATTAATTTTATTTTATTTTAATAGAAATAATTTCACTTTATTAATTTCCAAATAAATTTTATTATTTGAAAAATTTTATCAACAATAATATTTTAATTTATTATAAATGAATTTTTTGTTTGAAATGTATTAAAAGTCCATAGAATTCAATTAAAAATATTTTAATGGTATAAAGTTAAATACAATATTAGAAATTAGATAAATTTTTATATAATATATGTTTTAGGTCAAATAAAATAAATTCTAATGAAATTCTTGCAAAATTTGATAGATTTGATGATGACAAAAAAATAGTTAAAATAAGAATCATAAATAAAATAAAATAAAATCTAAGCTAGACACCATTTAAAAAAAATACAATTGAAAACATTAGTACAGAAAAGCTTATCAACATTAAGTGTTTAAAGGATTTTACATCAAAATACAACTACCAAGTGTCATAGTGAATATTTTATGATGTCAGTTACAAAACAATCATAAAAAGGAAAACAATGTCAGTTCTTGTAATAAAAATGTCATTTTTTTAAGAATAGACTACTTAGTAACTAATGCAAAGTTAAAGATGTTAGTTTTTAACAAGTAATCAACATGAAAAAATTGCCAATTTTTTTAAATCAGTTTTTCTGCTTTCTCAATAGAATATTTATAGTCAAAATTGAATAAACTCAACATCTCATGCAAAAATATATATTTTGAGCTAATAACATTGAAAAGTCATAACTTTGCATTTCATTATCTATTTAGGGTAAATTTTATATCAATTTCAAGTAACTTTTTGAGATTTATCCATCTCTCCTTGCTAAATTTGTAAAAAATGACTATTTTCATAGATTTTTTCCATCTTTTCATTGTTCAAATGCTTTGATTTTAACTGCAATATTTTATGAAACACATAATAAATATCTAACACTCAAATACAACTCTAGAAATTATACAAAGGAAATACAAATAAAAATTTCTTAAAAAAACTTATGCAAAAGATCATGAAAATGGAAAAGACAAGGGTTTGAGAGAAATATAAGTAAGAATAAACATCTCTTATATTTTGAACCAATATGACATTTGCTTCGTACTCAATGTTAGTTAAAGGAGTATTGGTAATTCACTAACATCTGGTGGAAGATAGAGGAATATCTAGAGTTTTGTAGAAGGAGTTAGATGGAGATAGAAATTGAGCTTAAAAACAAATAAGAAGGAAGGGAAAAGTGATAATAAGAAAAATAAAAGATGTGTTTTATTTATTGCATAAAAATATGTTTTATTTGTTGGACAAAAATATCACTATATCAAGAGTTCTTACATTAGCTCATATGGAGTTTTAAGCACAAATTTGCTTAGAGCTTGCTTCAAAAAACATATGAGGCAATTTTCAAAGTAACACTCTATAAAATTTGAGTAAAAAAGAGTGCATAACATACTTCTTAACATCACCATAAGAAAATAATAGATTTACAATGGAATTTTAGGGTGAAAATTTTTCACCCTAAATTGATACTAAATTTGTAACGAATTTTTTGTGTCAATTTCTCTGAAATTTTTTAAAATTTGAGATAAAATTTAGGACAAAATTTCCAACCCATAATAGAAACCATCCTAATTCGGTCCCAACCACAAATTTGTAAAAAAAATTTCAACTTTTTTCCACCTAAATACTCTTAAACTCAAAATAAAATTTAGCAACATGCTTTTTTCTTCAATAAAGTGACCCTGAAAAAAATTTACCTAACCCTTACTCACTTACCTAAACCTTTTTCTCCACCATCAAGGGATCTCTAACAAAACTTCTTTCACTCACCCAAAACCTTTCCTTTACTAACAAGGGATTTTTGGTGATCTCCCACCCTAGTCCATTTTCTTTCTAATATTCATTGCTTCACTATAGAGAAAGATTAATGGTTGAAGCAGTAAGAAGTAAAGCTATCATTTCATCAGTTGCAAGATATTTCAAGCTCTATTGGGATATGTTATTGAATTTTAGAGGCACAAATACCTATGACTCCTTCATTAGAAACCTCGATGATTCACTTTTGTATTGTAGGGTTTAAGTTTTCAAGGACAGCGATAGATTAGATTGCGGTGGTGAGATTGCATCAAATATTCTAGAAGCTATTGATGATTTTGCAGCTTTTATTACCATCTTTTCTCCAAATTATGCTTCATATTGATAAAATGAAACCTTATACATATCATAATAAAGGTATTTATAAACTAATGGCCTTGAATGGTTGGTTGCACATTGGTATCATGGATGGCCATCTTATGGAGTGGGTGGTTACTAGATGTCTAAGTGGTTTGGGAAGTTGGCCTACCAATATTAGAATAATTGCCCATAATCACCTATTCTTTCTCTATTTTTTCACTATATTTAACTAATGATTACATCAGTTGCCTATCCTTTTACCTAGTCTCTAGTCAACCCTATGGTTATTTTGGAACACTTAGCATGAAATTTATTTTTTCACAAACTTAGTCTTTGTCTTTCTTTGATTAAATGAATCAAAGTTGGCAAAATTTGTAACATAGGTGTAATATAAACCCCCTATTTTCATTTTCCTATTGGAATTAAATGGATGTGAAACCAAACCTTTTTGAATCTTTTTGACTTAAGGATATCCAAAAGAGTTTTCTTGACTTTTGGGATGCACCAAAAGATTTGAAATGGACTAACATATTATCACTTATAAAATTTTTACCTTCTAAGACTCAACTATTTGCTCATTCAGATTATGGAAGTCTTTTGGTTTAAGAAACTTCCAAAATGACACTATCTTAATGGATATACCTTTCTCATGCTTCCAATAGGCATATCTTCTAGGATCTGCTTGGGGACACTTGATTAACTAGGGTTTATTTGTTGCTTTGCAATGTTTATGCTGCTTGAGGTGAATCATTATGAGAAGTGTACATATTGTACTTTCCTCACATCTTTTTGATGTAATATTTAGGTGTGAATAGTCACAATAAAGGTCCACTAAAATTCATTCACAATCTTTCCTTTTAATGTCATGACCCAATTTCAGACTATTATAACCAACATAAAGATATCAATTAGATATCTCTACTAGCCATTTTATATAATCAATTATTTCTCAAGATATGAACAATGCAAAGACATAAGATTCAGTAATATTTTTTTAACTTTCTTTGTAAATCCTTTCTAAAACTTTTTCTTCTTTTAATATAATTCTATGACCTTTAGACAATTTGATTTATTTATCATTTAATAATAGGTCAAATATTTGATCAACCTTATTAATATTAAAAAAATAAACATTTTTACTAATTTGATCCATTTTATTTGTTCTATCAACATATTTTTGTAAAGAACGTATGTAAAGAGGGTTAGGTATAAGTTCAGTGAAATAAATCTCATTTTCACTTTCTTTATACGACTCTTTCATAACAAACATAACCTTTTCTTTTCTGAAGTGTGATTGGTGCAACTTTCTATTCTTTTCATATTGCTATTACTTGATTTGTTAGACCTTTTGGCCAACAAAGTCATATCAATAATTAATGTTTTAGTTTACTAACTTCTTATGAATAGCATAGTCGATGGCCACCATTGTTATTTTCATGATTTTATTTTTAGAAACTTAGGTAAAGCATTTGCTTCTTGTCCATCAAAATCTATATAAGTAGTCCTCAGCCAATTCTATAGGGCTTCTTTTCATATTGAATAATTTAACTAACCCTAATTCCATATCTCTATGATAAAATTGATCGTGGAATATCTATTCCATCTAAGCCTATAAGTGTATTGAATTTGGTGGCAATCTTAAATATAATGAAAATGTTGTCTAGGTTAATGACAAAAGGAAATGCCTTAGTTTCAAATTTTTGTTTAAGGTTAACTCCATATGATTAGCTGTAGAACTTGTTATATGCTTAATGGTTGATTAATTGTCATCAACTAAAAAAAGTGGTGAATTTTAGCATCATAAACCCTTGACGAAGCTCAAGCCAATGGATTATCCCAGGAAATCTCTTTCCTAATTGAGTTATACATTCTGCACACCTAATTAGTTCAGCAATCTTTCAACTAAAACTTCCAAGTTCTGACCTTGACCTTGGCCTTGGTGATTTTGATGTGTTTAGTTTTATTGATGGTTTGATATTTCTTGGTTCAATTATTGAGCATGATCCCAAGCACCTATGTTGTAGGCCTTTTCTAGTTTGTTTACCTCATATTACTAGTTTTACTTAGCCGTACTCAAGTTGTTTAGCCTTGACATACTCAAATTTAAATGATTCTATTTCAATTTTTTCTTTTTCTAACTATTGGCCCTCACTCTATTAGGAAGCAATTTATTGTGCAATCCTGTCTAATGTTCAATTCACTTAATTCGCTTGTTGTAAGAGCATATGGACCATATTATAGTTACTTTTATATATTTGCTATCATATTATGGCCAAACATTGCAAGTTCAAGTTACAATTATAATTTTTAGCTTGATCTATTAAAAATACATTAACCTAGTTGACCTAAGCATTTTAACCATTGAACATAATTACTTGATTATTTTCATTGATAGTCAACATGTCATAGGGCATTCCATCATAGAACCCTGTAGACTTGTTAGTATTACTCATCTAGCTATTATTTAACCTATTGTTATAGGCATTTTTGCTATTCTAACTTACTTGTTTGTGATGATTACAGGATCATCTCTCTTATATACATTCAATTAGTTTTATTAAGTATTATTAATAGAATTACTTTGCTCATTAGCATTTTGGATGGCCTTTAAATTTTTAGAGCTCTTGGTCATGGTCTTCAATTGTTGGGTCTAGTTAAGGTGTTCTAAAAGTCTTTTTTTATAACAAAGGGTTTTCATGAAGGGACCTAGAAGAGGAAGACAATATAGTTATACTTACTAATGATATGATTGTACCACTCTTAATTGCATGAATAGAAAGGTGTTATATTTTAAATACCTTAATTGTGTTCTATTAAGTATACCACTTTGTTTTCTTGTTAAAATTGCAATGTGATAAGAAAGAGTAATTTTAAAAATTCATACAAAATTTATGGTCCAAGCACATAATATACTAGCAAAAACCTAACATAAAAATCATGCAATCCGAGTATAAATGATACAAGTGGAAGCAATGATCAATTAAGGAACAAATTATATAAATATTTAATGGTAATTAAACAAAATATATAAGGTGCAAGTAACTCAATTAAAAAATTAATGTTGACAACAAGAGTCCTTGCAAAGCCTTGTTTGAGGATAGGAATGCTTTAACTAGGTTAGAAACTTTAGAAAGATTCTTGGTTGCTCTCATTGTAGGAATTATCCTAGAGGAATTATGTGAAGCTACTTAGAGTGGTAGCAAAATAGCTATAAATTATAGGCTAAAAGAGTGTCGGATGTATGAATGCAATGTGCACAGTAGTTTTTATGTCATTAAAATGGCAAAATAGAGCCTTTTACATATCACAATGAAGGTATTTATGAATTCATGGCCTTGGATGGTTAGTAATACATTGGCATCATATATGCTTAAGTTATAGAATGGGTGGTTGCCATATGTTTAAGTGGTCTAGGAAGATGGAGCCCTATTATTGGAATAGTTACCCATGATCTTTATTCCTTTTCTATTTTTTCACCATTTCAACTAATAGTTACATTAATTATCTATCTTTTTGGTTAATCTCTAATTAACCCCTAATTATGTCACAAAATTTAGCTCTCTCCTTTTGATCGCATGAATTAGAGTTGCTAAATTATCAAATTTTGTAAAATAGATGTAACAACTGGCTTTTAGGAATAGAAATGGAGATTCATAATTTTCAAATTGGAGCTTTCCTCATTTCTCATTTTCTTATGAGTTTGAAGATATGATAATGGCATTTTGGTTTTACCTTTTATTATGATTATTCAATGTTATGATTAAATGATTGCTATTTGATGGAAAAGTGTCCTTTTGCTATTTGTAGGACTTCTTATAAGCTAAGTGTTATTTCTTCTTCCTACATTCTTTCTATTTTTTTAATGACCATTGTTGAATTGAAAAAGGTCTGCATGTTAAGCCAACAAATTTGATAACTAACTTTCCATCTATGTATAATAAAAATATAGCAATGGTACAAATTTTTCATGTCTAAATATTATAAGAAATTAACTTTCTTCCTACATATAACACATATATGACAGTGGTATAAGGAAGGGAAATGAAAGATGTATTATATTACAAGCAAAGTAACCTCAAAGGTAGAGGTTCATATTGTTAGTTAGTCATTTGTACACACTAGATTTAGCTTTGATCAATTGGATTATGTTCATTTATCTGCTTGAAGGCCTAAATAGGTTATATTTTAGTTCCGATGAAGGAGATTAAGACCATTGGATAACTCAATCTTTGCTATTAGATAATGTCATTTCCTCTTG
This sequence comes from Sindora glabra, assembly GCA_020226215.1. Classification (NCBI taxonomy): domain Eukaryota; kingdom Viridiplantae; phylum Streptophyta; class Magnoliopsida; order Fabales; family Fabaceae; genus Sindora; species Sindora glabra. The sequence goes on from CM035229.1 coordinate 42,682,440, forward strand.
TTAGTAGAGATTTCTCCTCTTTTGATTCATAAGCAATGATACAAGTTAAAATTACCTTTCTAATGATATTGAGTTTGAGGTTATATTGCTAGAGGTATCTAGAGATCACATATCTCAAGTTCCTTTCCTAATGGAGAAACATTGGAAGCTAATTTCTTTTATCATGACATACATACATATAATAATAACTCTTTAAAATTTTTATGGAAAAAGATTTTGTTCAAAGAAAGAAAAGGAAGGATCACTTATCTAGGATAAGCAATCCTTAAAGAAAATATTCTTATAATTTTGTTAATGTTCTATATGCAAATTTGTTATTGTAATTACCATAATTATGAATCTACTTTATTTGTATCCACTACAAAGCAACTTGTAATAAATCTAGCTTTGTTGCATGTAATAGTTAACAAACTTGAGATATTATTTTCATAACTTGGAAGTAAGGAAATGTAGGGAATTTGCATGAAAGTTTTTTAAAAATTTATTGGTTTTAACCTTCATTAAAATAATAAGAGAAATTTTGTTCCAAAACTTTTTGAATAGTTTTATCCTATACTATGCATTAACATTATCATCTTTAAGCACATTTAGTTATGTGTCTATAAGATGACTAAACTTTAGATGCAATTAAATTTAAAACAATAGCCTTTTATTTTTCTTTTTCTATTAACATTGTTGTGAAACTTTATGAAACATTTTTGTTTAAGTGATTGAACCCTCAAAATGAGCTATCAGCCATTGAAAGTACCATTTTTTGTTTTTCATTTACTTGTATGGCTTTCAATATACTTCGTATAAAGAAAAAAGAGAGGATTTTATTCATCTCAACTTGTCAAAATGCTAGGACATCAGTGATATTGATTTATTTTCATTAACAAATGGTGCTCAAAATTTGGAAAAGCTTATCCTAGCATACAATATGGCTATGATGTAGAATCTCTTTCTCTATATGACTATATCAGTCATTTAATGTACTAATTAAGCATTTTTCCACATTTATTGCATTTCCTTGTGCTCCAATTACTGTTGATCTTGCAAAATCTTTGTGTAACTTTCCTAGGCTTCATTCAGTTAAAATAGATGGTTGTCTAGTTTTGTGAACTAATTAAGCATGAGACTCAATGTTTCTTTTTTTATTGGTACTTATTTAAATGAATTAAAACATGTTTCAGGTGGATAGTGTAATTTTTTGATGTATTGAATAATCCACATTTTGCAGTCTTTTATGCTTTTGATTGTTTGAGTTATAAATTGAGCAACTTGGAAAACATGGTTTTAAAAATAAATAAATAAATAAATCAATTTTGTTATCTTTATAATGTTAAACCATTTTTCTCAAGGCTTAAATGAAGATTGACACTCATGGTATATATAGCAGTGGATGAAGTATGTTCTTAAAAGGCAAAATTTAATAGATGGCATTAATTTTTATTTAATATTTACTCAAGTATCTATGGTATCTCTTGTGTGCATATGCTTATGTGATAAATAATTAAGGAATTGAAAATTTGATAATAAGTCACTAATTAAATTAGCTATTAAAAATTTATTAATCTTATCCTTAGGTAAAATTAGGATTCCTGATTTCACTACCTTCTCTCACAACTATTTTTGTTTTTAAAATGGTTTGCTTTGTGCATTTCAAAAACTATCACTTGTTTATATCAAATTAATAAATGTTTTGGTTGTAGATAGAAGTGAACATAGTTTCAATTTAAAAATGTGAAAAAGGTTTAAATTGTAAGGGCCAATTGGGTTATAGCACATTTGATTTGAACTTGAATGAGAATATCCTTGATGATGAATTTGATAATAATTGTTTGACCTATGAATAGAAAAAGTTATATGTCAATTGGTACTACTATACTTTGGTTTGGGCTTGTATTTTTAAAGCATTTATTCTAATGCAATATAAAAAATATTTTTCCAAAATTAATTTAGTAATAATTTTGAAATGCTAACTACATGCTTATGCTAGATATAATGACTTGTCCTCATTCTCTCATGTGGGGTGTAGGAACAAACAAGATTTAAATTGATAATGAGTGGGTTATTAACGCTACAAGAACTAAAAGCATTGCTTATTTAATTAATCATTATTCAATATGAAAAAAAGCCATTTAGCATTGATTGTTTAATGCATTTTATGCCGATTACTACTAGACAAACATACTAAATTTGTTGTATGTTTGGTATATTCAATGTTAGTTTTTAAACTGACATTAAATACTTATAATGTTTGTTTTTTTTATTTTTTTAATAAACTTGATGTGTTTAGTTCTAGTATATCATTGAATAACTGAAATATGATGTTGGTTTTTTTATTTTGTAATTGATATTGATAATCAATTTTTCATAACTTAAATTTCAATTAAGATGTCAGATTTTTTAAATAACCAATTTTTATTGTGTAATAGGATAATGGGTTTATGAAATAACTAACATTATTTATTTATTTTTTAATCTTTAAGAATTCTCCTAAATCTCACTACATCCAAAGTAGTGTTCGAACCTAATTAAAGAATATAGCAACTCGTATTACTATACAACCTAATTATAGAATCCAATAAATAATATTACTATACAAGTAGTAATAACAACATCTTAAGCCCTATCTCAAGGTCTCTATATTCAAAATTAATATCTCAAATATAATAAATCAAAAAAAGATGATAAATGATACAGTTATTAGGATCTGAGTAGTAAAAGGCATATAATATGTAGATGTTGTAAAATCTAGAAGTAATACCTTTAAATGTTGGAAAGGAACTTACATTGTCCTCTATTGACATGACCATTGACAAAAATGCTTGTAAATCTCATTATGACAAAATAAAGGCAGAAGGACATTAGAATTAATATTATAGGTGAAAAATTAACATAATATGCTTCTATTGGAAAGAAAATTATTACTTAGCTTTGGTTGTATCATGTGATGTTCAAGTTGCTCATGTTATCCAAACACTTTGTATAGAAATACTCATTAACTTACTTTTGTTAGAAAAAAATCTGCCACCATTTCTTCAAAAAACTCTCATCATCCAAAACCCTAAATATTGAAATGAAAAATAAAAAATCCAAATAAATTACATAATACATAATAAGTAGACATTCTTAATTAGTTTAGAAGAGAATTGAGGCATTCAAATAGACCTTAACATTAAGAGGAAGACACTAACAAGAATGAATAAATGGTTGAATTCAAGCTAAAATGATTTTTTATGTGAAGAAATTATGATGAACTTCTTACTTACAAAAGAAAACCAATTAGTTAATCATTTCATAAGACACTCTCTTTCATAGGGAATATGGTTTTCCTTTGTAATATAATTGCAATTTGGCATCCCTACTTTCATTTTCATAAGTTTGGAGGAGAGTAAAATGGTGTTGCTTAAGTATTCCATGTTGATTATAAACTAAAATTGATGACATAAGCTTAATAATATTTTATTTTTCCACATCAATTGTACATTAAAATTGACATGGATTTTCACTTTATTAATTTATTACCTTAACTACCCCAGACATAATTGTACTCTTTCACGTCTGTTATTGTATTATCCACATTAGTTATTAATAAACAATTGACATGATATATTATTTTTTTAAGTATACTTCTATTATTACCCTAAAGACAAAAAAAAACTTGTTATATAAATAGTGGGGTGGATACACTTTTTGATGCAAAAAAAGCTCCATCTTTTAAACAACATTAAATTATACAATAGCACATAGAAATGACTTTTGTAATGCATATAAAACAATATATACATTTTCATTTACAATTAAGTCCTATAAGTTTACATTTGCCAACATGCCCACATGCCAGTGCTTGTATCATTCCCAATTCATATGCAACCTGTTCCTCTTATAAGGCTACTAAATCTTTTGTACTATAGAGTTTTATGTTTCTTTTGAAGAATTACGTGCTTTACCTATTTTTCATAAGTGTTTACTTTATTGAAATTCAAACAAATTACCTTATTAGGCATTTCATTACTTTTCATATGCTAGACCATGCTAGCTATGTATTTATACACATAGTATCCATTTTTCATGTTACCTTTTTGTCTAGGGCACTATAACAAATCAACATAAAATAGTGTTAATTTCTTGTAACAATAATCAATTTCTATATTAGGTACTCAAACATCCATAAAAATGTTACCTTTACTACCATCCATTCAACATTGACCATGGTGGACATTGCATCCTATAGTATATATTCATTACCCTTATCAATGTCTTCTTCCAATCCTGGCATAGTCCATGCTCTAATAGATTAAGCAAGAACATTTTTTACTTTAAATAGACAATGCTCAGTATCTAGTGGTGACTATGACATCATTAATATTAAAGTAAGATAATAGAGGAAAAAAATATAACCAAAGCTAAATTAAAGCCTATCCTTGCGCCCATATACCTTTAGTAACATGGTACTATGTAGCATTGTCATAACTTATTCATTCTCATGGTCTCATTTATGTACTTGTTCTAAAACTCCAAGGTTATCCCTAAATTCTACACCTTGTTTGAATTTAGGAAATTGAAATCGGAACCTAAGTTCCTCTCTTTGACATCACAATGCAAGTGCTTATAATTTGTAAAATGAATGAGCATTAGAATTCATACTATTTGATATGTGCACAAAATTAAGGAAGACTTAAAAGATAAAGATTAACTCACCTAATCCAAGTCATGACAATGGAAACATCAAAATCTTCCCCATTAGAAGCTACAAAATAAGATCTTTGGACAGGAAAATGTCGTCAATGTATCCTATAACATCTTTGCTTAGAGATAGCAAAATGATCCTATCATTTGAGATTTTCTCTACAATGGATCAAATCTTCTCTTAAGATATTCCCTCCTTTCCTTTTCATTGAAGATAAGCTACCAAAGTCTTTCATTCTTTGGACTTGACATCTGTAACTCCCTTACTTATTAATACCTTAATCCTCATTAAATAGGTAATTATTGCATACTAATTTGCCTTCTGCTCTAAGCTAGCTCACAATACCTCATACAAAATAGGCAAGGGTCATGTAATTATACAAAAATTTCAACTTACAAAGCATACATCCATCATTTACAATATCACCAACTATACAATTATTTTTAATACAACTTCAAATCTTTATTTTCCCTTGTCAAGAGGGTCTCTAGAAGCATCACCTGGAATGGTTAGTAACAATACAGAAACATAAGAAATAAAGTTTCCCAGTAGCTAGCTATTTTCATAAAAATATATCAAGCCATTCCAGATCCTCAAGCAAATAAAACGTACATTTCAAAATCAATTAAATCATTTATCATCTCACTCCATACCGTTGTAAGAAATATGCACTGCACGCAGCAATTATCAAGCCCATTCAAGGACTTGTATAGATATCTAGATGGCCATCACAGATAATCGTACCTAGGCCTCAAGCACAGGATTTTCACTGTCTTCCCGGGGTTATCGGGCAGTAGGCCTCACATACAGCATTTACTGTCTTCCCAAGGTAATCGGGCCATAGGTACCGCACACAGCAATTGCATTATCATCCCAGGGAACTCGGGCCATAGGCCTCACACATAGCATTTACTGTCTTCCCGGGATGCGCACACAGCTATTTCATACACATTCCATACAATGGCATAATATACAGAAAATCATGTAACAGAAAACAGAGCTTAAGGATAAAGCTAGCTACTGGGAAACTTTGTTTCTTATGTTTCTGTATTGTTACTAACCATTCCAGGTGTTGCTTCTAGAGACCCTCTTGACAAGGGAAAATAAACATTTGAAGTTGTATTAAAAATAATTATATAGTTGGTGATATTGTAAATGATGGATGTATGCTTTGTAAGTTGAACTTTTTGTATAATTACATGACCCTTGCCTATTTTGTATGAGGTATTGTGAGCTAGCTTAGAGCAGAAGGAAAATTAATATGCAATAATTACCTATTTAATGAGGATTAAGGTATTAATAAGTAAGGGAGTTACATTCTTGGTATCAGAGCTTAAGGATAAAGCTAGCTACCTTTTAAAAGCTTCCAATAGTGATGTTTCCTTTGCCCTCACTTAAAAACTTCTTTACAATTCCCCTTGCCTTTCTAACTTGTCACTTCTTAGTCTACATAAATACACATCATAGTTCTTATTAGAACATCATCATTCTCCTTAAACCTCATGTATTCTTCACTTCCTCCACATTGATAAATGCACAAATGCAAGTTCTATGTGCTTCCACATTTATTTAGATGCTCTATATTTATTTTCAGGCTTTGGAATGACACAAATATGCATTAGAAAAGGATCCGGGGCAAAACCGTGCAAATCATGAAGAATTGAAACTAAAATGTTCACTTGACAAAGAACACGGGGTCCCCATACCCCGTGTTTAGGGCCGTGTTTCTTTCTGGATCACTTCAAGGCTTCACTGGATTGCTCGACAAAGAACACGGGGGTGAACACGGGCCGTGTCATACCCCGTGTATCTTACTGCCCTTCAGTTCTGAGGTAAACATGGGGAGTGTCGCACCCCGTGTAACACACTGATCAACCTTCGATGAAGAACACGGGGTACAACACGGGACGTGTTCTACCCCGTGTACATCCCCAGTCTTCCAAAAACACAATTTAAATGGCTAAATCTCCTTCCCTTCTTCTTTTTCACATTCAAGGTTTTGGCTTCTCAAAAGGGAGGTTTCATACACACTTTCATAATTCCAAATTTCATCTTAATTTCATTAATTTAGCCAAATTCCAAACAAATCATGTCAAATACATACATGCACCATCATGCCTCTAAAATCCTAGTGTGTGCATCATGGTTTCTTGTTGTTTTTACACCAAACCAAAGCCATAGATCAACATAACAACATCCAAAATACTATTAGACATGTTCAAATCATCCAAAACTTCATGGTCAACCACCTTTGATCACACCAACATCAAGACTTCAAGAAACTAAAAAGAGTACATTAAAGAGCTCTTAGAGGAGAACATTTTTACCTCTTGCTGCAACTTGAAAATCCTCACTTTAGAGCTCACCAAACTTGATCAAACTTGAGCTTTCTTCAATCTAAACATACCAATAGATAGAGCTTGATGAGAAGAGCAACTTTCCCTTCTACACCTAAGCCTAAATCTCACTATATTTGGGTGAAAAAGTCAAAAGAAATTTTCTCTCTCTTCCTTCTCTCTCTTGCACGTCCAAGCTGGTTTTCATGGAGGTGTTCTACGGTTTTGGAGAAGAAAGGAGAAGGAAGAAGAGCTTTCATGAAGCTTCAAGGGTATAATGGTCCTTTTTGACATTTCCAAGGGTATTTTAGTCTTTTTTCACCAATTAATAAGGCTATTCTTGCCATTTTCTTCTAATAATGACACTTGTCATGTGTCCATTGGCCTCACTAAAAGAAAATCACATATCACACCCTAAATTCTTGGTTATTCATATTAGATCCCAATTTCTTGGTTATTTTCCACTTTAACCACACCGATTTTGCACTTTTGCAATTTAGTCCATAGGGTTTCTGTCTGTTTAAAATTCCTTACACTGTTAGACTTAGACAACTTCCCTTTTTAGGATTTTCTAACCTCCTCTGATCATTTATACTGTTTAGAAAAATTAATTCTTTTCCTACTACCATTTTTCCTTTCGAATTTTATTTACCTTTACACTTAATTCCTTTCACCTTAAGATTCACCCACTAAGCTAATTCAAACGTGCTCTTCATTTCTACAGTCTCAGAATTTAGAGATTCAAATGATAGAATTAAAAATTCAGGACATTACAACTCTACCCCCCTTAAAAGAATTTTATCCTCAAAATTCAAGATACATACCTTAAGTAAAGAGATATGGATACTGATTTTTCATATCTTTCTCAGTTTCCCAGGTTGCCTCCTCCTCTGTCATGTTTCTCCATAATACTTTTACTAAAGGAATAATTTTATTCCTTAGTTGCTTCACCTGTACATCCAAGATTCTTTCTGGTTCTAAAGTAAATGATAAGTTCTCATATATTCTCAATCCTTCATAATTTATGACATGTGAGGGATCAGGATGATACTTTTTCAACTGAGAAACATGAAACACATCATGCAATTGTGACAATTTAGGAGGCAAGGCAATTCTATACGCTAATGGTCCCACTCTCTCAGTGATTTGAAATAGACCAACATACCTGGGATGGAGTTTCTTAATTCTGAGTGATCTGCCTATACCCGTAACTAGAGTTACTTTGAGAAAGACATGATCATCCACCTCAAATTCTAGGGGTCGCCTTCTTTTATCTGCATAACTCTTTTGACGACTTTGTGCTGCTAATAATCTTTCCTTGATAAGCTTTATCTGCTGAGTGGTTTGGTCCACTAGTTCTGGCCCTAAGATAGTTCTTTCATTCAGTTCTACCTAGCATAATGGAGATCTACACTTTCTACCATACAGAGCTTCATACAGTGCCATCTGTATGCTAGAATGAAAACTATTATTATAAGCAAATTCAGCTAACGGCAAATATGAATCCTAATTCCCTTTCATTTCTAGCACACAAGATCTTAACATATCTTTTAACGTCTGTATGGTTCTTTCTGATTGTCCATCTGTTTGGGGGTGGTATGCAGTACTAAATCTTAACTTTGTGCCCATTGCTCCCTGCAAAGCTTTCTAGAATTTAGAAGTGAATCTAGGATCTCTATCTGATACAATACTGTTAGGTACACCATGCAGTCTAACAATTTCATTAATATAGATCCTAGCTAACTTACCCAAAGAATATGTAATCTTAATAGCCAAGAAATTAGCAGATTTTGTAAGTGTATCTACAATCACCTAGATGCAATCATTCCCAGAGGATGTTCTTGGAAGTCCTGTAATAAAATTCATAGCTATACTGTCCCATTTCCATTCAGGAATATCCAAAGGATGTAATAATTCCAGCTGGTCTTTGATGTTCTGATTTGACTCTTTGACATGTCAAACACTTTGATGCAAATTGGGTGACATCAGATTTCATTCCCGGCCACCAGAAATTTTTCTTTAAATCTTGATACATCTTAATAACTCCAAGATGAATGGTATATCTACTTTTATGTGCCTCTTCCATAATTTCACCCCTCAAACCATCATCATCAGGTATATAAACTCTATTTTTGAATCTAAGTAATCCATCTCCAAACATGCTAAAATCCTTGGCTTCTTCTTGCCCTAATTGTTCCATCCTCCTCTTAACCAGATCATCTTTTTCTAAAGCTTTCCTAATCCTCTCTTCCAAGTTACTAACAATTCTGACTTCACCAACCATCAATGCCTCAGATTTTTCAGATACATTTAGATTTAAGTCTCTGATTCCTTCAATCAACTTATACTTTTCTACCATCAGTGACGCCATGTGTATGGACTTTCTACTAAGTGCATCCGCCACCACATTTGCTTTTCCTGGATGGTATTTAAGAGTAAAATCATAATCCTTAAGAAATTCTAACCATCTTCTCTGTCGCATATTTAACTCTTTCTGATCAAAAAGATATTTGAGGCTTTTGTGGTCTGTAAACACCTCAAACTGTGTACCATACAAATAATGCCTCCAAATCTTTAATGCAAATACAACAGCTGCTAACTCTAAATCATGTGTAGGATAGTTTTCTTTATGAGGTCTCAACTATCTGGATGTATAAGCAACTACTTTACCTTCCTGCATCAACACACATCCTAATCCTTTTCTAGAGGCATCACTGTAAATCGTAAACAGCTTACTAGAATCAGGAATTACCAACACTGGGGTAGAAGTCAATCTATTTTTCAGCTCTTGAAAACTTTGCTCACATTTATCTGTCCATACAAATGGTTGTTCCTTTCTTGTTAATTTGGTCAATGGTAGGGCTAACCGAGAGAAACCTTGGATAAATCGCTTATATTACCCTGCCAGGCCAAGAAAACTCCTTATTTCTGTCATCGTTCTAGGCCTTTCCCATTCCAGTACCACTTCCACTTTATGTGGATCAATAGATACTCCATCTTTAGACACTACTTGCCCCAAAAATTTGACTTCAGGCAACTAAAATTCACATTTACTCAATTTTGCATACAGTCTCTTTTCTCTCAAAATTTGCAAGACTATATGTAAATGAGTTTCATGTTCTTCTAGTGTCCTACAATATATGAGTATGTCATCAATAAATATAACTACAAATTGATCTAGATATGGTCTAAAAATTCTGTTCATGTAATCCATAAAAATAGCTGGTGCATTTGTTAATCCAAAAGGCATAACAAGAAACTCATAATGACCATATCTAGTTCTAAATGCAGTTTTTGGTACATCTTCATTTTTAACTTTCAATTGATGGTATCCAGATTTTAAATCAATTTTTGAGAAAATAGTGGCACCCACCAATTGATCTAACAAATCATCTATTCTAGGAAAAGGATATTTATTTTTAATTGTCACCTTGTTTAGTTGCCTGTAATCAATACACAACCTTAAACTCCCATCCTTTTTCTTAACAAACAAAACTGGTGCACCCCATGGGGACACACTAGGTCGAATGAATCCCTTTTCTAATAACTCTTCTATCTGCTTCTTAAGTTCTACTAACTCTACTAGAGCCATTCTGTATAGAGTCTTGGAAATTGGGGTCGAACCCGGTACTAGGTCAATTGCAAATTCCACTTCTCTATCAGGGGGTAGTCCACGAAAATTCTTGGGGAATACATTAGCATACTCCCTAACTACAGGTATTTTCCCTATATCATCATCACACTCAGCTTATGCAGCAAAGAAAATCATAAACCCCTTAGCATCACTTTCCAGACTACTCTCTGTACAGGTATAGTTTAGGAACATATTTTCCATAGATAACACAGAACAAGATACCTCCATATCCACAGGTATATTCGCACATACAGATACTGTTCTACTAGAACAATCAAGCATAACTCGATTGGCAGATAACCAATCCATGCCAATAATTACATCAATATCATGCAATGGTAAGCATATCAAATCAAGAACACTGCATGTACTCTCATACTGTATCACACAGTTCAAACATGCATCTGAGGTCACAACTCGATTTCCTGTGGGGGTATTCATAACCATATGATATGTCAATGTCTCAGGAATCAGATTCAAACATCCCACACTTTCATAAGAAATAAAGGAATGAGTAGCACCTGAATCAAACATAGCATTTACTAGAGAACCACATAATGTTATTGTACCTTGGATGAGTTCAGGTGATTTTCTGGCCTCCTCTTTGGATAAAGCAAATACTCGGCCTTGGGTTGGGGGTCTTCCTTGACCACCACTTGATTTCGACTGGTTAGGCCTAGCTGACACAGCCGGGCGAGATCCTGAAGAAGATTCTTCTGTCCTAAATCTACAATTTCTAGCTATATATCCTGGTTTCTTACAAATATAACATACTCTCATAAGACAGTAAATGCTGTATGTGAGGCCTACTGCCCAATTACCCCGGGAAGATAGTGAAAATCCTGTGCTTGAGGCTTAGGTACGATTATCAGTGATGGCCATCTAGATATCTATACAAGTCCTTGAATGGGCTTGATAATTGCTGCGTGCAGTGCATATTTCTTACAACGGTATGGAGTGAGATGATAAATGATTTAATTGATTTTGAAATGTACATTTTATTTGCTTGAGGATCTAGAATGGCTTGATATATTTTTATGAAAATAACTAGCTATTGGGAAACTTTGTTTCTTATGTTTCTATATTGTTACTAACCATTCCAGGTGTTGCTTCTAGAGACCCTCTTGACAAGGGAAAATAAAGATTTGAAGTTGTATTAAAAATAATTGTATAGTTGGTGATATTGTAAATGATAGATGTATGCTTTGTAAGTTGAACTTTTTATATAATTACATGACCCTTGCCTATTTTGTATGAGGTATTGTGAGCTAGCTTAGAGCAGAAGGCAAATTAATATGCAATAATTACCTATTTAATGAGGATTAAGGTATTAATAAGTAAGGGAGTTACATTCTTGGTATCAAAGCTTAAGGATAAAGCTAGCTACCTTTTAAAAGCTTCCAATAGTGATGTTTCCTTTGCCCTCACTTAAAAACTTCTTTACAATTCCCCTTGCCTTTCTAACTTGTCACTTCTTAGTCTACATAAATACACATCATAGTTCTTATTAGAACATCATCATTCTCCTTAAACCTCATGTATTCTTCACTTCCTCCACATTGATAAATGCACAAATGCAAGTTCTATGTGCTTCCACATTTATTTAGATGCTCTATATTTATTTTCAGGCTTTGGAATGACACAAATATGCATTAGAAAAGGATCCGGGGCAAAACCGTGCAAATCATGAAGAATTGAAACTAAAATGTTCACTTGACAAAGAACACGGGGTCCCCATACCCCGTGTTTAGGGCCGTGTTTCTTTCTGGATCACTTCAAGGCTTCACTGGATTGCTCGACAAAGAACACGGGGGTGAACACGGGCCGTGTCATACCCCGTGTATCTTACTGCCCTTCAGTTCTGAGGTAAACATGGGGAGTGTCGCTGTCACGACCCGACCTACTTTAGTCGTGACCGATGTAAAGATATCCAATCAGTAATCCACACTAATAAGATACCCTTACTAGCCTCCAAAGACAACACAATATCGTATGTACTTATAAAAATAATATTAGGGCGCGCTGAAAGAAAGTAGGTAATAAAGAGTTAAAATACCAAAATAATATACATATAATGGCACAAAAATATTTACAGAGATAAGTCCATCATAACTTTAAATATAGTAAACCTAGTCATCCGACTCACTACCAACTCTATTCCATACGTTCTAAGGGGTGTTGTGGCATATCCTCTGTAAGCATTACCGCGCATCCACGGATCCTTGGTCTTTATCTGAAAAGACAGTTTAAAGAAAATATAGAATGAGTATAAATATACTCAGTGAGTAATAACCTGTTATTGCCCCTTTTCAGTTTTCCCATTTAAGATTGCTTTTCTAATTAAAAGCCCAAATTTAGATATTACGTTATTTGAGAAATGACATTAGTTGGTATGTAATGTCACCTTATATCTTCGGTCCAACCTTATCCCCCGCCACCCTAAGCCCGAGGCCACTAACCTTTTCCCTCGACTACTTACCCCTCTTCTCCTTCTCTACGAAGGATGTTTTCTCCCTCCCACATTTTTGTAAGTAGAATAAACAATTGTGGGACGCCACATGCATCAACCACAATTTTCCTCGAGGAATGTGTTAAAATACCAACTATGCCATAAGTGTTTTATGCTTCATTTATCCTTCTATGCTCATTCTCATATCAAACCCTAAAGGATATTCATGTATATAAATTAAATCATTCGTATGTCATACACACAAATTAAACAATTTATGTTACACACAAAATATTTTGTATGTAGACCCTATCTAGGCAGTATAAGGGCAGGAATTATTTGAAAGATTAAATAAAATTTACTATTTCTAAAATTTTAACTCATACCACATCACAAACAGAGTGATTCATACAAATTTTTCTAGAATTTTCCTCAACCATTTGATAATCCTAAAAATTTCGTGAACAAGACAGGGCATATTCGGATTTTGTCCTGAACAGCTCCTTTTCACCATTTTATTGGGTGACCAATTCATCTCCGATTGCCCTGAAATTTTTACACAATATTAAAAACACCTTAATTGGTTTCAATAAATTTTTTCACGATTTTTCATGATCAATTTAGGCCCCAAGAAATTCGAAAACAGAAGCCAACATGAAAATGCCCTGTTTCTGGACAGTACTGATGACCTGATTTAGGAAATTCTTCTAAAATACCTAAAGGTTTCTAAAAATCCTAAAAATTTCCAAAATTCAACCTCACATCATAAGAGACCTTAAGATATTAAGAATAAAATTTTTTGATGATAAATCACCTAAGTCCCACGTGACTATTCACCAACCAGAATTTCAACAGCATTTTTCACCCTTCTTGACACCATTTCCAACATAATATTAACAATTTCTTTGCAACAGCCAAAACCACTTCCATTCTCATTATTCATGATCCAAATACTCACTTCCAACCACATAATCACATGTTCAAATCATGTTAAACTAATTATCTCAACAACTAACACAAATCATGTCCAAGAAATCATATTCCCCATGACCATCCAGCATTAGGAATTCATAAAGTGTATAACAAGCTATTACTCACCTTAAATCCTTACTTGTTTCTTCCTCCTTTCAAATCTGAATTCTAAGGGAGAGGGAGATGAATTCAAGAAAATAAAAATAAGATTTTAGAGTCAAGAGGAAGAAGAATTTCACAAGAGTTTAGGGGTATCAAAATCTACCTATTTAACTTGCCAATTTCCCTTGAATTTACTTTGTCTAGCTTCCCTTGTTGCTTCTCTTATGTGGTCATGTTTTTTGCTGGAGAGGAGGAGCAAATGTGCTGCAGCTAAGCCTCTTTTGTTTTATATAAAAATTGCTTAAAGAATTTCTAAAAAAAATCTCACAATTTTCATCAATTTCAACATTAAATTTGCCTTGGATTTTGGGGACACTTGGTGAGCTACATAGCACATCCAAGTAGCTGAGTTTCAGACCAGCAAATCATGTTTTATCCAATAAAAATGAGACACAAATTAAATTTTTTTTAAATATTACACTTTTGCCCCAAATTTTGTCATTTTCTTTCATTTTGGTCCTTGGCTTCCCTTGGAAGTTTTGGCTGGTGTTGGATCACGAAATTGGGCCTTAATTTTTCACATTTGGGTCTGAAAATAACATGGGCCAACCCAACCTATACAACAAAAAAAAATAAAAAGGTCAAAAAGATAAAAGGGTTTATTACAATTTGACCCCGAATTACTTAATTTCTTTACATTTTCACCCTTAGGCTTCTAAATATCTTAAAAATTTTATTTTTACTTCCCATAACCATTTTTTATCTTTGAAAATTATTTTTGATCATCCATTAATTTTTTTGAATTAATTTACTATAATTTTGACTCATTTTCTCACATTTTCGCTTTACCGGGTACAGAAATTCAATAAATTTCTAAGTAAAATTTTCAAAAATCTATTCTCAGATTTCTAAGTAATTTTCACTCATTACAATCTCAATGAAAGTTTATTTTTTATTATTATTTTAATTATTATTATATATATATATATTTTACTATTGTACTAATTTAGGGTCGTTACAGTCGCACCCCGTGTAACACACTGATCAACCTTCGATGAAGAACACGGGGTATAACACGGGACGTGTTCTACCCCGTGTACATCACCAGTCTTCCAAAAACACAATTTAAATGGCTAAATCTCCTTCCCTTCTTCTTTTTCACATTCAAGGTTTTGGCTTCTCAAAAGGGAGGTTTCATACACACTTTCATAATTCCAAATTTCATCTTAATTTCATTAATTTAGCCAAATTCCAAACAAATCATGTCAAATACACACATGCACCATCATGCCTCTAAAACCCTAGTGTGTGCATCATGGTTTCTTGTTATTTTTACACCAAACCAAAGCCATAGATCAACATAACAACATCCAAAACACCATTAGACATGTTCAAATCATCCAAAACTCCATGGTCAACCACCTTTGACCACACCAACATCAAGACTTCAAGAAACTAAAAAGAGTACATTAAAGAGCTCTTAGAGGAGAACATTTTTACCTCTTGCTGCAACTTGAAAATCCTCACTTTAGAGCTCACCAAACTTGATCAAACTTGAGCTTTCTTCAATCTAAATACACCAATAGATAGAGCTTGATGAGAAGAGCAACTTTTCCTTCTACACCTAAGCCTAAATCTCATTATATTTGGGTGAAAAAGTCAAAAGAAGTTTTCTCTCTCTTCTTTCTCTCTCTTGCACGTCCAAGCTGGTTTTCATGGAGGTGTTCTACGGTTTTGGAGAAGAAAGGAGAAGGAAGAAAAGCTTTCATGAAGCTTCAAGGGTATAATGGTCCTTTTTGACATTTCCAAGGGTATTTTAGTCCTTTTTTACCAATTAATAAGGCTATTCTTGCCATTTTCTTCTAATAATGACACTTGTCATGTGTCCATTGGCCTCACTAAAAGAAAATCACATATCATACCCTAAATTCTTGATTATTCATATTAGATCCTAATTTCTTGGTTATTTTTCACTTTAACCACACCGATTTTGCACTTTTGCAATTTAGTCCATAGGGTTTCTGTCTGTTTAAAATTCCTTACACTGTTAGACTTAGACAACTTCCCTTTTTAAGGTTTTCTAACCTCCTCTGATCATTTATACTATTTAGGAAAATTAATTCTTTTCCTACTACCATTTTTCCTTCCGAATTTCGTTTACCTTTACACTTAATTCCTTTCACCTTAAGATTCACCCACCAAGCTAATTCAAATATGCTCTTCATTTCTACAGCCTCAGAATTTAGAGATTCAAATGATAGAATTAAAAATTCAGGACATTACAACATCACCATCCTTATCTAAACATGGATTGCAAAAAAATATAACAATCAAACATGTTAAATGATATTTCAATTAACCGTAAATAATAAACTTGAATTAATGGAAAACCTTACCTCTATATATAATGAAATTAAGATTTTTGGCCAAGTTAGGTAGGAGTCAAGCACTTGGGCCACTATGCTTACCTTTTTTATTGGCAAGGGTATCCCAGCTAACTCATCCTTGATAACACATATTGCAACCTTACATTGGTCCTTTAATAGTGCAATGAAGTGGAGCACATGATCTAAGAAAGTCATCCCTTCACCACTTGCCTAATAAAAGGTCTCGTAATCTTAAGTACACATTTACTTACACCCTACAATGACAAATAAACTAGTTAATCAACATTAATGTAATCCTACAACATTAATGGAGAATGTTTAGCAACAAGTAATAGGGTGACAAGAATTTAACTGTGATAATTAAGCAAAAGGATTAGGTTCAGTAGGGTAGTAGCTACCTTATTATAGCATAAGGGTCACCATCCATGCCTCCTCCTCCTCCCTTAAGGTAACTAATAACCTACCAGTCCACTTAAGTTTGACTAGCACATGCTATAGAGTCAATTCATGTGGCTTTACCTTTTCTCACTCAGATAGTTGCTCGTTTCAAGAACATTTTAAAGCTTACCCAAACTATTTCTTAATGCTAATTATTCTTCTAATGCCTTTTGCATGCCTAGGATGCTTTGAAGTTCCCAAAACAATAGTTAATATGTCTATCCTCCTTATCGATTGAAACTCTTCCTATATAGCTTGATGCTTTAGCTTATCTTAGCATAATGTAATCAAACATGATTAGTTATGTGCTTGTAATTAAATAGTACACTCTATATTTGACTAACAAAGTGAGATATAACTTTGTATTCATTAGGCAACCTATCGAGCTACCTCTATTATGAATTTACCTTTATTGTTATTTTTTATTCCTACCCACAAATTATAGTGTACTATAAGGGTGATTAAGGCATATGCTTAATCACTAGATTGTGCAATAAATTCGCTAATAACTTAAGTCTTTTCTTTAAAAGGGTCCTCCTCAATTTATTTGTACCTTCCTTGAGGTAACCAATATTCGCACATATTATTGGCTTGATTCACTTTATTCTATACACTTATTGCTTATTGACAAAAAAAAGTGATAAAAATACATTACTCCTTGTCAATAGTGAAAGAAAGATAATAATATTGAGATAATTACAAATACTTGAAACCTCTTTGAATGGCATATCTCCATAGATTTCTCCTATATCAAGGTGTCAATCCAATAATATTTTTTTAAAGGAGGCCCCACTAGAGTCCTTATTTCATTGATATACTTCTTCTTCAACATATACTTATAATCCTTTCACCTCTTGCTTATTGATACAAAGATGTTACCTTTATAATCCTAGTGAATATCAAACATGGCCTATAAGGTAACCTACAAATGATAAACATAATTAATAACCTAGGACTTTTGGTTATGCACATGTAAAAATTAAAATGGAGATAAGTATTAAGGTTCCTTACTAATATATCATCCTACATGGCATCCTTTTTGTCGTATGCCACTTGATGACACTCTTTAACATTAATAAGCACCTTGGTGTATGCTAAAGTATCAAGGTAATCGGTGAAGTCAATTCCACTAGGCCCATATGTAACTCCCTTGTCATTAAAGTCTTCTCTTAGCCTTTTCCCTTTGGCATGTATGAGGATCATGTCTTTCTTAACTATAAGACCCCTAGTGTGTTTCCTTTTTTAGCTATTTCTATCAGAATTAATTAAATTCATGTCGCCTTTGTTTAAAGAGTTTTACCAAAATTAACACAAACATTAAACAACAAGTGATAAATAATTGAACATATACATGATAATTTAAATAACAAGGAAAGATTACATATCATTTTATCACATTCAATTTGATCCTAGAGCAAAATTGTACCCGCAACAAATTAACATTTTCATAAATAACATATAAGCAATAGAGGCACACCATTTTGGAAAGTTACTCTAAGAATATAGCATTTAGTAAAAATGATATTTTCAAATAAAACATGTATTCAGGTATATTAACTCTTTATATTAAATAATGCTTGTAAAACATGTAACCAAAGACTGAAAAGTAACTTCAAAGCATAAAAAATGAAAGTTTTCCAAAATTAAACAACAATGTTATGTATCTAACCTAAAGGTCACAATCAAGACACAAAATACTCATAAATATAAGAGAACCAGAGAAAATGCCTTTAATAGCTAGGAATAGATGGTTGGAGATTATTCAAGGTTGATGTCACATAATCACCAAACAAATGCTGGAGAAAATCAAGTGGAGAGCATGAAAGAATGGAGAGCAAATCATTGCACAATACAACTTTCTCTATGGTTCTAAGAAATGAAGACATCATATATGTTATAAGTAACACTTTATACTTTGGTTATTAATAAACAACTAACATCTAGATATTTCAATATCGATTGTCACCAAAATCGACATTTAGTGCTTCATGCAAAATTATAAAAATACCCCTTAGGAAAAATTTCCAACGTCCATTGTATATAGAAATTATTGTTGGTGTATGCCTTGAGAGCCAATCATAGGATGATTGTATAAGCATACATTGTATTATATTTTCATTATTTATATGAGGAACTTTCAGATTATTATTTCTTTGCGTTAAATAAATAGATATAGTAATTTATCCTTAGAGTAATCATTTCTTAAATAATACTTTTAAATGTCCCTAGTCAAGTATCATTGTGAAAGGAATAACAATGACGTATAGAGCCTAGTATGTTGGTTGATTGATATGAGATATTAAGTCAACACATAGGTACATGTTAGAGAACAATTGTACTGGACGACCGGCCATGAGATTGCTACATGGATCATCTTATGAGTGTCATAAGCAACTCTCATAGTGACAATGACGCATATCGTCTTTTAACTTAAAGTCACCATGGTTTCCAATATCGTTAATTATATGCTTTAACATTGTCTAATGTTAACTTTAACAAGTTAGCTTGAAGATAGTGATTGGGTATACTACTAATTATGTAGAGGAATATGAGTGATGTAGATGAGTTTTTATCCCTCCTTCAAAAGGAGCGATATCTATGGGCCCCTTGATTGAGTTCGATTATGAAATGCATGACCATGCTCAAATGAGTCAACATGTGATGTTGCATTTGCTTCTTTTTGGTCAACTCATGAATCAAGAAACACAGAGATTGAATTATAAAGGGGATGTTACTTTTCATGCCTTGAGTTCGATCTAGATATCTAGGATAAAAGGGGACTTAATTACGTAGTCACTGAAAGGTTATGTCAGATCACTGACATTTTCATTACTTGGGTAGCAATGATGCATTGCTAGATGTCGCTTATTATTTATGATTCTAAAATATGATTTTAGGATCATTACCAACATGATGGGAACCTATTGGGTCACACACAAAGAACGGATCAAAATTGGAATTGGAGCAACATAATTAGAAATTTTAGTTAAACTATAATTTCTAATTAATGAAAGGTCCAATTAGATTAGGCTCTTTTGTTAATGTTATATTGCTCAGGGGCCAATTATTAATTAAGTTATAATATTGGACCTAATTAATAATCATCCCATAACACTCATCTCTCATTAGGGTTTTAATGGGTGTCTATATATATATATATAAGATGCTATTAATGCTCAGATAAAAAAAATAGATTATCTGGGAGACATTTTGAGAGAAAAGAAAACAGGAGACCCTAAACACCCTAGTTTGCTAGCACAAACTTGAGAGGAGAGAAATTCCATCCAACCTATCATTTGGCTTGAAATTTTGAGATCGTTCTGTGTGGATACCATAGAGGTGTAGCCACATTAAACACTGCACTGGTGATCTGATCTTCTAGTTTCTATTCCGGTTCATGATTTGGAGAGCTGATTGGATTGGAAAACGGACAGAAGTAGATCGGATTTGTTGTGTAGCGGATAGAAGATTTTTGCCGAAAGGTATAAACCCTAATCCTTAATCTATGGCGTCCTAAATTCGCATGGATCCTTAGTGGAAATCGTGCAAAAATTTTTATTCCGTTGTGCATGTATGATGCGTGATTTCCAGCAATTAATGTCTAATGTTTGGTTAGTCTTTAAATCTAACAGTTTAACTTCATTTTTCATGTTAATTGTTTAAATAACCATCATGGGAGGTTTTTCTCTCAACCTATTTAATACTATTCACCTAACAATAGATAATTTTTATTTATAACATTGGCTTTTTATTAGAACTGATGTTATAAGTTGTACTTACTTTCAAAAATGCCATTATGCTGTTATATATATCAATTTCCACATTAATTGATATCAATGTGGTGATATTAAAGGGCAATTTTGTTGTAGTAATTGTGAGAGGCATGTTATTTCCTAGTAATTTGGCAATTTCATTTACTAATGATAAGTGCTTGCTTGTTTAATCTCTTTCATTCTTTTGATCTATACTACTGACTATTTGTTAAATGGCCATATAAAACAAAGACAAAACTATTTTCCCTTCATGTTTTGTCCTATAATTCTAACATCCAATAAAAAACATGGCCAAAGAAAATGTTAGAGACAATGTGTTCTGCATTATTAATTATTTTCTACCAAAATTTATAAATTTAATTCCCACTTTTCTTTCTTTAGCATTTTTTGGCCATAAGAAACAAAAGAAAAATATGTTCAATGTGGGAATGGAGTTTCAATTTAAATCTAATCCAATATCAATGTAAAATATTTTACACTACCGATAAATAAAAAAAAGATATGCTATTAAAAAGGTATAAGTAATTAAGAATTTTTAACTATAGTAATAAAATTTTAATATTTTTTATTAATATAACAATATATGAGTATATAATAGTATAAAGTTAATTTACACTGATAGTGATTTAAATTTAAATCCATGGGGTTTTATTACAAAAGCTGAATTTCTTTATGATTGGAATGATCTATGCAAATTTAATTAGTTCAAAATGCCACATTCACTTTTTAGTTTTAAGTTTCTCCTCATGTTCACTTAAAAGATTCTTCTTCCATTTTATTGCACCCTGTAGATGAAAATTATCCTTTTGTTTCTTTTCTTTTTGCTTTTAAAGTGCTACACCTTAACAATTTTGGCTAATAATCCTCAGTCGAGTATTTCCAACACCTACCATTTACTTCTTTCAAGATTTGATTAGTTGATCATCAAGAAACAAATTAAATTATAATCTTAAAACAACCAACCCACTATTTAAATATGGATGTTATAGAAAATTAAAGCAATAAAAATTAATTTCCGTCATTGAGCTTATTATCTTAATTTCCTTTATAAAATCCAATATGTAGTATAAGGAAAAGGATCTCCAATTGTTCTTATTCATGGCTTCAAGGTATTTGCATTTCATTGAAGGTTTATGATTTTTTATTTTTTTCCCATTAACCAATTTACTTTTGGAACTTGCTGCATTTCATATATGCTTGTTGTTGGCTCAACTCATACATAGCCAAAATGCTGCAAAGTGGCAAAGAGTTCAAAAATCTATGTAGCACATCTTCTATATTTTAACTTAATTCCATTTAGATTTTCTCTTATATATCTATTATTTAGATGTCTATAGGTATAACAATCTAGCATTAGCTAGAAAACACAAGGTCTATGTAACAAACTTGCTTGGATTTGAGTGGAGTGATAAAACACTAATTGATGATTAAGTATGATGCATTGGTGTGAAGGGATCAAGTTGTGGATTTCTTGAGAGAAATAGTAAAGTAATCTACAAGTTTGATAGGAAATAGGTAATTACTT